>JAGDYQ010000073.1:134692-140595 GCA_021962125.1 Bulinus truncatus | reverse complement strand
GACATATAGGGGGACATAAAGGTGACATGTAGGTGCTCCGTGTGGTGGGAACACTTAAGTAAACATAGGCCCACAGATAACAACATGCGTTTACATTCTTATACCATGTCGGATATTGAGAATTTTTATCTTTTACTTTTGTACTTCAAGTCAAGTCGTTTGAGTTTCTGGCCGTTGGGATTTGGAGTTCTGATTGTATCCAAGAATGTATGAGCGAAATATTATCACGTGGCAATGGAACTCTCCACTCGAGGTGAATGTTGTCATTCATACCTGTGAGAAATAGTGCACAGGTGAGAGGATCGATTCCCAACGATCGGTATTTGAGGTTTTTTTTTTTAAATACTATCAAATATTTCAAAGATCAATTACTGAGTTTTATTTTCTAAATAGATCAATATAACACCAACATAATGTATAATATCACTGATTAAATCAGACTTCATAAACATTCAACACGTGGTACACATTTCGCTGCATGTTTTCTGCAAAGAGTGACTGCGAAGCATCCCATAGTTCCTTGTGGAATATTAGCATACAAATCTTAGCACACAAAAATGCGGATTGTGTTTTGTGAAAATGGATCAAACTTTTTAATACACGATCAAATCTGAAACAAAGACATGTGTGATAAATTATATAAATAATTCTGTAAGCTTTATTTAAAAACATACAATGGTCTCATGTGGCAAGGGGAAAAAAAAACGAGACATATTAATTACATATAACTAACGAAACAAACCAGAATTTAATGAATTGTATTTTTTGAAAGGTTATCCGTTGTGTAAATAGGAAATGAATAAGCCAGCACCTGTTGGTTTTGAGCAATTGTGAATTGAGAAGAAAAACAGAATTTAAAAATATGATGTATATATTAATGAAGTATCTGCCAGACAAGTAACAATAAAATATTTTAGAACAGCATGATTGTTTTTTTCAGAAGTAAAATTATAAAAAAAAAAATATTTTTAATCCACAAAGAAAACAATTAGAGAGGTTATCAAAACAAAAGAATGCATTGTTCACAGCTCATCAGATAAAATGATTGATAATGATATGTGTGTAAAAGGTTCGGTCTGTGAGGGTTGTTCAAAAAGGAGCGAGAATGAGAACATGGACGCTGCTTTCATGCGAGGTTGTGTGGTAAAAGGCACCCCCCCCCCCACCTAATGATTTGTTTATGATCCAGTGAGGTAAGATGCTATTGATGTCTCTCTACCTTGCGTGGAACACTGCGCGATAACTCTTGCAGATATTTGTGTCTCACTGTCAATGGGAAGAGTGGTGTAAACACAGACGGAATCAATTCAATGACGGAATAAATTTGTCTGAAGAAGTTGTTCCGAATGGTGGGGGCGACGGAGAGTTATTTTAGTCTGGATTCCGTTGCAATTAAAGATGAACAAATCCCGAAGGGAATGGGATTAGTTTATTTTTGGGGTGATCTGTTTTGAGTCAGACTAATGATGTTTTCGATTCTCATTTTTAATTTCACATGAGGTTGAACCCCGACCTTTCAACTAAATGGGACTCGCGGCCTCATTTTCGGACTTTTAGTGTTCGTGTTCTAGATTCCTATGACCTAGTTTTGATCAATGTCTGCTCTTGTTGTATACATATCCTGTTTTTTTCGCAATTTTAACTTGGCCCAGTGGTGTACAGCGCTTGACTGTCGACATGTTGGTCTCTGGTTCGATCCTCGACGAGAACTACCGGAATATTTCCTGGTTCTGTTGAAAGTCCCCCGCCCCAAGTTCAATTAACACCTTGATGAGTCTATTTGTATATTTTGATTACATCTGTTCTTTGTGTATCTGGGGGTGGGCCTCGATGTAGACTGTTAGGGACACTAGGCTGAAGTATGTTTTAGCTCATCTTAGCACCACAACATTGAGTAGGAAACCAGTACTACAAGGTGCGAGGCGGTCGTTTAGTTTACTTATCAAGTTTACACTGATTTAGATTTTAAAGTGACCGTTGTTGGTCTCGCCCCCCCCTCCCCTCTTCAACATCACCACATGCTAGGTAACATTACTTTCACAGGTAACGTGACATCGGTAGGTAACATTACTTTCACAGGTAACGTGACATCGGTAGGTAACATTACTTTCACAGGTAACGTGACATCGGTAGGTAACATTACTTTCACAGGTAACGTGACATCGGTAGGTAACATTACTTTCACAGGTAACTTGACATCGGTAGGTAACATTACTTTCACAGGTAACTTGACATCGGTAGGTAACATTACTTTCACAGGTAACTTGACATCGGTAGGTAACATTACTTTCACAGGTAACTTGACATTGGTAGGTAACATTACTTACACAGGTAACTTGACATTGGTAGGTAACATTACTTACACAGGTAACTTGACATTGGTAGGTAACATTACTTTCACAGGTAACTTGACATTGGTAGGTAACATTACTTACACAGGTAACTTGACATTGGTAGGTAACATTACTTACACAGGTAACTTGACATTGGTAGGTAACATTACTTACACAGGTAACTTGACATTGGTAGGTAACATTACTTACACAGGTAACTTGACATTGGTAGGTAACATTACTTTCACAGGTAACTTGACATCGGTAGGTAACATTACTTACACAGGTAACTTGACATCGGTAGGTAACATTACTTTCACAGGTAACTTGACATCGGTAGGTAACATTACTTTCACAGGTAACTTGACATCGGTAGGTAACATTACTTACACAGGTAACTTGACATCGGTAGGTAACATTACTTTCACAGGTAACTTGACATCGGTAGGTAACATTACTTACACAGGTAACTTGACATCGGTAGGTAACATTACTTACACAGGTAACTTGACATCGGTAGGTAACATTACTTTCACAGGTAACTTGACATCGGTAGGTAACATTACTTACACAGGTAACTTGACATCGGTAGGTAACATTATTTACACAGGTAACTTGACATCGGTAGTTAACATTACTTACAAGGTAACATGACATCGGTAGGTAACATTACTTACAAGGTAACTTGACATTGCTGGGCCTTTAACCCGTTACCTTCACAGAGTTACTGAGTCTTTGAGCTACGCCAGTTTATCTGTATAGTGGATCATCAAAGAACACAATGGTTAACGACAAATGAAAACAAATATTTTTTGTTGTTAAAAACTTTAATTAGTTACCAAGGTCGTCAAAACAATTTTATTTTATTTAATTTTGTATAATTTGCTGTCAATTTGTAACTTTTTTGTATGGCCAATTAAAACTTCAACCTTATCCAATTCCTTTTATTGTTCATCTATCATCATGACACCTTACGCTAGGATGGCGTCATTATTATCCAATTAAGCCTTTTTTGCGACTGTAATTCAAAAGGAACGAAAGTATATCCGCGGCTACATCTCACATGTAAGTTCGAGATTAAAAGTACACATTTTTACATAATGGATTGTGCTTACATTTCTAACGCGATACCGAGGCAAATGGTTTTTGTGATGAATCTCGCAGTCAACTGGCGACCTTTTTCAAACTATTGGTTGTTTTAAACGAAAAATGACATGAAATACGCGTACCATCGCTTGAAAACAGCGGCATTAAGCTGTACTGTTGACATTTAATGCCTTATTTACCATTAAGGTAACCCACCTCACCCCCTTCCCCACTCTAACGGCTAAGAACTTCTGTAAGAAAACCAAATCAAGCTAGAGCCTTGATTGGACAAAAAGAAAGAGGCTATTGGCCGTCAAATTGAGATTGAAGCTTCATGACTGGACTCTCAGTCCACGTGACTCTCCAATAAATCTGGCAGACTGCGTCATCACTCGCTCACGCCCCCCCCCGGTGGACTAATGCAATATCCACTGACCTAACGTCTACGTCATAGCGGGCAGTTGAATAGAATTTTACGTCTATCTGATTAACGAAAGGGGACCCAGTTAAGGAAATAAAACAAACAGAGCACTCCAAAAAAAAAAAAAAATAATAGAGATTTATTATAAGGTCTCGACATTGACGTCTTCAATCACATGACGTATGACGTCATAGAACAGTAGAAATAAGGAGTACGGGTCAGTTACCGACTTAGAAACAACACATTTTTTTGGAAACGATCTGACTCAGAGAGTACATTTTAAGTCGAGCTGAATGCAATCATAAAACTGAACTAAATAATTGTGATCATTCCATACGCTGATTGTCCTAGAGTATATCTGTGTTAGAAAAGACTCTTTCATGGAACTACATAGATGGACAGATGAAGATCCGGGAGTGACGCCCCCCCCCCTCTGATTTTCCGGAGGATGTGTGCGGCAAAAGAAATTGGGTGTGCGCAACGTTATGCCAGATATGTGCACTATGTTGTCATTAATGAGTGCACCCAGTTGTAATTGCTGTGTGCACTCTCTTGTCATTCCTGAGTGCACCCAGTTGTAATTGCTGTGCGCCCTGTTGTAATTCCGCTCGTGAGAGCAACAAGAAATAGAAATGTACGGCCTTTTAACAAATCTTCTTTGTGCATAAAAGTGCACCTGGAATCACACATGGTGGCAAGTTATTTTGTCGAGAAACCCACAAACCTCGCTTAGCCACACTATCTTGAAAAAACGTAGAATCAGAAATATGCATGCATATTAGATTATTGACACATGGGTTTTTACTCGTTATGGATTTTATAACTTTACGCCTTTAAAAGAGTGGTGGTTAGGGGGTGGGGGGGGAGAGGTTGTTGAAGTTTGGCACATTGTGACAGAAAATAATAAAACGTGTGGCTCGGGGTGGCGGTGGGGGTAAATGAAGGACAAAAAGCAGAACACAATAAGTGAACGACCCCCCCTCCCCCCCAGAGTGTTGTTATAGGAAAAAAAAAACTGAAGGTGATCAAATTGCTACCCTTGTTGTGTCTGATTTATTTTAACGTGGCCTAGAAAGGTTGCCTACCCCTGACCTAAAATGTACATTTTCTATGCAAGAAAATCACATTACACTAAATTATATTTTGTATTGTAAAAATCAAGTGCACAGACTATATTAGGAGACTTTATTTTTAGACTATTCAAATTTCTTCGCATAGACATTAAGGCGACTATTGTATACATTACCTCCCCATGTTAATTCATGCTTATTTCCCCCCGCCCCCTCCCCATTACCATTTCCTCCAAGTTAAAAAAATATTTACCAACTACTCTAGTAGTACAGTAAAAAGTAGGTCAAATAGACCCCTCCCGTCATTATGACGTTAGGTTTTAGTTTCTTTATTTTTTAGATTTTTTTTTTCGAAGTTTTGTTCCAATTTTTTTTATCAAAATCTAAAAAAAAAACAAGGTCCAACTAAAGGTTTGCACGTGCTGGAATAACAAATAGCTTTTGGTATGGACGTCACAAACAATTTGTCATTGGTTGAAAACTTGCAAGCGCCACCCTTATCGAGGCAGATGGCGGGAGGCGGATGGGTGGGGCTCCCCCCCCCACCCCACCCCCCCCCCCCCCAGGAGATAACATCAATTTGAGATAGGACATCGTCACAACAAACACAGACGACACACACACTTATTGTGCATCTAGCCAGGAGGAGGCAAGTAGGGGGCGGCCACTGCACGCTCTTTAATACTTTTGGTCACGGAAATGGGGTGGTAATTTTTCGTGACTGTCCCTGATAACACTCAGGCTAGTTAAACCCCTGCATTTATCTAACAAGTTGTCATCTAGTCTAATCAGTTGAACACTTGAAATATAACTTCAGTAAAGTGAAATATTATTTCATTACTAGCTGTACCCTACGAAAACCTTTGCATAGAGTTATATCCCCTTTGACTTGATCGGTAGGCTAGGTTATTTTTTGGTTTCGGGCATATCAGATTTTTTTTTATGATTGCATTTTAAATTGGAATACTGTTGTATTAATTCTTTACTTTCGAT
>JAGDYQ010000073.1:27192-129692 GCA_021962125.1 Bulinus truncatus | reverse complement strand
AGCAAGAAGTATCCTAGGGACTGCTCCAAAACTATGCCACTCAAATCCAGACAGAGACTGTAGAGGGTTCAGGAGATGGTCATTTGAAGCCTCCGTGCTGGTTGGCGAGTGCAGACGAACATGTGGCATTGACCTGGGGTAATGAAAAAGTTCAGTGTCTGAAGATCGGTAAATGACCTCATTATTTGTGATATCGGCCCGGGGGGAGGGGGAGGGGGGTAAATGTTTTTTGATCCCTAACCCTACTTCTCACAAATTTTTATTGAGGGCCCTCATGCTGCTAGTGACGCCACAGTTTACATTTGTGAACAATGAAATGAGTTGTCTGCTTGGGTTTGGGAAGAACAGGAAACACAGCAGGCTAACAAAGTCAAAAAAAAAAACAACAATATTATGTCAGCATATAAATAAATACCTCCTACATATGTACTGATTGACGTTATGAATCTCACTGTTTACAATCTAATGTTCTGTTTTATCTTTTTCATGGCTTCTCTTTACCAATCGTACAATCATCTCCCAGATTGTTCAGTTCTTCATTTATGACTTTATTTCCTCAATGGCCGGCCACCACGCCCATAAAACAGCAGGTTCTGATGGAGTCATGGCGGCACTTTACATTTGGCTTTATTCGCTCGGGTATTTTTTTTTTTGTTCTAGACCAGTGTGGCTAAACCTTTTTTTTCTGTGGGCCATTATTGTCTGCAAAAAACATTTGGAGGGCCAAAAATATAATTTTTATATATGTATGTATATAATGAGATGTTATTTTTTTAAACTTGTGCGACCCAAAAAATTATCATATAGAGGCCAAATTTGGCCCGCGGGGCAGTATTTTAGCATCACTGTTGTAGACTTTGTTTGTTGATAAGCTGGGGGGTTTAAAGCGAGGGACGGATTCAAATTTTAATTTATCTATCTATCTATCTATCTATCTATCTATCTATCTATCTATCTATCTATCTATCTATCTATCTATCTATCTATCTATCTATCTATCTATCTATCTATCTATCTATCTATCTATCTATCTATCTATCTATATCTGTATCTATATCTATATCTATATCTATCTATCTATCTATCTATCTATCTATCTATCTATCTATCTATCTATCTATCTATCTATCTATCTATCTATCTATCTATCTATCTATCTATATCTGTATCTATATCTATATCTATCTATCCATCTATCTATCTATATCTATATATCTATATCTATATCTATATCTATATCTATATCTATCTATCTATCTATCTATCTATCTATCAATATATCTATCTATCTATCTCTCTCTCTATATATATACATTACGCCACTTTTTAGGACAAAGTCTTGAACTTTATTAAAACGTCATTTCTCCATTAGTTAAAATCAATCTTATCAAAATAAAATCCCACTTATTTTCAAAAATCCTACCCTGATATCCAAAAAGCCCCCATTTTCAAGTTATGTTTACGATCCCCATTTTGCATCCGAACAACGCCACCTTTGTAAGATAGGTGATTCCGAAACTAAAATCTAAAATTTAGAAAAAAAAATTCCAAAAGTTAGACAAAGTTTATGAAATTGCACAATTTGGTTCCTTATATTTTTTGTGAGAATTTTTACAAACATTTTGAGTTCACCCCTCGTTAATTTAAAACGAATCTATAAAACCTTATATTAGCAAGGTTATAGATGTGGTGTTCAATTAATGGTATAATAAAGCCACAGGAGTGAGAGAAGAGTGGAGGAAAAAGAACATGGTTCGGGAATAGAGGAGAAGAGTAGTATGGCAGGCCAGGGCCCTAAATGGGCTGTAGAGCCAAAGGAAGAAGAAAGAAGATTATAAAGTCAATACTTGAACTGATGTATTTATGTGTGTCTATATTTGTGTGTGTCTACATTTGTGCGTGTCTATATTTGTGTATGTCTATATTTGTGTATGTCTATATTTTTGTATGGACTGTATATGTGTGTCTGCGTTTTGTTTTGTAAATTGAAATAACATAAACATGCATCAAGCAACAGTACACCTATCCACGCTCATGTAAAAAACGAAAAAACATAAAAAAAAACAATAATATAATCACCTTGCTATACAGTAATATATTCATTCTTTTTAATGCAGTAATAAAGACCTAACCATCTTGTTTAATACAATTAAATCAATAGGAAAAATTAAAATTTTGCAATTATTGTATAATTTGTTTATGTTTGATGAGCCTTAATGCTTAAGAGAAAAATATAAAAAATATCAAAAGTTATTAAAAAAATGATACTATAGTAATCAATAATGTAGTAATCAATAATATAGTAATCAATAATGTAGTAATCAATAATATAGTATTCACCTTGCAAACAAGTATTTTAGTTATTATTTTTATTAGCTACAAATCTGTTCTGTCGAATACTGTGTAAGTAGAGGTTTCAATTTATTTAAACAAACTCAGTTTCTGTTAGTTATTCACCTCCTAAACGTCTTTCAAACTTTGCCTATCCACTTCATTCGTCTTCTATTTTTATTTCAAATTATAAAATCAACATTATTCCACGAATATGTCATGTCCATGATAGATGACAAAATCAAATTAATTTGGTGCTGACATTCCTGCTCTAAGTTCAGTTTAAATCACAAATGGTTACATAAGACACAGGTGATACCTAAGTGAGAGTATACCTGGAGGAATTAAGACGCCTCGTGTTGGATACCTGATCTTAGAGAGCCCCGCTGTGCAAAAGTGACGTTCAAGTGTTGTGTGAACTTTGATTTTCAGGCGTCAAAACTTTGAGGATGTGTGACACACTGGACTCACCAGACGCCTCCCACGTCAGTGACGTGACACATGGAGAATCTGTCAGCCTCGTGCCAATAACATTAATGTATTAACTGACACGTTAAACAAGGCAGGTGATGTAGAGGAGGTTAGAGGTCAGATGTTTATTATAGCCACGGAGTGACAGATGAAGAAGGATACGTTAAGGTGACTGACTTGTGAATGGAGAAACTGGGTGATACTATAAGGTGACTTGTGAATGGAGAAGCCAGGAGATACTATAAGGTGCTAAGTTTTATGAACCTTTCAACGTAGCGGAGGTTGTTTATATAGTGCAGTCGCTTGCTATAAGCGATGTTCAATAGAGTAAAAGAAAAAGTTGCCAACTGAGAGTCCAATGTTTATAAAATTTTTCATGTCATTACATGATAACTAGACACACATATCAACTAGATCCAAATGTTCACTAGACCCACATGTTCACTAGACCCACATGTTCACTAGACCCACATGTTCACTAGACACACATGTCAACTAGATCCAAATGTTCACTAGACCCACATGTTCACTAGACCCACATGTTCATTAGACCCACTTGTTCACTAGACCCACTTGTTCACTAGACCCAAATGTTCACTAGACCCAAATGTTCACTAGACCCACAAGTTCACTAGACCCACATGTTCACTAGACCCACATGTTCACTATTACACCCAACTAATTTCTTAAAAATATTTTCGTAAAATGTATTTTAATTTATTTAATTTTTTTTTGATTCAGACACCAAAAACTTCTTTTCACTGGCAAAAAAATAAACCAATAAATAAAATATGTATATGAACAGACTCTCTATGATATACAAGTGTACATATGATATACAAGTGTAGATATTATGAAATAAGCCAATGGATATATTGAGTCGGATTATTGATTTTACACTAATTCGTTTTTTAATTTATTTATTTCACACCCACTGAAGCTATTTTTTTCATTCCTAAGCTAAATAAATACCATCTATTTATTTCACTTTTTCAATCCTTTGCTAGTGCTGCGTACATAGTTTCCTGTTGAAGTCTTAAGAATTCAATTATTTCACAAAGGGCTCAATTTTTGTAGATCTAAGACCTGTAGGATTTCTTTTTGTTTACATTAAATCCACTTCTATTGTTTGCATGACTGAGTGTACACGGAAAATGTCAACAACGAAGAAATTCAAGTGACCCTCACTTAACAAAACGTCTCAATTCATTTCCTTCCAATTAAATATATATCTATATATATATTTATACTAAATCAAAATGTACAATCAAATGAACCGTTAACAAAGTCCAGATGTCTGACAAAGTCTTTGGGTGAAAATGATGATTGCGTTTGTTCACATTTATTAGGTCAACATTAGTTTTCTATTTAATTTTTCTTGTTCTCCAAGTTAAATGATATAAATGACGCAATGTTCTAATCAGAACATTTGATAATACGCATTGAATGGTCTCTTGAGATGGTTTTTTAATGTTACTCCATAATGCACATCGAACGGTGCGATGGTGTTACCTCCTATGACACATTGAATGGTGTCATGGTGTTACATCCTATTACACATTGAATGGTGTCATGGTGTTACACCATATTACACATTTAGTGGTGTCATGGTGTTACACTATATTACACATTGAATGGTGTCATGGTGTTACACCCTATTACACATTGAATGATGTCGTGGTGTTACACTATATTACACATTGAATGGTGTCATGGTGTTACATCCTATTACACATCGAATGGTGTCATGCTATTACAACCTATTACACATTGAATGGTGTCACGCTGTTACACCCTATTACACATTAAGATGTTGATCTCCGGTCCTTACATTTACATTTCACTTTCCAGTCAGTCACATTGAGGATGGCATCTTTATTTCTCAAACCCAATAACGATCAATTAATTAATCAATTAGCCAACATCGAGACAATTGATGTGTGCTCTTTTCTCAACCCCCATTCGAACATAGACTGCAATGTCAATGGAGGCACAAAGGTGTGCATAGTTTCGGAATTCTGTACTCAGCAGATTGACGTTTTAAACATACAGGTAATTAATCAAATTAATTAAAACATCGTATCAAATGGTAATGAGTTGAGGGGAGGGGGGGTCAATAATTAACGTACAGATGGCCATAATGATAGTATTGCATTTCTGCATTAATCAATTTATTTTATCCATGTATGTATAGGTGTAGAGCGCTCAGCTGTCGACCGAAGAGTCCTGGGTTCAAACCTCAGTGAGAACCTTGGGATTTTTTCAGGTTCCTAAGTCCACCCAGCTTCTGACTTTAAGTTGGGGAAGCAAAGTCGACTGGACGTTGTGCTAGCCACGTAGTCCCTTTATATGAAGAGGTTACTATGACAGATACAGTATACACTTCATCTGCCAGACGAGCCCTTATGGGTTTAATGAAACTTTACTTTTATGTATATATAATATACTTTTTATTCAATTTACCCTAAGATATCGAGAATAAATAAAATTTGTGATCAAATTAAATTATTTCGGACTTTGACCTTTGGACACAAGACAAAGAAATAATTGAAATTGTTTCTATGTTTTATAGTTTTTAGAAAAAAGAAAAAAAAAAAAACAATTAACCGGATATAGAACATTTCCTGTTTCCTTTTCTAAAATTATGTTCTGTCATTACTGAAAACACTATCAAAAAACATCAAATAACATCAAATAACGTCGATTTCTGAAGAAGCTGAAAACAATACAAAAAAAATATTTAGCTTTGTTTCAGCAATTCTTAAAGTTATGACCAGTTGTTTTATTATTCTCAGAAAACTTCCATGAAACACTCAGCGCTCAAAAGTGTTCAGAACAAGTGTTCTCTTTTGTTCTGTTTCAAAGTCATGCGGAAACTTCCAAGGTGGCATTGTGGACTTTTGCTATAAATATTATGAATTATCAAATGTCTAAAATAGAATTAGGGAAACGAACAATAGGAATTTGTTAGTAAAAAATCTTTACGTGAAACACAAAGAACAATGAACATTTTTCTTTTTTATTAAGTTATCTTTTTTTTTATGCTAATAAACAAAAAATTTTTACAACCATTTTAAAATAACCCTTTTGCTTTCTGCAAATGAAATAAGCGTACAGAAGATGTTTTAAATATTATAAAGTGTTTTATGGAAGATTAAAAAGAAAATGAATGTATTAAATTCAATAAACATATTTTATACCGCTATTACAACATAGTCTTATTGTGACAATACGGGGGGGGGGGGGAGGACAGAGATGGAGAAAGAAAGATAGAGAGATAAAAAAGAGAGTGTGGGAGATACAGAGAGAGAGAGAGAGAGAGAGAGAGAGAGAGAGAGAGAGAGAGACAGAGAAAGAGAGGGGGGCAGACAGAGAGGTGTTTTTTTTTTAAACTAAAAACTATTCAGAGCATTAGACATTCATCGTTTCCATTTTGGCCATTTTATCCTTTTAATTTAACCCATTGACAAGTTTGAAATGTTTACAAAGAAAACTTCAGTATTGAAAAATTACGTGACGGAATACGTTGATTTATATAAACTACAATATTGAAACATTACGTGCAGGGAATAGTTTGATTTATATAAACTACAATATTGAAACATTACGTGCAGGGAATAGTTAGATTTATATAAACTACAATATTGAAACATTACGTGCAGGAAATACATTGATTTATATAAACTACAATATTGAAACATTACGTGCAGGAAATAGTTTGATTTATATAAACTACAATATTGAAACATTACGTGCAGGAAATACATTGATTTATATAAACTACAATATTGAAACATTACGTGCAGGAAATAGTTTGATTTATATAAACTACAATATTGAAACATTACGTGCAGGAAATACATTGAATTATATAAACTACTATATTGAAACATTACGTGCAGGGAATAGTTTGATTTATATCAAAAAGACTTTTATATTTTATTAGACTCCTATTTTGATAACTGCATTTTACACCGAATGTAACCGTTAAAACTTTAAGTAATGAGTAATGTTCTATAAATAAATTTTGCGATCGGCGCCTTGTGTGATTAGAGGGCCCCCTCATTTTGTTAGGGGTCACAGATTAGTATATTTGTAAAGTGGTGTTAGATTCTTTTCATTATCGGTTGTGGCTGGAGATTCGAACTCATCCCTCGCATCAAGCCGACAGTGATCACATCTACTGCACCATAATACCACCTAGATAAAGTGTGTCAAAGTACCATCTATTTATAGTGTGTCATAGTGCCACCTAGTTAAAATGCGTCATAGTATCACCTAGTTAAAGTTATTGCGATGTCGTTCTTTTAAAAGTCATGTGACATGCATTTTATTTGTTTTCTTTCTTTTGATTCAAAGTTTCAAAACAAAAAGAAATAATAAAACTAACTTATCGCCTGACACTCTTTTAAATTCTCACGCTGATCACAGCGTTACCGTTATATCAGATACGAGTGAGTACTGCTGTACACGTTAATCCAACAACGCGAGTGTGTCTGATAGCGTGCTATTTTTACTGGCTAAATTTAACGCGAAAGGTTTAATCTTTAGCTCGGAACTGTTAGCCAAGCCAAACTCACACAATTGACGCTTACACTCCTGAGATACCCTTTCTTATCGCACAGGTAAACATGGTTTACAGCAACGGTTCTAATCCTTAGGTCCTCCACCCCACTTTGGGTCTTTTTGTCTTAAAAGTTTTAAAAAAGGTACTTTTTTTTTCAAAATATAAACCGTTTTTCATACAAATTTACAATTTTTCCAAAATATCAGCCATTTTCATAGAAACGTACTTTTTTTTTCAATTTTATGCTTATCGATCTGAGTAACTTATCGTGCTTGAGAACCACAAGTCTATTATGTTAGAGTTCAATTAAATGGAAACGGATGGTCGTGTGTTATAGCGCTCGACTGTCGACCTAAAGGTCTCAAGTTCGATCTCCGGTGAGGACCATTGGACATTTCAGGTCTTGGTTTAAGTCCTCGCTACATCTATAGGCACTGGTGGGGTGAAAGAAGGGTACCATATAAAACAACAGTCCCATTAGTGGTTTATATGATCTAAGAGATTTCATCGCATCCTTACAGGGACTTCACACTTTGTACATTCAAATATTGGTTTCCGTCCTAGATGCATTTATCAGACAAACAAAAGTTTCAAGGTCAGTAAATATTAGAAAAAAAAATACGCGTCCATTTCTCTTGTACAAGAAAGTCTCATATCTGATTTAGCTCAATTCACAATTGGCACCTGTAGCGGAGTCATAGGTCAAATACCAAACACTATAATACATACCTGTTGTTTTCGCTTACTAACAATGTGTTGTGAACATACCACTGAGGTTTTATACATTTGTTTTTTAACCCACTGTTAAGACAAATAAACTTATTTTTTATATTCCTCATTGACTGTAAAAACCGAATATATTCAATAAAAAAACGTGAAAAGATGAATGTCTAATACTCTGAATAGTTTTTAGTTTAAAAAAAACACCTCTCTGTCTCCCCCTTTCTCTGCCTCTCTCTCTCTCTCTGTATCTCCCACACTCTTTTTTATCTCTCTCTATCTCTCTATCCCTCCCCCCCTCTGTCTAACTCCCTCTCCCCCTATCTGTATCCCTCTCCCTCTTTTTCTGTCTCCCTCTCTGTCTCTCTCTCTCTCTGTATCTCCCACACTCTCTTTTTTTATCTCTCTATCTTTCTCTTTCCCTCTATGTCTATGACAACACTTGTTCTGAACACTTTTGAGCGTTGAGTGTTTTATGGAAGTTTTCTGAGAATAATAAAACAACTGGTCATAACTTTAAGAATTGCTGAAACAAAGCTGAATATTTTTTTTTTGTATTGTTTTCAGCTTTTTCAGAAATCGACGTTATTTGACGTTATTTGATGTTTCTTGATAGTGTTTTCAGTAATGACAGAACTTAAATTTAGAAAAGGAAACAGGAAATGTTCTATATCCGGTTAATTGTTTTTTTTTTTTTTTTTCTAAAAACTATAAAACATAGAAACAATTTCAATTATTTCTTTGTCTTGTGTCCAAAGGTCAAAGTCCGAAATAATTTAATTTGATCACAAATTTTATTCATTTTCGATATCTTATGGGTACATTGAATAAAAAGTATATTATATATACATAAAAGTAAAGTTTCATTAAACCCCTAAGGGCTCGTCTGGCAGATGAAGTGTAGAATTTATCTGTTATAGTAACATCTTCATTTAAAGGGACTACGTGGCTAGCACAACATCCAGTCGACTTTGCTCGCCCAACTTAAAGTCAGGGTGGGTGGACTTAGGAACCTGAAAAAATCCCAAGGTTCTCACTGAGGTTTGAACCCAGGACTCTCCGGACGACAGCTGAGCGCTCTACACCTATACATACATGGATAAAATAAATCGATTAATGCAGCAATGCAATACTATCATTATGGCCTTGTGTACGTTACTTATAACATTTATCAAAAAAAAATGTCGAACCTCCCCTCAACTCATTACCGTTTAATACGATGTTTTAAATTAATTTGATTAAATACCTGTCTGTTTATTTAGACTGGAAATACAATGCCTGGTAACAACTCACCAGACCGTGGTAAAGTTCTCTTAGCCTAAACGGGCCATCGGGGCAGATGAAGTGTAGAATTCATCTGTTTCTATAACCTCGGCATATGAAAAGATTGTGTGGTTAGCATAACGCCCAGCCGCCTTTACTTCCCCAAACTAAGTCAGGTACTCATTTAAAGCTGGGTGAACTTGTGGGACGACTTTGAACCCAATTTCACGCGGAAAAAATTCTCATGGTTTCTCATCGAGGATTGAACCCAGGACTCTCGGGTCGACAATCCAGTATCTACACCACTCGGTCATCCGTAGGTAAAACGTTAAATAGGTTACTTCCATTCTTCATTCGGCAAAATCGAGGCAAGGAGAGAAAATAACCAGACTTATAAAATTCTTTAAAAAAGACAGTGAATATATATATATATATATATATATAGATATAGATATATATATATATATATAGATATATATTAAATGGGAAACTTCAAGGCAACCCCAGGACACCACCCTTGAAAAGGTGCATAACATTTGTATACAAACATAATTTGTACTTGATTATGTCGTCTGTCTGTCCAGTAATATAAAGCAGCCATTTTATCAAGCCCAGATCCACAGGGTCTCTATCATCAAATTGCTATTCTGCAGACATCTCGGAGAGTTTAAAGCGATGGTGATTCAACTCATTTCTGTACATAGAATTTGTAAAGTGGCTTCTCCGCTTTACCATCAAAGTGGCTTCTCCGCTTTACCATCAAATGTCTATTCAGAAGGTCTACAGAATATGGTTTCTTTAATATATAAAAAAAAACATTTCCCTTAATTTCTACATCCCTTACAATGTTATTTATTCGTTTTTTATTTCATCTGCCCCGATGGCCCGTTTAGGCTAAGAGAACTTTACCACGGTCTGGTGAGTTGTTACCAGGCATTGTATTTCCAGTCTAAATAAACTTTAACCTTAATGCAGGGGTAGGTAACATATTTTGGCCACGGGCCAAATTGAAATATCAGTGGTGGGCGGAGGCCCGCATCATCCAAATTTGATCATATTTATTGTTCAACTTTATTCTTCATTTAATGCGATGAGTGAATTACATAATATTTTGTAAATTAAAAAGAAAACAAACAATAGAAGTACACGGAAATGTATTTATAGATGTAATCCAATGTGTGTGCTTATTTTATTACATATGGGCTCGCTAATAAAACATCAGAACAGTGAGCTCGCCATCGCTAAAACAATTAGATATAAACAGACATGTTTTTATTTTTGTTAGTATATATATATATATATATATATATATATATATATATATATATATACTGCTAATTACACGTCAGCTAGAATTACAACATTAGTTATTATTACACAATTTTTGCAATGACTAAAACAATAGAAGTACCCGGACAAACCTAACGAATTAAAATTAGATCTACTGCACAAGTAAATTAATGGGGCCAATTCTATTGAAATTATGATTTAGGTTGTTGAGATTATATTCTTTTTAAAAATCACTGACTGCAAGTTTATGTCCGCCATATGAGATCTATTTTTAGTTTTGTTGGTGGTCTTCATGCAAGAAAAGCTTGTTCACATATTTAGGTTGGTCTAAAACTACAAAATATTTTTGTATGGCCATATATTGTCCAGTCCTGCCGTAAGGTGTTAATACTAAGTTAATATGTTAGCATAATTAATTGCATGAAACAACTAAGTATTAGATCAGTTGCTTGAATATCAGAACAAATCCCCCCTCCCCTTTTTTTTTCCTTCTCATATAAAAACAGGGCTAGCTCTTCGTACTTAACCTTTGAACTCCTGACCCTCATAACTCACTTTTAATGAACTTCCGTGAAGCGGTCTCTCCTATTTGCTTGTCGATAGCCTTCTAAATAAACTCCATACTGTAGACCAACCTATCTCTGCCAGACATAAATAAATTACACTGTTATTCTTAAATCTCCCGAACTCACATTCTCCAACAGCGGTCCCCCTCAATCTTTCTAACACAGACCCCTTTCTTAAAATTAACTTTCATAACCAAAAACTCACACAGGCCTAGTCTATAACTTTTACTCGCTGATGGGGGTTAAGGAGTAGTATTAGTTATTCATCTTAATCCTCCAATGAGGAACTGTGAAGTTGTAAGTAATCAGACGTGACGACTTTTGGTGTTCCGCGCGCGTCAAATTGTGAAAACCACTACTGCTGTTTAGTCTTTTGTTTTTAATTTAGCGTTGAGTGGGTACAGTTTGATAAACGTCGGGGGAAAAAAACCACAGCGTCAGTCATAAAGAGTGTCAAATGTGTCAAGTCAAACTGATACTGGTAGCCGCTGAACTATCCTGACAGTTTCTGCTCCTGCCAGGTGAAATGTTCTGTGTAGAAGGCGCTGTCAGTCGCAGCCTGCAGTTAAAAGATAGATAAAAACCAATTTTATTGTGGATTGTTTTCTTTTTATATTAGTGTCACGTGGTGTGGTTGAGCAGAATTATTCATAATTTCCAGTTGTATCTTTGTGTGAAAGTTCACAATTTGTAGTTTTTGAAAGAATGTGTAGGATCGACTGAATATTATAACATTTTGAAAAAAAAAAATTCAGTCTAGTACTTACTATTAAGATATTAAAACTGTTCAACGAAAATGTAATACAAAGCAATTTTGTAGTTATGAATACATAATCATACTATATAATAAAAGAGTAGTCTATGTGTGTTTTTGTTACCATATAGTTTTCATATCGTGCGGTGTATGCGTTGTAACACTGTGTCATATGAAAACTACTTGTGTGTTACAACGCATACACCGCACGATATGAAAACTACCTCAGGGACAGCTTAACCGACCACGTGACTTGCTTCCGACCCGGAAGAGGATAAGAGTGCGGAAAGCACGAGATATAGTCGCAAAATATACTGCACGATTGTTCCGCCCGTCGTTCCGTCAACGGGCTTAATTCTCGTAGATAATAATTGATACACTGGTTATATATATATATGTGCTGATGTGTAAGTGTAAGTGTAAGTATATGTGTAAGTGTAAGTGTGAGATGGGGCTATGCGGATACTAAATTCGACAACAGAAAAGCGAGTTTGAAATAATTTCGCTGAAATTGAATGGTATTCTCTCTGACGATGAGTTTGACTGAATGGTATTATCATTATAAATACAATACTGTTTATTTTTAACTCAAACTGTAAATGTCGCTGTAGATGTATATCGTAACTGTTACCAGCAATTGGAACTTTTCTAACTTTTTCAGGAGCCATATAGCAAAATATCTTTCGGGGCATCAGGCTAATGAATTAGGGCAGGACGTGGACAAAGTTACATTTTGGGGCTCTTGGGCAAAGAAACTTTATTGTGTGGATTGGGGGGGGAGGGTCTTAGGCATTGAAAAAAACCTTCAAGGGTCGGTTCTTGCAAATCGTAGGCCCCCCAAATAATGTTAGACAAAGCAGCCCCTCGCTGAGACCTTTCCCCCCCAGTTAAAAACACACCAAATGACCTATTAATATACATTTTTAGAATATTTCCTGCTTTGACCTCCTTTACAGATACAGACTTTACATACGTTTGTGTATGTTCCATGAATTAGATGTGTTCCAGTCTTCTTTCTTTTTTTTTTGAGTAATCAACCAGATGCTCCATGATTTGTAAGTTAAATGAACGGACGTGACACTAATATGATAACCTTTGACCTGACAACTATGTTATTTAAATTTTTGCTCTGCCCCCCCCCCCTTTTATTTTCTCTATTCTTTTCTGATTCTTCTAAATCTCTCTCTCTCTTTTTCACGCTCCATAGACACTCCCTACGGTTGAAATCATAGCAGATGACACTTGTGATTTAGACATGGTGTCTGTCATTAAATGTCACACAGTGTCTGTCATTAAATGTCACATAGTGTCTGTCATTAAATGTCACATAGTGTCTGTCATTAAATGTCACATAGTGTCTGTCATTAAATGTCACATAGTGTCTGTCACACTACTAATGTACATAATACGTGAACACGAGCTGCTGCTCCACATAGGTCATAGGTCATGGTGTGGAATCCAAAATATTTTGTGAATGTGTCCGTTGTACAGACTTACTGTTTCATTCAAATACTGGGTTGAATGGGGGTGGGGGGGGGATGGTTGAGTGAGACCATGACCGTTTTGATGCAGAATAAAAACAGAATGAGTGAAATGCATGTGATTGTTTTATGGAACAGATTTTATCAGATGAGATAACAAAAAAAATTCACGGATATGAAAACTAACTTGATTTTATAAAGACAGAGACATTATTTCAATAGAATGATACTGAGAGATTTATACTGAGAAATTTATACTGAGAGAGATTTATACTGAGAGAGATTTATACTGATAGATTTATACTGATAGATTTATACTGAGAGAGATTTATACTGAGAGATTGATACTATACTAAAAGAAAAATTGTGTCGGTTCGTTCAAACTGCTTACTGATACAAACTACCTGACAATCATATTACCTGATGTATCGCCAATATCCGGTAACAAATCTATTGATACAATCAAAACAAAGAGCTCTATCGATTATGACAAATTTTAGCCGCGAGTCCACCAATCAATGGCCGTCTCATTATCATGAAAATCAATTCAAAGTAAAGATCTCTCCCTCTCTTTTTTTTTTTATCTTATTTTAATTGAACAGTCAAGACAATAGCCGTGCTTCAGGTGTCACGCAAGCGCGAGATCTCGCGACCGTCCGTGATCTCGTAAAGGCGCGAGAACTTCTGTACATCTTAACAACAGCTCACTCTCCCAGTCTCGGTACTTGTATTTTTTTTTTTTTTATTCCCTGTTTCGGAAACTCGGATTCCGTCCCGAGGGAAACAGGGAACGAGCGAAAGTCCGGGTTAAAATTTTCACGATGGTCTGTCAGATGCGAGGGGAGGGGAGGTGTGTGTGTGGGGGAGGGGAGGGGATGACACATATTGAAGATGTCATTGTCCTGCATGATTATAAGGTCTTATTATTGGTCGTTTACTGGATGATTCACCATTTTTTTTAACCTGTGCAGAAAATGTATTACAATGATGAATTGTAGAGAAATTGTAAATCTATTTGGTACACAGCGATCTAAGATATGGTTTTTATGTCTCTATCATTTCCTCTACTCGATTATTAATAGACTTTTACTCTTCGCTGACATATTATATATGGCGTTAGGTATGAATGTGTATTTGTGAAGGTGAGTGTGTGTGATTGTGTGTGTTTGTGTGTGTTTGTGTGTGTGTGTGGGGGGGTAGTGTTCAGTCTTGTTATAATCCTTGATATATACATATATATTATATATATATATATATATATATATATCAATAAATTAGATAATTTATAGAAATGTAAAAGGATATTTTTTTTTTAATTTCTGTAAAGTTTTAACTGTTTTAAAAGGTGTAACAGTAAATACGCCATGCACGCTGGGTTGTTTGTTAACGCATTAGCCACTGTTCACTGCCCTTCAAAGTAAGAAAAGTCTTGTGTAGTTGGGTGAGCGGGCGGGATGGGGAGAGGAGGGGCAGACCTGTTTTGTTTTGAAAAAAACTAACGGTAAGGCTTTATAACTAATAAGTAAGTCTATTGGTCTATTTAAAATCTAAATCTTGGTCTAACAGTTTTTCTTCATTTCTAAATTTAGAGAAATAGGACACAGAGTGGGGGGGGGGGGGTTAGAACGGTTGCCAGGTTGAACAGTTCTATTCTAAGACTTATGTGTCTTGATAATACAGACTGTTGTTTACAGTTCAATTTTTTTTTTGGGTCAAACTTTAGACAAATTGTCGACCAGTGTCTGTCCCACGGCGTCTCAACCTCTGGTAGTCAGGGCTACCTATTAATATTTTGTTTGGCCAGAGAAATATTCATTGGAAGATTCTGTCAACAGATCAATGTATGTGACCCACTAACCGGGTTCGAAAAAGAAAAAAAATTTTAGTTACCACCATTGTCCTGGATTCTGTTTATGTTGCCTGCGGTTTTAAAATAAAATACAAAGTTTAAAAAATGGCAGGGTCTAATAACCAGGTGAAAAACTCTCCAGACTTCAACAACCGCCATTTCAAAAAGCTGTTAAAAGAGTTCGTTCAATGTTGTTGATGTAATAAACTTTCGTTAGATTAAGAGAGTCCCAAATCTTTACCAAAGTACCTGAGTGAAAAGGAAATAAAAAAATATATGGTGACCAGATTAAACTTTACAATTTTCATTTAAATAGTTGCAGCTCAAGGAAAAAAAATATTTTAATAAATGCACATGCATTATAATATTGTTGTTTAAAAGAATTTTTTAAATGATGTTCGGAAAAAATTTAGATGAAAAGTTTTTCCTATAAATGATTGGAAATCAGATCGATAGTATTGATTTAATCTTAAAGACAAGTAACGTTTATTGCATATGTTGTATATTCTTGACATGTATCATCCAACTTGTCATAAAAGTAAAGATTATGTATTTTAAGCAAATGGTAATAATTCAAATAATGAAATGCAAAAATGTCCCAGACAAACACACACACACACACACACACACACACACACACACACATATATATATACTAGATACTAGTTGCAAGTACCCGGCTTTGCCCGGGTTTAAAATAAAGTTTTCTGTTTACCTCCCTACCCCCTCTCTCTCCCTCCCTCCCCTCTCTCTCCCTCTCTCCCTACCTATATCCTCTCTCTTTTTATTTATTGAGATGGCGTTCCCATTACCGATAACATACTAAAATACTAAAATAATTAATTACAATTAAACTACCCATCGAAATGAAACGAAACCTGTCCCATGACCTTCCCCATGTAATTATGTGTAAGTGTACCAAATTTCACGTTATTTGGTTGTCTGGATCTTGGGTTATAAGAGAACAGACAGCAAATGCGTCTTATAAGTATAGAGATGCATATACTTTAAGGAACCGTTTATAAATCATGCAAAGTAAAAATGATTTAAAAATTACCCTCCCCTTATCATCAGAACTTATAACGATTCATGACACCTCCCTTCCTTTTATTGGAGTCACACACTCCCCTACATTTGAAGAGGTCTTGGATTTATTTTTTTTTTTGACATTTTTAATCTTTATATAGAAGACAATTATTATGACCACTACCTTTGCCTATTATAAGATAATGCCCCCAACTTCCCCCCCCCCACACACACACATACACATGCCAACCCACAACTATAATGTGAGGAGTCCCTAGCACGACACTATAATCAACCTGACAGTACAGCAGTAGTACATAACTCACATACTCAATTTTCATATATCTATATAGTATATCCCTAGCAATCAAAGTCTAAACTTACTAATCTAAAGTTTCCAATTCAATCTTCATTTTTTTTCCTCTTATCAAAAACATTCAACAGTGAAATAGGAAATACCTTATCAAAACACGCCATGTTCATTTTGAGACAAATCAATCACATTTCTCTATTTTTATTTCTCCAAAAAAAAAATCATGGTTTTACTAGTGAAACAATTTTGTTGGGTACTTTAGTGGTTCTCCAACAATAGAAACAAGTGGAAACTTAAACTTACTCGTTTTCGAGTAACATTTTACTTGATATATTTCATCGCGGAATACTTACAAGTTATCAACTGGAAAGATAAAAAAGTGGCCAACATTTTATAGATCAATAACTTAAATTAAATACCAATATTGATAATAAGTTTTCCTATTGACGGCAATGCACGCTCAGCACAATGTATAATCTGTGGCACAATCCGCACAATATATAATCTGTGGTGAAAACTTTCTTCTAAAACCAACTTGATTTGAAATTAATTCTAACAACAAAAGTGTTTCGCGAAACACGGGATTGAGAAGCATTGTTAAAGTTCACCTCGGTACAGATTTGTTCAGATGGCAGTCAATACCAAGTCTAAGGTAATTTCAATCATTTTACCTTGTTGTGTGTTTTTTTTAAAAGTTCACTTTCACTCGTCATCTGGTGACGTCGAAGATCAAAAGGACAAAAATCTTTATGGGGCGGGGGGGGGGGGGAATATACGGAAAATTATATGTTGGGGTAAATTGCTGGTGTAAATCATCTGGCTAGATAGTCAGAGGGAACATACGTTCAGCGGCTTTATCCACCTGCAGGCATGACATGACATGTCATTATGTCAGTGAGCCTAGACATCGAATTACCATCACTAGAATGTATCTTACATAGTCCCATCACTAGTATGTATCTTACATAGTCCCATCACTAGTATATATTTTGCATAGTCCCTTTACTAGTATGTATCTTACATATTCCCATCACTAGTATGTATCTTACATATTCTCATCACTAGTATGTATCTTACATATTCTCATCACTAGTATGTATCTTACATATTCTCATCAATAGTATGTATCTTACATATTCTCATCACTAGTATGTATCTTACATATTCTCATCACTAGTATGTATCTTACATATTCTCATCACTAGTATGTATCTTACATATTCTCATCAATAGTATGTATCTTACATATTTCAATCAATAATGAAATTAAACGATTGGTTATTGTCGGTTACAGTGTGGGTGAATGACCCACAATATGCAGCAGTTTGTAAGAGATTCATTCATTGGCCAGTTATAAGTCAACGGATAAGGTTGATTCATGAAAAGCTGTCATATCCTCTTATGACATTTTTATTTGACGTCACGTCGGTAAACAAAAATAAAGCTATATACATGATCACAGTGGATTCTTTCATTGAACAATTGCGTTGACTTATCCTGTTGTGTTGAGTGCTAGACTTACTGGCGCACACACTAACATACGTAGTGATGGACACCCCGACAAACAAATGATATACACACGGACACACAGGCCCACCAACAGAAATTTCGGGCCCCTGGGCAGGGCTGTCATGGGCCCCCCGTGCTGATAATAATATTTTCAAAAGTTGATTAGCCAGCTCAGTCCGGCCCCTAAAAGTCGCCATAAAACTCGTCGGGCCCCTGGACGTTTGCCTCCTCACCCCCGCCCCTCTCTCGGCGGACACAAGTACTGACACACACACACACACACACACACACACACTGAAACATTAATGAAATACACAAAGATACCCAACTGGCACACACACACAATAACACGTGCACCTCCCCCCAACTTATCCCCCCTCCCCCACTAACACACATACTGCAGTTTATATTGTGACAGTGTAAAAAGCTGATACAGGTAGTTATAATATATTTTTTTTTAAATCAAGACTACTGATCCAGAAACGAAACAATCCATCAATCCATCGTGAAAACGTGTTGTCTTTTTAAATTTTAATTCTTTCCCCCCTCTCTCTCTAACTCTCTCTTTCTCTCTCTATACATATATATATATATATATATATATATATATATATATATATATATATATATATGAATGTCTTAAGACCTCATTAGAATGCTATATTTTCACATCGCTGCAGTAACACCACGACGTAACAACATTCACTGCTAGCAGGACGTAACAATAAAGTCAAGCTGGTATTCCTAGCACCTGGTGGCCCCGTAAGCCTAAAATGATTTTGTCATGACAGTTGCCCCAGGTTTGATTCAGAGGGAAGGATTTTTTTTTGGTAGAACTTAGAACTAATTAGAGCGAACTGCATTTAAAATGTATATAATTACACATGACTATATAAACACTGAGCAGGAAATAACGACTGGAAGTGGTTGGTGTTGAGTTTGGTTCTACTCACCTGTCATGACATATTCAAATGACGACAACATTCCTTGGGTAAACTTTTAGGCTTACAGTTCTTAAATTTCATTTTTTACAACCGTTTTATATTATTTACACTTTCTACAGCCCATTTATGTTAACATTCTCTTACTTCAACCCATTTATGTTAACATTCACTTTCTTCAACCCATTTATGTTAACATTCACTTTCTGCAACACATTTACGTTAACTTTCTCTTTCTTCAACCCATTACGTTAACATTCACTTTCTACAACCCATTTATTTTAACTTTCTCTTTCTTCAACCCATTATGTTAACATTCACTTTCTACAACCCATTATGTTAACATTCACATTCTACAACCCATTTATGTTAACTTTCCCACCTACAACCCAAACAAAAGTCTCATAGGTGTTAAAAAACAATTCACCTGAAATCATATATTTCAAATCTTTGGTTAACATCAATCTTGAGAGTGATAATTAATAACACGATTATTAAATTATTTTGGTAAAAATAAAATATATATTAGGTCCTATAGCTGGTCGTATTCATCATATATTATTGGTTTGTTAACTAATTAATACTGCTGTAGCTGACTGTAACCCAATAATTCTTTTATTTGTCAATAGTTGACTGCTCAACATGTAGGCTACCTATTGATAAACAATATTTGGTCAAGTGAAACTCATTAGTCAGAGTTATGTACCTTGACAGGCAGCTGGTTTCAGTGAAAACGGAACTTGAATATATTAACATATTTTATTACAGTACAGTACTTGAACTATTCTGTTATTATTTTATACTGCAGCGAAAATCAACACACTGAAGAGGTATTCCTAAATAATATATTTTACTATCATAACAAGTGTACGTGTGGTAACAGTCAACAATGAACTAAACATTCCAACTATTATGTACCTAGTTTATAAATACTGTTGCGAGCAATGCGTACTGATAACAAAGATAGATTGTCTACAGCTAACCTGATAACAAAACTAGATTGTCTACAGCTAACCTGATAACAAAACTAGATTGTCTACAGCTAACCAGATAACAAAGATAGATTGTCTACAGCTAACCTGATAACAAAGATAGATTGTCTACAGTTAACCTGATAACAAAGATATATTGTCTACAGCTAACATGATAACAAAGATAGATTGTCTACAGCTAACATGATAACAAAACTAGATTGTCTACAGCTAACAGGATAACAAAACTAGATTGTCTACAGTTAACCTGATAACAAAGATAGATTG
The DNA here is from genome assembly GCA_021962125.1 of Bulinus truncatus. Taxonomy (NCBI): domain Eukaryota; kingdom Metazoa; phylum Mollusca; class Gastropoda; family Planorbidae; genus Bulinus; species Bulinus truncatus. The sequence goes on along the minus strand of JAGDYQ010000073.1, from coordinate 109,352 downwards.
TCTACAGCTAACCAGATAACAAAGATAGATTATCTACAGCTAACCTGATAACAAAACTAGATTGTCTACAGCTAACCAGATAACAAAGATAGATTGTCTACAGCTAACCTGATAACAAAGATAGATTGTCTACAGTTAACCTGATAACAAAGATAGATTGTCTACAGCTAACCAGATAACAAAGATAGATTGTCTACAGCTAACCTGATAACAAAGATAGATTGTCTACAGATAACCTGATAACAAAGATAGATTGGCTACAGCTAACCTGATAACAAAACTAGATTGTCTACTGCTAACCCGAGCACAAAAAAATTTCAATAATAAATATCGAAATTTTTTTGTTGACATTTTATCCCTTCATTTCGTAAATTGTCACTTACTTCACGTAAAGTATTTTCTGTTCAAACAAAACACATTTTTTTCAAAGTCTAAAATGTTCGATATTTACATTTCACGTTGAGGCCAAAACTACCACCCACGCCCTAAATCCAGTAACCCTAACCCTCGCCATAACCTCATATATTTTAATAGGTTTTTAAAGAATCGCCTCGTATAAAGGTACGGGAAAGTATTTGTAGTCAGATAGAAACCAGAATCAGACAATCGTGTATGCAAATATTGACTGGAAAATAAATGGGGAATGGGTCTATTTCCCTTTCAAACATGCTGGTAACATAAGTTCAAGAGATTAGCCAGGAAAAGTTAACTCCGTTTGTAACGTCTTCGGTAACATGAGAATGATCAGCCCCTTTTTATTAACAACTTGCTGTTGACACAGTTGGCTTGTATGGTATTTTCTATTTATAGTTCGGATAGATCGTCCGGTATGAAACGATTCTCTCCACTTAAGATAGATTTTTGGAATTCAAATTTCAAAACCCACTCTGGATGAAAGTGATATGTGAACTAAGTATTTAATTGCAACATTTGTTGGACTTTTTTTATTTTATTGGTGTCACAGTGTTTACCTTTATGCCGGTGGTCTGTTAAAGTTAGTTCGACTAGGTAGCGACATCTCTTTGGTGGTCCATAGTGTGACGTTGAAGGAATTTACCGTTAATCGCCCATGGCTGATTGGTGTAGATACTCAACGGTCAACCTGAGAGTCCCGGGTTCGATCCTCGGTGAGAACCACGGATTTTTTTTTCAAGGTGAAATTTGGTACAAAATCGTCTCACAAGTCCACCCAGCTCTAAATGGGTGCCTGACTTTAAGTTGGGGAAGTAAAGGCGGCTGGGCGTTGTGCTAACCACACAATCCCTTCATATGCTGAGGCTATAGAAACATATTCTACACTTCATCTGCCCCGATGGCCCGTTAGGGCTAGGGAAACTTTAACACGGTCTGGTGAGTTTTTACTAGGTATTGGTTGACTGTTTATTAAATGAATACACCCTATGTCTACATATGTATCATTGATTGTCCATCAGGCCATGTACATGCGGATTTGATTCGTTTCGCATTGACTTTATAACCATACTTAATACAGTTTCTACACCCCCCACCTCCCTGTATTAAATGTCACTCCTTTTATATTAAAGGTGACCACAGATAAAGTCGACGAGAGACATATTTTTAATATTTAATGAAACAAAAATTGATAGAAAAATGTCACATCTGGCCTGGATCACTTGGAGAAGGACAAAGCTGAACAAAGAGCCACATGCTGCTCTAAGAGCCGCTGCTATATCTTATCATTAGTGACCATCATTCGGAATATGTTTTACAGTGGTCATCTCACCGTACCCGAGTCTGCAATCGTCAAGGGATGCACCGCAAAAGATATGGGTAACTACTGTCGCAAGGGGATCGAACCCATGACTCGCATCACACAGACCAGACTCACAAACTAGATCACCGTCATCGAGTCTCCTCCACCTCCACCCCCCCACACACACCTCCGTCGTTCCCTCCACAGTGCCTGCACCACGAGCCTTACTTGTCTCCGGTCTTTTCAAAAAAATAAGGTCAGCCTCACATTAAGCATTTCAGCCTATCAAACTGTGCTATCGGGGGCTGGCTCATAATTTCTGGGAACCCCAGCGCCATGACGTTCAGATAGATATCTCCAAAATCAAGTTGTTGTGCCACACAGTTTCAGGTGAGGTGAGGTGTTTATAGAGTCTACCTGCACAATGCGGCATAATGATGATAGATCTTCAGAAAATGACTTTCTGACATAAACTGATAGAATGAAGCAAACAGGGAGGAGATTTCCAGTCGGCACTATATCAAGTTTTATGCCAAGTATTGAAGTATTATATCAATCAATAACTTTGTCGATGGAGTCATTTTGATGTTTTGTCGGAAAGGTACAAGTTACTTATACAGGCCTCTTTTTAAACAACATGTTACTGTTAACTAATAAGGTTTCTTTATTAACAGCATGTTACTGTTAACTAATATAGGTCTCTTTATTAACTACATGGTACTACTGTTAAGCTTCAATTCATTTGAGTGAATTAATTTTTGTCAATTTTTAAAATATTATTCTTAACTGTCGTATCCCACTTGTGCTCTAATTAAATCAGACGACACAACTCCTTGTATTGTAAAAGAATTAACTGAACTTTTTAATGCGTGATATTTACAGATGAGAATATGATAATACAATATAAACACTTGAGAAGATGAATCGATAAATCACATGTATAATTCTATGATTTAACACACACGATAAATACTAAGATCAATATTAGATGAGAGATGTGGCAATAAATCACAAGTAACTGCTATCACTATAAACCAGTACACGAGTCTATAACTATTATAACTCTCGACTGCACTGTCCACTTAGTCCACGTGTTATATCTAGTATCCCCTTCATGGGTCTCTAGTCTCTCTCTCTTGTGTGTGTGTCTCCGTCCCTCTAACAACCGTGGTAACTTCCCTATTTATAGGATATATCACCCCCGCATATTGCATCATTGGTATGATTGCATCACTGGGGTGATTGCATCACTGATTGCATCACTAGGTTGATTGCATCACTGATTTCATCATTGGGGTGATTGCATCACTGATTTCATCATTGGGGTGATTGCATCACTGGTGATTGCATCACTGATTTCATCATTGGGGTGATTGCATCACTGATTTCATCATTGGGGTGATTGCATCACTGAGGTGATTGCATCACTGGCGATTGCATCATGCATGCCTGACCCTGCAAGCTCTTACAAGGGATAGGACATTAACTTTTAGACGAATAATTTGAATAATGTTACAATTAATTCAAAAAAAAATATCAACTACCGAACAGACTGAAATCCAATCTTTGTCAATTTTCTCTCTAAATTTTAAAAGGCTGTGTGCGGATTTTGACATCGGCTTGTGTGGCTTAAGATACTGATTGTTTACGGCCTAAGAAATTGGCTGTGTGCGGCTTATGATATTAGCTGTGTGCGCATTAACGTATTGGTGTCTGATGAAATTGGATTTGCGCGGCTTTTGATTTTGGCTGTGTGCTGCAATAGATATTGGATTTGTACGGCTTATGATATTGGCTGTGTGCGGCTTATGATTTTGGCTGTGTGCTGCAATAGATATTGGATTTGTGCGGCTTATTATTTTGGCTTTGACCAACTTTGGAAGTGAGTGGACATTTGTATTCACAACATAGAGACCTACTAAACAATTTTTTAGTGCGCTCTGATGTAATTTGTTTGAGTACGCTCGGAAATCTGTGCGCGTTATAAGTGCACACTTTAGATGGAACACTGGTCTCTGTTCAAAGCGATAGTACAAAGAGCACCTCTTCTTATATAGAACGTGTTTTATCGCCACCCTGTAACAAATGTGAGACCGAACCACACAGAACGTGTTTTATCGCCACCCTGTAACCAGTGTGAGACCCACCCCACTTTCTATCACACACTCGAGAGTTAAGATACAGTGTGGGTGATCGAATTAGACCACGTCCATCGTACGACCCTGTCTACGCCCCACACACATCGTCCTACTTCTGTCAGGGACTAAGTACTAATCTCGAGTTCAAACAATAGTCTCACACAAACCTGACTAACAGTCTCACTAGCCATGATGTTTTAGTATCTGGATATTTACTGTCATTGGTCCGCACATGAATCGTGCCGCTCCCATCCCCACCCTCTCCCCACACCTCGGTGATTTTTAAACAGTCTGGGGACGGTAGTAACCTACAAGTCTAGTCCATAGGCTACTGTATAGTACATATAGTCTTTGTAAATGTTTTTTTTTTGGGTGGGGGGAAGGAAGGCAAAGTTATATGTAGGACCCTAGGGGAATTGAAATTGTTGACATAATGTTACATATTTTTCACTACCACTGACTGCAAGTCTTGGAGACCCTAAATTTTTTTTTTTATAACTGATATCTCTCTGACCCCATAAGTCAATCTAGTCCGGGGGTCATATGCTTAGATTGCAGTGGCTTGTGGTGGGCCAGGCTGCTTACAGATCAGGATTGTATTGGGTTACGGAAAAATGAAAGTTAAAAAAGCTTTTCATCCACGTGACTATAAATAAGATTTCTATTTATAGCTATACATAATTAACATTAGTGTAAACATTTATATATATGCATATATATATATATATATATATATGTGTGTGTGTGTGTGTCTGTTAGTGTGTTTGTGTGTGTTAATTTTCGCCGTTGTTCTGTGAAGTCTCTGTAAGGGATGAGATATGTAACCCTTACACCCTGTAAATCACTATGAGACAGTTTATGTTGTATACTTGGCCTGGTTGATACATGTCAATCAACTGACCTACATAACTAATTCAATAAACATATATGCTTAATGCTTAATAGATCTGTTACAATTTATTATAACTCTTTTGTAAATAAAACTGACTTGTTTATTATGCAAATGTTATGCTATGATAAAATAACTAACTAGTTTAAATAAGTAATAAATGTATTATATTGTGTTGATTAAATTGCGCGTTAATTGGCGATCAAAATTTTAATTATGCGTTTATTTCGATTATTTTTTTTAATCGCATAGTCTTTTTAGTATTAGTATCTCATAAAATAAAAGCGATTTGCGTTCTGCGTTAAATCGAAAGTATAGAATTAATACAACAGTATTCCAGTTTAAAATACAATCATGAAAAAATCGGATCTGCCCGAAACCAAAAAAAAAATAACCTAGCCTACCGATCAAGCCTAAGGGGGATATAACTCTACGCAAAGGTTTTGCAGGGTACAGCTAGTCTTTGTATAATGTCATTAGATACATTTTAATCTCATTTAGGTTTAAGGAAGTGAAAAACTACCACAGTGCGATCGCACTTATATTTTATCTCATTCCACATCACGGGATATTTGAGGTCATCTTACCCTCTCATGCCTTCTGCCCATTACTTCCTTTTCATTTCTAGTTGCCAATTTTCGAAAACCTCCTCTCCCCCCCCCCCCACCACCAACCATTACATTATATTCTGCTCTCTAAAACGCTCGTGTTATAAGAAAACTTGTTAATGGTCTCGTACATTGTCAACATGCCAAGTCAAATATTAGGTTGGGGGAGAGGGGTGGAAAGGAAAAAAAAAATTCAATGACCCTGATGGACAACGAGGTCAAAGAATCTCCTCCACCCCCTCCCCCACCCTCCCGCCACCTCTGGACATGGGGAGGATGTAGAATTACAAGACGCACGTAGTGGCCCATAGGGGCAAACACGTTCGACGTGAGTGGAGTGAGACCACATTAGAAACGCGGGGCAATCAAGCGATGGGTTCACTGTCTGGCCCTTTGCTAGCTCGGACGTGACGGTCAGTTATGTAATCTTACACATACCAACCCTCTACCCTTCCCCTCCCCTCCCACAGCCAACATTGGGGGTTTGTGTGTCCTGGTCAGGCCCGTAGACTTTTTTTTTTGTTAATGAAAGAGATGGCGTGTTATTGTCTGTTTACGTTGTTGACAGAGTTGCGTCTCTTTGTTGATTCAGAACAACTTGCGTGTCATATAGAAACAAGGGGCAGACAACGATGGTATGTTTGTTGAAGATGTGGGGAGACAATCGCTTCATTCCTGTTGACCTAAAAAAAAATATACGTGGATAAATGAGATGACCTAAATGTTATCAATTTATATCCAAAGATCTTTTTTTTTTTAAACGCATCGAATCTGATTTCGGTTGGCGGTTCAGACTTGGGGAGTGGCGACCATGGCAGTTGTCCTTGCTGCACATCATGAGCTAAGAGGTGCCATAATGATTTATTTTTTAATCCCTCGTAAGTGTGCCTAGGTTCAGTTAGCACTTGACGCTAACAACAATCTCATGAACAGACTGTTGCACAGTTTCTCTAGAAAGATGTGGGAATGGTGTTGGGCGAACTGTCGGTGCCAATAGCCATAGTGAACACCTGTCGGAGTAGTTTGTATGCGAACTGTCGGTGCCAATAGCCATAGTGAACAAACAATCGGTGCCAATAGCCATAGTGAACAAACTGTCGGTGCCAGTAGCCATAGTGAACAGACTTCGGTGCCAATAGCCATAGTGAACAATCTGTTGGTGCCAATAGCCATACTGAACACATGTCGGAGTAGTCTATATGTAAAACAACAACAACAACCAGAAAATAAAAATTTGTCTTACAAAACCTACACCGACCATCGGGTAGCGTCTGTTTCTATACCCACGGCCTATTGTATGGGACTGTGTGGCTAGTATTTTATATTATTCAACTGTTCCACATTTACTTATAATGTGAGAGTATCGAACCATCAAAATATTTTGAGTAGCTTACTTAAGCCTCTGGTAATCTTCAAACGGATGGCCCAACCTGGTATTTACAATATAATATTGACCTAGTAACATTGACATACTTTTACCCTCCATCAATTTCCAAGCCACGTCTTAGACAGGACACTTAAATAAATAAACCGCTTTGTTATTATATACTTTCAAATAGTTTATGTCCTCGTACAGTGGTAGAGTATTTTGATATTTGAAATAACTAGTCATGTCGCCTCTACTTTTTTAACTACTCAAAGAAAGGTCAACTTTCAGATCTACTAAATATAGATACATTCTTGTACCACATATCTCAACAATAATTTGTTTTACTGAGATTTGAAACTGATTCATTCCTCTCTTATCATTGTTGTATCACATTGACTACCAGGTTTGTCATCTCTTATCATGAATGTATTATCGGACAACCAGGTTTGCCTCCATACTTGTATGGATCAAATCAATACCATTTGACTTTGGCCACCATTAATACCTGGACAGTATCCTCGAGGATCCTAGTAAAAGAATTATCTCCCCCCCCCCCCCCAGATTGAATAATTAAACTTTAAAATACAGCTTTGATTAAACGTTAATTACGGTGACTGGACGTTTCTGTTAACCTAGTTTCCAATCCCTGCCCCGGCGTTCTTAACTAGTCAGGACACAACATTGTCTGTAGACTCCATCTCAGAATCAGGACATAACATTGTCTGTAGACTCCATTTCAGGAATCAGGACACAACATTGTCTGTAGACTCCATCTCAGAATCAGGACATAACATTGTCTGTAGACTCCATCTCAAGAATCAGGACACAACATTGTCTGTAGACTCCATCTCAAGAATCAGGGCACAACATTGTCTGTAGACTCAATCTCAAGAATCAGGACACAACATTGTCTGTAGACTCCATCTATCAAGAATCAGGACACAACATTGTCTGTAGACTCCAACTCAGAATCAGGACATAACATTGTCTGTAGACTCCATCTCAGAATCAGGACACAACATTGTCTGTAGACTCCATCTCAGAATCAGGACACAACATTGTCTGTAGACTCCATCTCAGAATCAGGACATAACATTGTCTGTAGACTCCATCTCAGAATCAGGACACAACATTGTCTGTAGACTCCATCTCAAGAATCAGGGCACAACATTGTCTGTAGACTCCATCTCAAGAATCAGGGCACAACATTGTCTGTAGACTCCATCGTATCAAGAATCAGGACACAACATTGTCTGTAGACTCCTTCTCAGAATCAGGACATAACATTGTCTGTAGACTCCATCTCAGAATCAGGACATATCATTGTCTGTAGAATCAAAAGACGATTAATAAGAATCTTACAGAAAACTTCCATTTATTTTTTTTTTATACCTGTCGATTTTGATACGTACATGACATGCAGCGTGGCAAATACATTTTTTAAATTTGTGTTTTTCTCTTCAGGTAAGTATGTCTTTGAGTGGATTTTATTGACCCCTTTGGGTAGTGGGAAGTGTTATCCCCCCACCCCCCTTCCATCTCAGTTTCCTCCGTACCCTTACGGTACCATATCACCCCCATACAAATCTAGTTATTGTACTTTAATGCAAGTATATTCTATATAATAGACAGTATAACAGATGATATCTATGAACGTAATGATAGAAACAAACATTAAGCCTATACTTGATAACTTGAGAGTAATATTAGTTCTATACGTGATAACTAATAAGTAACATTAAGTCTATAGGTTATGACTGATAAGGGACATACAGTCCATAGGTTATAACTGATAAGTGACATAAAGTCTATAGGTTATAACTGATAAGTAACAAGCAGTCTATAGGTTATAACTGATAAGTGACATAAAGTCTGTAGATTATAACATATAAGTGACATAAAGTCTGTAGATTATAACTTATAAGTAACATAAAGGCTATAGGTTATAACTGATAAGTAACATTTCGATATTTAAAAAAAGTTAGTAAAGCACTTTAAAAAAATATAAAAAATAGAATGCAAGAAATATCGAAATTCACTTTAGATAGAAATAAAAAAAAAACGACACCCGTGAGTGAAACAGACCCAAAAGTCTGACAGTTATCAGATTGTGGTCCGATAATGGACACTAGTCGTGGGTCGTCAAGGTTTGTTTTATAGCAGACGTCTTCAAAATAAAACTGAAACACACACACACACGCACGCACTAAAGTCGACCAGAGTTGGTTTTGTTTATGGGCGTGCCGGATGTAACAACGTCAGCAACAACTTGACCAGGGTCAGTTACGGTTATCCTGAATGACGTTAAGCTACGATGATGTACTACTTAAATCGGAAGTGGCGGGGGTGGGAGGGGTGGAGAGAAGGGGTAAACAATGTCATTAAATCTAAACATGGCAATAGTCTCAGTGGGTGGTATGTGTCAAACTGCTGGGAAAGTCAATGTCATTGAAAACAAGACACGATACAGAGTTTTTTAAAACTAACCGTTTTTCAAAATGTAATTTTTTTTAAACTCTGCAATAAATTTTAATTCTATCATATTTAATTAAGTGCACTTTATTTATTTGTGTTCAAAGTATCTGAACTCGGGACATCCAGCTCTGAAGCTGAGCACTGTATCTTTGCTTTGCACCAATTCTGCAAAATAATTAATTTATATAGCATTGGTATATTTACCTATATACATGAATATTCTTCCCATATAGAAATTTTAATTAATTAAAATTAATGAAAGAAATTAATTAATTGCAAAATAAATTATTGAATCATGCATTGTCATGGAACAAGAACATGTTGGCAAAATTTCAAGTTAATCTCACTAAAAAGTGCCTAAATAATCGATTAAAAAAAAAATTCCAATATAAACAAAAATTTCGAGTGGAGACAATGGTTAGAAAAATTAATTAGAGACCTCGGGTCGAAAATATTTCACTGGTTTGTTTGAGTTATTATTTCTTTTGTTATCGTTTATCAGTTGTTTATGTTATATTTTGGGTTAAAACATAATTTATTTCAGGGCCTTTCATATTCTTATGTTTTCTTACATTGAAGATAAAAGCAAAATTTTCACAACACAAAAGTCAGACAATTTAATACAGTTAATGAATGAACATACATGGAAAATAGACAAAGATAGACGGTCAGACAGGCTAACGGACATACAGACTATCAGACAGACGGATAGACAGACGGACAGACTGATGGGCAAGACAATAATGAGCGGAAAAAACAGACAATAATGACGAAAGACAGACCAGCATGAGCGAGAGAGAGATAGAGACAGAGAGAATGAAAGAGAGACTGTATGGGAAAGCAGGATGTATGTTAACTTATACAGACAAGCTAAAACAATAACAAACAAGAAGTATGTTTACAAAAACAAAACTATGACGCAATAGTTCATGAATCTACTTTGATTTAAACTGGCTGGTTGTCAAGAAAATCAAATCATAACATTTCCACTCTACAAAGTACTAACACAGCAACAACAAGGATGCACTATCAAAGTCGACTACTCTTTTCAGTCCCCATCGACCAAACTGTCCTACTCTGCTTAGATCCACCAGTAGCGATAACTTACCGTTCCCCTCCTCCGGGTTGTTTATATTTTTTAAGAAGATGAAGTCCACTACTTAGACGTCAACTCCTCCACCCCCTCCCTACATGCCCCCGTCCAACTCCCGCGCCTTGTCCATAAAAATGTCGGACCGAATAGCCCGACTGTGTAAATTACAATTCCATTATCTGTTTCCCTCACCCCCGGGACACTGTCGGAGAGAAAGTGCCAGTTATGGGAACACTTCTCTGTCATAGGTGTTTAGTGAGTGCATCGGTACAAGTGAGGTAGTGGTGCCACACCCATAAACAACATCTTCTGTCTCTTACGCTAGTCGGGCCATCCCGATGGTCAGTTCCTAAAAACACACCCCCCCCAAACACACACACGCACCAACCCCTGCTGTGCGGATAAATCTTTAAACGTAATGGTAGTGACCAGTACAGATGACCCCCCCCCATCCCCCACCCCCACATCTATCAATATAAAGTATTTCTATTTTTGTCCAGTTATCATAAAGTTGTGGAGTGTGTTCTACTTACCCTGTAATTTTGGAATATGAAGGGTACATATATTAGACATATGTAAACACTCAATTTGATAACTACGTTCATGCCAGAAATGAGCTCATATGTTTAATGTTGCTTACGAGTGAACGTGTTTATCAGTGGCTCATACTACAAGTGAACTAGTTTACCTGTTAACACCTCAAACAGTTTAATTTGCTTATCTACCTGTAACAAACATTGTAGTTTTAAAAAAAAAATTGTTGAAAATTATTTTAATAACTGTTCAACTATAAGACATACATAGGATGGTGGTTATCTATAACTAGAGCCGACCTTGGGTAAGTGTCAGTTTCGTAATTTAGGGCGCACGTCGAGACTAAAATGCTATATTTGTTACAGGTAAATTCAAAAAACAATAATCTAGGCGCGGGGCCCCATGTACCTCCCTCTCCCCTGTGACTGCCACGGCCCTTATGTTCTCCTTTCATATTTTATCTCTCAGCCGGTGGAACAGCAACTTTTGGCACAATTAATTCCATTTTTTATCTTGTCTTTGAGTTTCCTTCCCTTATTTTTATAACTCCAACTAAACTTAAATACATCAAGCCAAAAACCTACCCAATTCAAGCTATTACCTCTCTTCAAAAAAAATTTTTTATTTTTTTTTATATAACAGGCTGTTTTATTCTATTTCCCAACTCCCCCCCTTATACACGTTCTTCTCTACACCATCTCCAATACTATATAGTCTATACTACCAACTAACTAATAATATATATTAAATACCCAATCCCTACCCCACTATATTAGTTATTAATTAAACCCATCTCAAATACTATATGCTCTAAACCTAACCCAACCCCAATATTCTAGGCCTACTCTCCAACCAATCCCTAATTTTTTAACCTACACTACACCCACACTCTTAATACTAAACCACCACCTACCCCATTCCCCTTCTCCCCACACCCCCCTAACCCAACAACCCACCCCAACAGAGAAAAAAAAAACAAAAGAAGTAAAATAAAAAAAAAGAAAAAAAAGAAAAAAAAAAATTAAAAATAATAAAAAAAAAAAAATTAGCAAACAAATCAAAAGTGTTAGAAGAACAGAATGTTATGTTCATACTATGTTCACATAAAACAAATAGCTTATAATGGGGAAAACCCGTTCGGCCAGAAATGTATTTTCGCACCAACATCCAGTTCAGCCTTACTGGCTACGGCGAATTCCGTTTATTGCTAATGAGCTATTTCTAACTGAGCGGACAGAGGCAATTTGTAGATTTGGTGTTTTATGTGGTAGATATTGTGCATCATAACAGATGAATGAGATTTGTACTAATTGCACATTAACTTTGAAGAAAGCATTCTTGACTGTGTCCGTTACCTAGATAATTTAAACAGCTGAATGTGTATACATTATGAAGATCATCAAAAGAAACACTGTACTTGAGATCCATCGCACCAAGCTCCCTATCTGAGGATGGGGGGAAATTCATTCAGACACAAACAAACATCTCCGCTAATGACGTCCATTCACCGGGCAGCCAAATAACCGTGGTAGCCGGGATCAGATAACTCTTCTCATTTTTTAATCATAACATCAAGGAATTGTTTCCCCCCTTTTCCACGCGGCGTCCGTGCGCAGGATGGAACGGAGATGTGTGTTGTGTGTGTGTGGGGGGGGGGGAGGGGGGGAAGGAGGCACTTTTCGCGGGCAGTAGATTTTCCCCTTTTATCGACACGAGTTATTTCCACATCAGCGAGCTTCAACGAGATTACACGAAGGGGCCACGCGAGGTCATTTTCCTGTGGAAGTGCCGAACACTTTCAAAAAAAGTGGCGGTCGTTAGAGCGTAGCCGGTGGGGGAGAGTTAGTGTGGGGGGGGGGGCTGGGGGGGGCCGATATGGGGCGGATGTATCATTTTTCGTCCTAGACTTCTTCTTGAGCACTTTTTGACCTTGGATGACTTTAGCTTTGAGGGGGAGGAAAAAAGATAATATTTCTGGCACCTGCTTGCACGTTTTCACCGCATTTCGCAAGAAGAAGTCAAGACAAGAGGATTCCTTGTTGACTTAGCGATGAGTATTTTCTGTTATTGTTGTCGGAAAAGATGATCGTCACAGAGGGATGTCTTTCCGCCATCTTTGTGTTTCTTACCGTCATGGGGATTCTTTCATCTCTTTCTTCTCTCTCCCCCCCCCCCTCTGTTACATCACCCTACAGGTAACAACACTTGCAGGAAACAAAAGACAAGACAAGGAATGGAGGAGAGAAAGAATGTACTTTGTTTCAATGTGTTGTTTTTCTTCCAACTGTAAATGGGTTTACTATTGATATAAATGAGTTTACTATTGATGTAAATGGTTTGACTGTTAAAGTAAGTGGGCTGTACTTTTGATGTGTATGTGTTTACTATTGAAGCTACTGGGTTCGCGTTGTTTTTTTTTCGGTGCAAAGAGTCATACTATTGTAAATGAATTTATAACTGATGTAAATTGGTTTCAGATGTGACTACGTGGAAACACGGGCGTGGTCAGTGACGTGAGATGTTCCAAGAAGCGAATTAAATAGTCCTGTTGTGGATAGTCCTGTTGTGGATAGTCCTGTTGAGGATAGTCCTGTTGTGGATAGCCCTGTTGTGGATAGTCCTGTTGTGGATAGTCCTGTTGTGACTAGTCCTGTTGTGACTAGTCCTGTTGTGGATGAGTCCTGTTGTGAATAGTCCTGTTGTGGATAGCCCTCGTTGTGGATAGTCCTGTTGTGGATAGTCCTGTTGTGGATAGTCCTATTGTAGATAGTCCTATTGTGGATTGTTCTATTGTGGAAAGTCCTATTTTCAGTTTTTCCAGCTTAATAAAACCTATAAATTATTGAGATGGTTAACTGCCGTACCTTGCACGTGGGTTTCTTGTCACTTTTAACAGCTTACCGAATTCCATATTTTCAAAAATATATAACCAGAGAGAATATTTTTTTCTTCCCTATTGCTAACTATCTACTATTCGGTCGAGTGGATAAATTAACACTGTGGATAAAGGGACATGTCGATTGTTGATCTGATATGTATAAAAATATATGTATGAAATAGTATGCATTATGATGTATTATTTATTGTTTAATAATATGTAAGTAATATTATCTATGTATTTTGTAATATTATGTATGCAAGTATGTGTATAATATTATGCATGTATTATGTAATAGTATGCATGCATATGTAATAGTATGTATGTATGTATGTATGAATAAAATAGTATGATTGCATTATGTAATGGTATGTATGTATTTATGTATATAATAGTATGAATGTATAATGTAATATTATTATGCATGTATGTATGTAGGTATATAACAGTAAGCATGTATTATGTAATAGTATGTATGTAATGTAATTGAATGCATTATGTATTAGAATGTAAACATTATCACTTAATAATAGTTCAGGAAACGATTTTAATACAGCACACTATCTCGCCCCCTCCCCTCCAGTTACCTCTGCCCCCCCCCTCAACCCCTCGCCCCCCGTAATAGACGTGACGGTCACCACAGCTTAAGCTAGGGGTGGCCCACATGCAGACCCTAGAGCTCTTTCCACCCCCCCCTCCCTTCAAATCATTCTGAATATTTCCAATATTTCATATAGTTACACTGATGTGATCCTTGCTTTGATTTCCAGGTAATCATATTCAGGTCAAAGTCTTCACTCAATTGACATTAAACAGTTTTTTAATTGCAAAGATATTTGTTGTTTACCGGGTTTCTTTTTTCTTTTAAGTTATCGGAACATGGCAAACTATAATCATGATAACAGTTACAGCTTAAAAAATATCTACATTATGTCATTTTTTTTAATTCCCAAATTTTTTTCATTATAAAGGAATCTGATCAATCAGACTTTGATGTTTTTATAAAATGTATTCGTCAGAGAGAGTTTATTATTAAAATATTTCACACTTCGCTCTTTGAATGTTTGTATCTGGTAAGTGCTTAGAATGGAAAATTTGTATCTGGTAAGTGCTTAGAATGGAAAATTTGTATCTGGTAAGTGCTTAGAATGGAAAATTTGTATCTGGTAAGTGCTTAGAATGGAAAGTTTGTATCTGGTAAGTGCTTAGAATGGAAAGTTTGTATCTGGTAAGTGCTTAGAATGGAAAGTTTGTATCTGGTAAGTGGTTAGAATGGAAAGTTTGTATCTGGTAAGTGCTTAGAATGGAAAGTTTGTATCTGGTAAGTGCTTAGAATGGAAAGTTTGTATCTGGTAAGTGCTTAGAATGGAAAGTTTTTATCTGGTAAGTGCTTAGAATGGAAAGTTTGTATCTGGTAAGTGGTTAGAATGGAAAGTTTGTATCTGGTAAGTGCTTAGAATGGAAAGTTTGTATCTTTTGTTTAGTGCAATTGTTTTTTTCCAATTATAAATCTGACAAATGTTTCTGTGTGTGTATATTTACATTTTTAATCGTGAAACAACTTTTGTACATCTAAATGAAGACTCAAACTGACATGAAACTCTTCAAAAAGAGTTGAGCTAACACGTTTCAAATCAGTTTAGTGAATCCATTTATCATTGCAAGACATTTCTTGTCATAACCTTACCAATTCGTCTGGTGAGTTGAAAAAAAAAATGAAGTTGTCGTTAAACCATAACATTTAATCTGAATCACATTATTTGAAGTGATTTGCAATGTGATAAGTCACGGGTTTATAAAAGAATCCTATATTTATAAATGAACCAGATAGCTGTAAATGATTTATTCACTTTTAAATAAATCACAAAATTTTAAATTGTTATCAAAGTTATAAATGAACAACACAGTTGTAAATGAATCACAATGTTATAAATAAATCACAAAGTTTTAAATTGTTATCAAAGTTAACAACACAGTTGTAAATGAATCACAATGTTGTAAAATAAATCTCAAAGTTGTAAATTTGTATAACATTTATTAATAAATAACAAAATAACAAAGTTTTAATGAATAACTCGGCTGTGGGTGAATCAAATGTTTTTACTGCATTTCAATCAATCAGATAAATATAAAAATCACATATTGCTAGAACATAACCAGATACTAAGGATGTATTCTCACAGTTTCAGTAAAATGTAAACGGAAAAGAAAAAAATCACATGCCTGTGATCTAATTGCATATTTTATCTGATTGTCTCCCAGTTTTTATAAGATTAATATGTCTGATTGCAAAGACACGGACATAGAACAGATGAAATTGTTTTCAAGGATCTCAAACAGTCAGAACAATGTCGGCATATTTCACTAGAGACACACATACGAGTCTTATTTGATAACATGACACGAACTACAGTAAAGCTTAAGACATATCATACCCCAAGTTTGGTTTATCTCATAAGACAAAAATATTTTTTTATCTTCTTACATCACACTCATAAACATTGTGCATATTCTGATTACATATGTAATTTAGTTTCAACTGCTTACATTGAACGCTTACACAGGAGGCAGTCGAAACAATAAAGGATCTTATAATAACAACATTTATTGTTTTCGTTTTAATTCTTTCTTGCGTGTAGAGAAATGTTTGTGAAATATATCCATCTGTACATTTCTATAAATGAATGTAGTGATACCTATGTAAATGAATGTAGTGATACCTATGTAAATGAATGTAGTGATACATATGTAAATGAATATAGTGATACCTATGTAAATGAATGTGGTGATACCTATGTAAATGAATGTAGTGATACCTATGTAAATGAATGTAGTGATACCTATATAAATGAATGTGGTGATACCGATGTAAATGAATGTAGTGATACCTATGTAAATGAATGTAGTGATACCTATGTAAATGAATATGGTGATACCGATGTAAATGAATGTGGTGATACCGATGTAAATGAATGTGGTGATACCGATGTAAATGAATGTAGTGATACCTATGTAAATGAATGTAGTGATACCTATGTAAATGAACGTAGTCATACCTATGTAAATGAATGTAGTGATACCTGTGTAAATGAATGTAGTGATACCTATGTAAATGGTTGTAAGTTTAAGCGCTCACCCGTTGACCTGAGTGAGAACCAAAGGAATTTCTCAGGTCATGGCGCAACTGCCCTCCATGTTTCCAGTACTTCCCACGGGCCATTGCGGGTGGGGGATGAAAGAAGTGCAGTTACAGTTAGTTTAATTTAAGTGCCGGGCACAACATTCTCTGATTTAGTAAACATTGTAAAAACTATACTTTGACTGGCGTTTTGAAATTATGTTCCGAATAAAAGAATATACGAAATGTCGAGCATCTATCAGAATGGTTCATTTTGTTGACGTTAGTGTGAAGTGCTACAACCAGCTCCACCAGGTGGCGAATTAGAAACGATGAAATAGTGTGATGACATTTCTCAAGTGACGTTGTTGAAGATGTCATTTACAGTGGGGTCGTCAACTTGACGGACATGTTATTTGTTACCTGTCGTACATCCACTCGAGTGTATCATCACATTATACTGGTTTCAACGTGGCAAGTAATAGAATGAAATGTTGCTGCCCTGGGACTGCCAAAGGTTAAAGGTCGAGCTTTGACCAGTGCTATGAGTAGGGCGATTCATTTTTTTTAGGGTTCAGTTTTTTTTTTTTAATGTTCATGGGAGAATAAGTGAAGTCTCGCTAATCGTAACGGAACGATGAAACTATTTAAAATTGATTGGATCAAAAAAACAAATTACATTTTAGCGTTTGGTTTATCCACCTTTTCCCCATCAGCACAAACAACATGTTGAGTTATTGTCTAACACAGGGGTGGGTAACCTTTTTGGTTCGCGGGCCGCATTGGGCTCATAAATTTAACCGGCGGGCCGAAACAAGAACAAAGGCATGGAGTGTTAACTTAAACTGATAGAAATCGATAGTAAACGTCATGGTGTGTAAAAGACTAGTGTTTCCTACAGTCTGAAACTAGTAGCGAGCCTCGGGCAGGATAAAACAGTTTGGCGTGCCGGATTTGACCCGCGGGCCTTAGTCTGCCCAATGGCCGACCTTGGATATGAATTTATATAGTTCAACTCGATCGATGAATCTAACTGGTTATTCTGGCGTAGCTGGTGCTTCTTCGCTTGTCTTGTCTATCAGAGGTGGCCTTAACAGTGCAGGTCAGTTTACGGGTCATAGGTCGAATGGCATACGCGGGGCTGTGAGCGTAGACCACATACCGTATCTCATAGCCCCCCCTCCTTCCCCCTCTCTCCTCTAGTCGCGGGGCCTGGTGCTGTCATCCAAGCTGTCATATACAACGGGAGCTAACTGTTAGCTCGTATATAAATAAAGTCGCAGTTGAACTCCCTTCAGTAGAAGTTGGTGTCACTTTAGGAATGTAGATGTAGAGAAATAGTAAAACATAACTAGCACATTACTAGCGACCTTTCCATCACACTCAACAAACATACAAGGCCACATATAATGTGGGTGTGCTGTGTGGATCGCGAGCTGATTCGAACTGTGTCACCATATATATATATATATATATATATATATATATATATATATATATATATATATATATATAATTAGCTTTGGCTTATAATTCAGCTATCCGTTGTTTTTTTTCCTCTGTACAGTTAAGTTGCGAAAAGACGATTAGAATGTTTAGTGGACCGCGATTAGTTAAACATTTGTGTTAGATTTAAATCCTATTACAAGACAATCGTAGAACAAGACTTTAAAAATATTTTTTTAAAAATAAAATGAATATCGAATACAAACGATGTACTCTCTAACACCCGATTGCTCAAATAATGTACTCTCTAGCACCTGATTGTTCAAATAATGTACTCTCTAATCCCTGATTGCTCAAATAATGTACTCTCTAACACCTGATTGTTCTCAAACATTCTCCTGGTCTCGTCGCTTATCGCAATGTGTCAAAAATGTTTTCATCTCGTTCTATCAGTCTGACAGTGGCAATGAACTCATACAAATACATAGAGATCTAAATAGACACGCTGAAAAAAATAATTAAGGGGAAAAGAGAATCAAAGAGAAAACGAAATAAATAGATTCACGCCACTTCTTTTTTTTATTTTATCTTGCAATATTCATTAGTCTATATTTTTTCATTGACATTTCCCAAAATGCCATTGAATTTCTTTTCTCCCTGCCAATTGTCGCAGGCTTTTGCAGTTACGGGAAAACCCGGAAATGAGGATTTGCTGCGTTATTTTTCTACCGTGACAGTGAATTTTTTTTTTTACATTTCCCCCACAGTGCACCCTCTCCCCTTCAGCAAGACCACCACCGGGGCGTCTCTCTGACGTCGCTACAATGAACTGATCCCAAGGGCGTGTTGTTCCCTACATCCCCTGGGGTATGTTGGAGGTGGTGGGGGTGGAGGGGGCAACTCATCGTCTCGCTGGTCACACTTTGTTTGATCTTGGTTTTGAAACCGAAGACCTGGATTTCAAACATTCAATGAATTGATCATATGTCAATCATTTCTCATATTTCATCAGGCAGAGAACTCAGCAGTACAGAGCAATTCTGGCCAAATGCGACTCTTACAACTGAGTGTGGCTATTTATTTAGGTTTTTTTTTGCGGCTCCCGATGAGTCAGTTCTATCTTTCATTCAAATATCCCTGTCTTTGTCAATGGACAATGTAGATCAAGGCAAGCTCGAATCTATTTAACTGACATTTCATTTTGTGACCATGACATCAGATTCAACTGTCACCCTAACCATATCCTTTATTGATGCTAATACAAAATTTAAATAATAAATAAACAAAAATCAATTTCTGCACTCAGTGTGACCATATTTGATTGTTCTAAAATTTTAAACCAGCCGATGTATCGAAGCAGTAAGAAAAGATTATACATGTACAACATTTCAATTCAAACGTATAACAAACTGAAAATATTAAATTTCATAATTAAACGTTTCTTTTTTTTATCCCTAAATCTATTTATAGAGTTCAATATTTCAAAGATTGAAATCATTAGACACTGTACATGTAGTAGAGAAGTAAGGATATCTTTCTGTCTTCACCGGAAAAGGGGGGGGGGGGTAGGCAGACAGTTTTTGTTTTGTTGGAACAAAATCGGTCAAAGAGCAGAACAAGGTTTGGTAAAAACAAATTAATGGAAAGAAACGTCTCACATCCTCATCTTCCAATGACGCAGCCGAGCTAGGATTGGCCTTAATTTAGGAGTACTATTGGCCTTAATTCGGGAGTACTATTGGCCTTAATTTAAGAGTACAATGCCCATGCAAGAGTAGCAGAAACATTTTCTATGCAGATGCTATATAAACCCAGCACAACTTTTCAAATCATAAAAAGTCAAAACCTCACGTGTGCAGTAATGAAGCTATAATTAGTAACCACATGGGAGAACATTCATTAATTGATATACCGTAATTTCAGCAAATGTATTAAAGAGACTTTTTTTCAATGTTTAATTGTATTAACTGAGAAGTTCCTAACTATTCGAATTGAGGGTTTTCGATAGTTAGTTAAACACGAAAATATTGAAAGACGTGATTTATTGTAGATCTTTGACTTATTTGAGCTACCAGTAAATCCAATGAATATTATTATCTGACAATTACATTGTGCCAGAGTGTTTTGCTACATTAAAATACATTTGAGAGGAGGGAGGGAGCGTGGGGGGGGGGGGGTGAAGAGTCGAAGATTAAGAACTTTATTTTTGTTTGGCGCACTTCTTACTCATCTATCTATCTATCTATCTATCTATCTATCTATCTATCTATCTATCTATCTATCTATCTATCTATCTATCTATCTATCTATCTATCTATCTATCTATCTATCTATCTATCTATCTATCTATCTATCTATCTATCTATCTATCTATCTATCTATCTATATATCTATCTATCTATCTATCTATCTATCTATCTATCTATCTGTATATATGTATAAATGAGCTGAATAAAAAAAATGTAATTAATTGATATGATTAACAGAAAAGCTTTACGACCGAAACAAAAACAACTAAATAAATAATGCAGAGATATTAATGTTTTAATTAACCTTGTATTAACTAATGATTCATTTTGTTTCCCAACATTTTAATTCCAGCAATATTTCCCAGTATTCAAGATTCTAAATATAGAATCAATCATTGGAACTCTCCAGTACTCTCCACCTTGAAGTTTACTTACATCTATTTCTTTATCTTCATGTTAATCGCATTAGTTCAAACGATTTGGTGGGAAAGAAGAACATGAAAAAAAAAAACCCATTAACAATTTACCCACAGATCTATATTTAACTGTCCCTCCACCCCTCTCCCTCCAACCATGCAGTTTGTTTTATTTCCTTTTTTTAGAAAATGAGTTTAAACGAGGTGCTACACCTCAACCCGTCCCCCCACACCATAAACACAGACCTTCGCACAATCCAACCACTCAACACTGCAAAGTTTTTTTTTTTGGAGGGGGGGGGAGGTTTGTGCGATAAAAAATTACCCTCTTCAATCAAAGTCTAAGTTTGAATTCTTCAAATTGATTGCGCCAACTTATATTTTCTTTTTTTTTTCTTAAAGCTGTTCAAGTTAAATATAAACACAAGGGAAGAAAACAGCATCGACAACAGCATTGGCTGAATACAAATGTGAATCAGGTGGTTGTAGGTGTGCAGCAGATGTGGGGGCAGCAACTAGAACGACCACGTTAGGCCGTAGCGGATTATGGGGCCCCCATTCGAAGGGATCATTTTTGTAGGATACAAAGCAAATATTACCCTAGACCCCGCGCATTCTACCGTAATGGTGTATATGAGTGTGCACATAATTGTTTATTTGTGACTGAGTATATGAGCGTGCACATAATTGTTTGTTTGTGATTGAGTATATGAGTGTGCACATGAATTGTTTGTATGCCATTGTTCATATGAGTGTGCACATTAATTGTTTGTATGTGATGGTGTATATCAGTGTGCACATTAATTGTTTGTATGTGATGGTGTATATCAGTGTGCACATTAATTGTTTGTATGTGATGGTGTATATCAGTGTGCACATTAATTGTTTGTTAGTGATGGTGTATATCAGTGTGCACATTAATTGTTTGTATGTGATGGTGTATATCAGTGTGCACATTAATTGTTTGTTAGTGATGGTGTATATCAGTGTGCACATTAATTGTTTGTATGTGATGGTGTATATCAGTGTGCACATTAATTGTTTGTTAGTGATGGTGTATATCAGTGTGCACATTAATTGTTTGTATGTGATGGTGTATATCAGTGTGCACATTAATTGTTTGTTAGTGATGGTGTATATCAGTGTGCACATTAATTGTTTGTATGTGATGGTGTATATCAGTGTGCTCATTATTGTTTTTTTGTGATGGTGTATAT
Organism: Bulinus truncatus; assembly: GCA_021962125.1. Lineage (NCBI taxonomy): Eukaryota > Metazoa > Mollusca > Gastropoda > Planorbidae > Bulinus > Bulinus truncatus. Next base: position 87,208 of record JAGDYQ010000073.1, on the reverse strand, counting down.
CAGTGTGCACATCATTGTTTGTATGTGATGGTGTATATGAGTGTGCACATTATTGTTTGTATGTTATGGTGTATATCAGTGTGCACATCATTGTTTGTATGTGATGGTGTATATGAGTGTGCACATTATTGTTTGTATGTTATGGTGTATATCAGTGTGCACATCATTGTTTGTATGTGACGGTGTATATTGTAAAGTAAAGAAAAAGTAGTAAAGTTCCCTTAGCCCTAGCGGACCTTCGGGGCAGATGAAGTGTAGAATTCATCTGTTTCTATAACCTCGGCATATGAAGGGATTTTGTAGTTAGCACAACGCCCAGCCGCCTTTACTTCCCCAACTTAAGTCAGGTACCCATTTAAAGCTGGGTGGACTTGTGGGACGACATTGCATCAAATTTCACCTGGAAAAATTCCATGGGCCTCACTGAGGATCGAACCCAGGACTCTCAGTTGCTGTGGACATTATTGTTTGTACGTGACGGTGTATATTGCTGTGGGCATTATTGTTTGTATGTGACGGTGTATATTGCTGTGGACATTATTGTTTGTATGTGACGGTGTATATTGCTGTGGACATTATTGTTTGTATGTGACGGTGTATATTGCTGTGGACATTATTGTTTGCATGTGACGGTGTATATTGCTGTGGACCTTACTGTTTGTATGTGACGGTGTATATTGCTGTGGACATTATTGTTTGTATGTGACGGTGTATATTGCTGTGGACCTTATTGTTTGTATGTGACGGTGTATATTGCTGTGGACCTTATTGTTTGTATGTGACGGTGTATATTGCTGTGGACCTTATTGTTTGTATGTGACGGTGTATATTGCTGTGGACCTTATTGTTTGTATGTGACGGTGTATATTGCTGTGGACCTTATTGTTTGTATGTGACGGTGTATATTGCTGTGGACATTATTGTTTGAATGTGTTTGTTTAATAGGGAAGGTGTCATTGTACGCAAATGAAAAAAAAAATTACACAATTAACTTGTAAAGTTTATCCATAATACAATAAATCAAGATGGCGGCAACATTTACATGTACTGTCTGTATACGTGTTATACACTGCTCGAGTTTAAGTTGGTCGTCGTGCCATATTTCTATTTAATATTGTTTAGCGATATTATAGTGCCCCCTTTTTTCATAAGGATAAAAGTTGAATGTTCTCGAGCTCACTCAGGGTTAGTGTTACCTGACATTAGTGGAGAAAGTGAGAGCTTTTTTCTAGTCACCTACGTATGTCCCTTGTGGTGTCTTAGTGACTATTGCACAATGGGTTTATGGTAGGAATAAAAGAACGGCACCATAAAAAGTCCAAGTCGTGTTTAACAAAATCTTAGAGCTAAACTTCTCATCTCTACAGGCTATTCACAACATACACGCACGCACACACGCACGCACGCACACACAATTATTATTTATTTCCTGTACCACTACAATCCAACTAAATGTTCACAAACCTCTTACTTCATACTTTATTTTGTTTCGCTACTTTCATCCAGCTGTGTGGCCTAAAAGTCACGGCCATAGATTTTTTTAATTTAGATATAGGTAAATAATGTGTTCAGCTGTTGAGTCCATTATAAAAAAGTCAGAAAAATCTCCAAATTTCTGTCTTTGCTTTCCCAATATAGTCACGTGGGGAGATCAGTTCCTGGCACGACATTTCAAAAGTCACAACCTGTGACCCGAATTACTACCACCTGACCAGTAACACTGGCTACTACTGTGACCTCACGGTGACCTCTAGTGTGGACTATTATTATGTCGTGACCAAATGTTTGTGTCCCCCAGGTACATTGAAGTTCAAGACAACAACAAGAACTACTTGCCTGTATGTTACATTTTTTGCAATATAGTCATTAGCTCTTAGAGTTTAGTTATTGTTCTATACATTCAAACGTCAGTGTATGTATGTATGTATGTATGTTTGTATGTATGTATGTATGTATGTATGTATGTATGTATGTATGTATGTATGTATGCATGTGTGTGTGTATGTATGTATGTGTGTATGTGTGTATGCATGTTTGTATGTATGTATGTATGTATGTATGTATGTATGTATGTATGTATGTATGTTTGTATGGATGTTTGTATAAATGACACAATTTCTTTTCTTTTTTTTTCTTTTCATGAATAAATCATAGATCTACAAATAGACAACTTGAGTAAATGAAAGAAGAATCGTATTTTCATACTTAGACATAGTTACTAAGACACAATTCTCGACCCAATGAAACTAATTTTATTGTTACATTGAAAAATTTATTTGTGTGTATTGTCAAATGATAATTTTACTAATCGATCGTGACTGACCGATTGTATGAAGTGACATAAAGATTTTTTTTAAAAAGATAGATGGAGTATTTGGGTGAATTGTCTTTTGTTACTGGTTATGTAGGTGTGTAGGGTAAGGTAGTGTGTAAGGTGAGGTAGGTGTGTAGGATGAGGTAGGTGTTAAGGTGGGGTAGGTGTGTAGGGTGATGTAGGTGTGTAGGTAAGATAGTGTTAGGTAAGTAGGTGTGTATGGTGAAGTAGGTGTGTAGGCGAGGCTGGTATGGAGGTAAGGTAAGTGTAGGGTGAACAGGTGTGTAGGGTGATGTAGATGTGTAGGGTGATGTAGGTGTGTAGGTGAGGTTGATATGTAGGTAAAGTATGGCATATTATTTATTCTATTAAGTGACCTATTCCCCTCGTTTACCCCCCCCCCCCTTACTCCAGCAACTAATTACAACCAGTTAATATCAAGCTGGTCCGTGTATTGATGTTCCTCCACTTACCTACAGAACCTTTTGATACATTATGCAGACTAATACAAAAGGATGAAAATAATACAACTGTCAGCCTGTTCCCGTATGTTGCTGTTGGGGGAGGGAGTTGAAAGGAAAAAAGTGGTGAGAGGTTAAGTAAAACAAATATTACCCCCCCCTTTCCCCCAAATCCTCTCCTAAAACAATTCCAAGTTTCCTTCGACTGTTTCCTTTTTTTTTTTTTAAAAGGCAGAGAAATTCAAGTGAATGTATCATCCAAGTGAATGTGTCATCCAAGTGAGTGTATCATTCAAGTAAGTGTAACATCCAAGTGAATGTATCATCCAAGTGAGTGTGTCATCCAAGCGAGTGTATCATCCAAGCGAGTGTATCATCCAAGCGAGTGTATCACCCAAGCGAGTGTATCATCCAAGTGAATGTATCATCCAAGTGCATTCAACGCTAAGAGTTTTTTTTTTTTTTTTAAAATAGAAAAATGAATAGAATATATTTGCTCCTCTGTATTTTTCCTCCATTTGACCCGGTTTAAAGTTTTTAGTTTTTTGTGTTTTTTTTTTTAGTTTTTACTCACGATTTTTTTTTTCTATTTTTTTTTTTTTTTGAAACTAGTTGCACACAGAGCGTGGCGAGGGTTTCCTATGCATAACTTGGTATAACTTTTCACTTGTTGTTTTCTCTCTATCCAGGTAGTGATGTGTTGTTACTGGTGATGCTGTTATATTTACGTAACAAAGTCTTGAGTTGAATTTAGTTGTCCTCGTGCATGTGCAGGGCCCAAGTGTGTGCAGAGCCCAAGTGTGTTTTCTTGTAACTGAATGAGGGGAGATAACAACTCACTTTACCGCTACAGATAAACATGGCAATAAATCAACAAGGATTCTATAAGAATGTATTTTTGTTTTAAAATTTGAAATAGATTAGATTGAAATTAACTATTGGTGTGTTATTTACTTCTTGACAAGGATAAATTCTCTGAATGGTTTTAGTCGAACTAAGATTGAGTGAATTCTGAAATTTCTGTGGATATATATATATATATATAGGTCGTAGGGCAGTCACAGTCGCTTCATATCTGATAAGGTAGGAACAATCATTATGTGTGTTTGTTTATCTGATATGTTTATGTTACGTTTGTGTTATGGTTTGTGTTGTGATGTTTTTTAATCCCCCCCCATTCCACACCCTGGTTATTACCCCCACATACCCTGGTTTTCCCCCACCCCACATACCCTGGTTATTACCCCACCCCCACATACCCTGAATATTACCCCACCCCCACATACCTTGGTTTCCCCCCCACTTACCCTGGTTTTCCCCCCAACCCCACATACCCTGGTTATTACCCCCACACACCCTGGTTTTCCCCCCACCCCCACTTACCCTGGTTTTCCCCCCACCCCCACATACCCTTGTTATTACCCCCACCACACCATACCCTGGTTTTTAATACTCACATGTCCAAGATGCATTTTTCTGGAAGAAGCTAACCTAAGGTATTTGTCTGCTGCTGTCTATTTCTCTCTACTCACCCTGAGTGTAAACCTGTTACAAAAACATCGCCTGTGGATGAGTTTTTTCGTGACGGTGGGGCAGTGCACAAAGTGGTTGATCACATAAATGACTTCAACTGTGTCGGTATTAACTAGGACAGGGGTTTTGTTTTAAATATGAATAATGTCACAATCATCGCAACAATCATGGGTACCATTGGAATGTCATGTTGACCTTTATAACCCGGAAGGCGCACACACACAATTGACATCCAGAATAAAAGACATTTCCGACGCTTAAGGCACTTTTTGTCTGGATCTTTTTCACCCGTATGTGTTTGTTAAATATTTGGGTCCATTCTAGAAGATCACAGACCAACTTAATCGATTGAACTAAATGTTTTCTATTCTTCAACAATTCCAATAAATGGAAGTGTGATATATGAATAGATTGGAGATTTGATTTAGACTTTTTAGGTGTGATTTAAGAAGAGGCGATGCTTTGACACAGACCAATGAATTTAAAGTTTTGACCCCCCCCCCTTTCACCCTCCCCCCCCCCCCAATGTTACTAGTTACACATGAACAAACAACATTCAACAGCAACAACAAACCACATACAACATCAGCAAATACAAAATACAATATCAACATTATACAAAAGCAGCAACAAACAACATACAACATCAGCAATATACAACATACAACATCAGCAACATACTACATACAACATCAGCAACATACAACATACGACATCAGCAACATACAATATCAGCAACATACAACATACAACAGCAACAACAAACACACTGTCAGTCTGCCCGACTGTCTATCTATCGGGTTGTTTGTCTGTCTGTCTGTCTCTCTCAATAGTTAATATATGCTCGTACTTCGCACTAGTTGGACTCCATGGGGGATTAGTCGCCATTTCCTTACATATTTTATTTTTTACTTTGTGGTCAACTGAACGAATCTGTCGCTGAGTGTCCAGTCACCTATTTAGGTTTCCCGTGGCCATATGTTACTTTATTACTTTCATCTCATTTTATTCAAAATAGAGCTATCTGTCTGTCTGTCTGTCTGTCTATCTATCTATCTGTCTGTCTGTCTGTCTGTCTGTCTGTCTGTCTGTCTATCTATCTATCTGTCTGTCTGTCTGTCTATCTATCTATCTGTCTGTCTGTCTGTCTGTCTATCCGTCATCTGTCCGTCTGTCTCTCTCTCTCTCTCACCTACACATACATAAGTGTGTGTGTGTGTCTGATTTTCTGTCTGTGTGATGGTCTAGCAATCTATCTGACGGACTTCCTGTGATTTTTTTTATCTATCTTATTTCTCGTCCTCGTTGTCTGTCTAAATCAGCAGAATTCATAACTCTCACACATGTTTCGTATATTTACAAATGAAACTCATCAAACTTACAGAATATTCAAAACTTCAATGCAAAAAAAAAATAGAAAAAAAAGAGCACTATGAATTTTGAAACTGATTTAGACAGCAAAATGTTATAATGTTTGTTAAGTCATATTATATAGACTTGAATGAGTTGACCCGAAAGTCAAAGTTGACTCACATAAATCACTCTTTGAGTGCTCAGTGTGTGGCTAACAAGAAGGTCCTCAATGTACTGAAGACAGTCCCGCACTCGACAAAGTAAATGAATAAAAAAAAGAATTCTATAGGCTGCAAACGTTATCTGCTCTTTGCTGATCGTATCTCCAGGTATTGAAATAGTCAAGTCAGGTGTGGCCAGGAACAAGTTCTATAGACCAGGAAATTGTTTAACTTTTTATTATATTTTTTGTTTGTTTCTGCTTAGTTGAATAGTTTTTCTTGTTTAAGTATAACATATTTAGGAATTATTTGAAGCTTTATTGTGCATTATCTAATATCATCTTGTGTATATCTTTGTATAACGTGATTCAGTAAGCACTGTGTGTTTCAAAATGATAATCTTGTTTATTCAAAGAAACATAATATTGATTGATTTGTTAAGTCAGGGAAAAGATGAGAATATTATCTTTAAGATCATCTAAACCCCCAATAGGGCAGTAATCGTGACACCCTTCTTTAACCCCCCTTTCCATTATGACGCCCATCTTTCATCCACCCGGTATGACCTAACCAGGTTGTGAAAAAGTAAAGAGTCTCTTTACGAGCCCGGGGCCCTCAAGTCGACAGAGGAGCGTCTACACCACCTCCCAAAGCTGCCACCATTTTCGTCTTTTTATTTTCCCACTTTGCCCCCTCATCTTTCAATCTAGCCGGATAGTGTGGAGAGTGGGCAAACCGGATAGTACGGAGAATGGGCAAACAGGATAGTACGGAGAGTGGGCAAACCGGATAGTGTAAAAAGTGGTCAAACCGGATAGTGTGGAGAGTGGGGAAACCGGATAGTACGGAGAGTGGGCAAAAGCAAACCGAATTATTACAGTTTACATATAGCTAAATATATATGTGAATGTGTACGTGTGTGTTTGATAATATTATATTATATTTACATAAGACGATCTAGAAAAAAAATATTTTAAAATTTAAAGGGAGAACCCAAACTATTCCTGATTTGCTTGCTTTTTTTTATTGATATTATATGTTGCTTCTGTATGTATGATGTTATATGTAGCCTCTGTCTGTATGATGTTATATGTAGCCTCTGTCTGTATGATGTTATATGTTGCCTCTGTCTGTATGATGTTATATGTAGCCTCTGTCTGTATGATGTTATATGTTGCCTCTGTCTGTATGATGTTATATGTTGCCTCTGTCTGTATGATGTTATATGTTGCCTCTGTCTGTATGATGTTATATGTTGCCTCTGTCTGTAAGATGTTATATCTTGCCTCTGTCTGTATGATGTTATAACCTGCCTCTGTCTGTATGATGTTATATGTTGCATCTGTCTGAATGATTTTTTTCACAGAATCATCATTTTATTTTGTTTGTTTTTTAATTAAGAAAAATCTTTGAAACTCCAGCAGTTTTTTTGTTGCTTTGTTTTCAATCACAGAATAGAACATTATGGTTTTCATTTCAAAATATTTCTAAAAATTCTTTGCAAGTTGCTTATGAAAAATAAAAAGCAATTTTAAACGGCAAAAAAAATTCATAATAGAAATTTAGTTTTCAGATGTAGAGCTTTTTGATTCACTTTCTTTTTTTTTAAACAAATAACACCGGACATCTTGTTCATCAAAATTAGCATTGGTGGTACATTTCTGTTAACCATATGTGTTTAGTTTCGGAGGTACATTTATGTTTATGTTATGTGTTTAGTTCAGAATGTTTTGGGATGAAGAATACCGAGCATTGTCATCAAGTATTTTGTAATGGGCAGCGCGTACCTGAAGTCATGTTTTTGATTTTTCTGGATGATACAGCGCTACATGTGCGATGAATATCTCAAGCTGTAAGCGACATCCTTCTGATGTTCCGAAAGCTGCGTGTGGGCAAAAGATATTGGCAGTGTGAAATATGGAAGGCAACTTATACTTTTTGATGGGTTCATAGCTGTATAAATGGCTTTTAGCGGTAAATATGGCTTTTAGCGGTAAATATGGCTCATAGCGTATATATAGCTCATAGCCGTATATATGTCTCATAAACGAAACATGAGCGCTCTGTTGTAATATGTGGTGTGCGCGCGTTCGGTGAGTTACGCACATTTCGTGAGCTGTGTGCTCTCACACACGCGCACAACTTATAGGGAACGCAGAATTTTTTCCACAAAAATTGTAAGATCTAAATTATTTATAAGACTCTTGTGGCTCAGACACAAGGTGAAATACATATAAAAACATTAGAACACAATTTTTAAGATGCATGTGTAAGAAGAATTATTAACAACACAAAGTAATGAGGCACAAGTTGTAAACAATAAAGTACGACACAAATTGTAGGAATACAAGTTGTGAGGAACAAGCTGTTAGATATATGTGTAAGACACAAGTAGTGTGATACAAGTTGTAGGAGTTTAGTAATAAGACACAAATTGTAATAGACAAGCTCTAAGAAACACGTCGTAAGACACAAGTTACTTTGCAAGTTATAACACAATACATATGAGACATGAGTTGTAAAACATAAGTTGTAAGTCGCAAGTTTTAAGACATAGCATAGGTTATAGCATTCAAGACACAAGTTTCAAGACCTTTCATGCAAGACACAAGTTGTAAGTTTTAGCATGCAAGACACAAGTAGTCAGTTATAGCATGCAAGACACACGTTTTAAGACCTGGTCTGAACATCTTGAAAATCTGTTCCTCTGCACCACACCGTACCCCCACCCCCACAACGTAGCCTTCCATTCTCCAACATTTCCAAAGCAAACAAGAAAAGTTCAACATGAGTTGACAAGCTATCAATTCAGGCTCTGTTGACTTTATCCAACACAACTAAGTGAGGGATGAAAATAAAAAGAGAGATTGGCTTTCTGGGATATTTTCAGCCTGAAAATGAAGAAAAACCTGGCACAAAGGAGCTCTTGTATGAATCTTCTGCACATCTGAAGAGATTTTCAATTAGAGTTCAAACATTGAACCTTCCCCTCATCCCCACCCCTACCGTGTTCCCTATATCTTCTTTTATTTTCCTCCCATGTATTCAATTATCGTCTGCTTCTAAAGTAATAAAGTGGCCATTTTGACCTGATTCAAAGATTTTTGTGTGAACTGGTGTTTTGTTTGTGATTCAGATGTTGCGCACAGACCCCTGTCGGATGATGAGTATATAACAAAAAATTTGTCAGAAATGTAAGTGTTGGAAGACAAATTGTAGACCAGGTCCCTAGGCCATGTGTTGACCCACAAATTATTTTACACTGAAATTCATAAGCAATACTTCTCAACCACTGTCTATAGTACCACTGTCTATACTACCACTGTCTATACCACCACTGTCTATACCACCACTGTCTATACCATCACTGCCTATACCACCACTGTCTATACTACACTGTCTATACTACCACTGTCTATACCACCACTGTCTATACTATCACTGTCTATACTACCACCGTCTATATTACCACTGTCTATTCTACCACTGTCTATACTATCACTGTCTATACTACCACCGTTTATATTACCACTGTCTATTCTACCACTGTCTATATTATCACTGTCTATACTACCACCGTTTATATTACCACTGTCTATTCTACCACTGTCTATACTATCACTGTCTATACTACCACCGTTGATATTACCACTGTCTATTCTACCACTGTCTATATTATCACTGTCTATACTACCACCGTTTATATTACCACTGTCTATTCTACCACTGTATATACTATCACTGTCTATACTATCACCGTCTATACTACTACTATATTTATATTTTATGAAAAAATTACTTGGAAAACGACGTGGTGCATTAGCAAAATTATGAGGTTAAATATGGGAGCCACATTCACACACATTTTGATATTAACAATGGTAGCCACATTGCCACACATTCTGATATTAATGATGAGAGCCACATTGCTACTCATTCTCATATTAAAATGTGAGCCACTTTGAACGTCTTCGTGCCAGGATAGAATTTGACGGGGGTGGCCAGTGGCATAGCGAACGTAACAACACCTTTTTAGCGCCTCTCCCCCCAATTCGAAAACCATATAATATTATACGTAAAATATACCATTGGCGCACCTTTATTTAAGCCCCAACTTGTAGATCAATGTCACCATCGACAGCACAGGAAGCGATTTAAAGCATAACAAACACACACATGCATATTGATACATACACATAATTAAACACATCAAACGCCAGGCACACGGATAAAACACTCCATGGACACAGATAAACAGTCCATGCATACATATATACACTCCATGGACACAAACAGTCCATGGACACATATATACAGTCCATGGACACAGATAAACAGTCCGTGCATACATATATACAGTCCATGGACACAGATAAACAGTCCGTGCATACATATATACAGTCCATGGACACAGATAAACAGTCCGTGCATACATATATACAGTCCATGGACACATATATACACCCCATGCACACAGATAAACACATGTAATGCAAACACATATACCTTGTGTCATTTGATGATATCTCTGCATACATGTCCGCCGTAAGGGGTGGCAACTCAAACACATGCCATAGATCCGGATTATCTGTTGGTCCCATCGTTTTGGAATTTATCATGGTTATTGAATATTAATTTACTACGCTGCAACCAAGCTATGCCCTTTTCGTAATAGGGACCCCAGATTCACTAGCTTCGGCCCTGCTACATATCCATCTTCTTTTAAGTAGTTTTGTTATGAATCAATCTTTTTTAAAATCTACAATCAAAATTTTAATTTATCAAAATTATCGACCTGAATGATTTTCATCTTTTCTTTTATAAACAAAATCATTCTAGTGTGATTATTAAAATAAAGCCAACATTTACTACAGTGTGAAACTAAATGTCAATGAACTGCAAGGTGTTTCAGGATCACCCATTAGTCTGAATAATTTAATGTCATCTTTGTAAGAGAAAGAATTCTTTTTTATATAACCATTCTGCTGATCCCAGCAATTTTTCGGAATTATTTCCCAAGATTTTTGTACTGGAAGAATTCATTTAACCAGACAACTTTTTTATCAATTTATTTGTTCAGACAGAGTTACTCTCTCATTGTGAATTTTCTAAACAATTACACGCCCACTTTTAAATTATTTCCACAATGATGACAGATATTTAAAAAAAAAACAAACTACAATTCAAGACACTAATCGCTACATTTAAATTTTTCTTAAAATAATCAACTATTCAAACTCATTTCCGCTTCACTTGATCCATTAGTTGTTCGATGAACTGGTTGAGCTGCACTTGTTCAAACCGCGCCCCCCCCCCCTAGCAACAATAGCCAGTCGTTATAGAATCTCTGCAATATTGTTTCCAGTTGAATTCGATGTATTCATTTTTTTTTAGCAATTACTTCTTAGGTCTTCAAAAACAATTTTACCGGATACCTTATCAGTGGGGGCTAGTTATAACTAGGTGTGAGGGAGGGGTGGGGGGGGGGGAGAAGGACAACATAATCAATGGTCCAGTTTTAAAATCTTTATGCATATGCAGAAATCTAAAAATATTTCAGACAAAAAAATAAAATAAAATCAATATTTATCTGATTTCCATCCCACCCCCCACTCCTTTCCGCCCGCCTCCAGGCTGGGTTTGTGTGAAGAATAGAATTGGCCTGAACAACCGACACTGTCCAATGTTCGCATAATAAATGGATATTAAAAGGGGGCAAACTTTAGCCTTCAGTCCGCGGCCACTTTGCTGATGTGTGGTGGGGAGGGAGGGAGGGAGGGAGGGGGCATTGAAATGGGGGGAAGGGAGAAAGATGGAGGAAAAATCTAAAGAGGAGCACAATGGGTGATGTTGAAAAGTGTGGGACTATTGCTACTGTTGCCGTGCTCGTCAAAGGTAAAATGCACTAGCAGCCCAGGCCCCCACCACGGATACGTAGCAAATGTTTGCGTTTGACAAACACATACGGACTGGTAGCCGAGTGTATGCTGGAGTAAGCCAATTTTTTTTTCCTGCAGTTTCTTTTTTTTGTTTGGGCTGAGAATTTCTTAAAATTGAAGTCAGTATTCCCGTTTTTCCCCCCTCTTCTTTCAAATTCTCCCCTTTGGTCTCATATTTCTGTGTTATATGTTCTTAGCACTTTAATGAATAAGTCATCGAGATTTACAAGAAGTATCATCTTGACCTCCTGCTATACTTTCAAACGGGGCTGGAGTATTAAATAACTTGGAGGCAATGTACGAACTTGTCTCCTGCGATCTACAAAAAAAAATAAATTTGTCAGCTCTTTTCTTTTCAATTTAAATAAAATGAATTTTTAGTATCAGGGCCGTAGCTAGCTATTGCGGCGTCACTCAAGACCCTAGCTAGCTATTGTGGCGTCAATCAAGGCCCTAGCTATTTATTGTGGCGTCAATCTGAGCCGTAGCTAGCTATTGTGGCGTCAATCTGAGCCGTAGCTAGCTATTGTGGCGTCAATCAAGGCCCTAGCTAGCTATTGTGGCGTCAATCAAGGCCCTAGCTAGCTATTGTGGCGTCAATCAAGGCCCTAACTAGCTATTGTGGCGCCCTGTGTGAGTGCGTCGCCTCCCTCCCCTACCAATCTCATAAGTGCAAAAACATTTAACAGCTCTTTTGGCGCCTTTTCATACTTCAGCGCCCTTTCCTAGGGTATCACCCTGGGCACCCTTCAACTCGCGGCACCCATCCTACGTTATCGTTAGCGGTAACAATATTTTCTCGACTCAGTTTATTGGATTCACTTCTCTAAAACTGACCATACAATACTTCAGTGTCTCTTTTTTTTTATTATTTAAAAAAAAATCGATTTTCATTGAAACAATAGACGTTCAAAATAGAAACATGTTGCATTACAGTTTAGTTGTTGTGAAACAAATAAAGAATGACGTCATACCTATAAACTTACTAAGAATCAGACTTACGTTTGCCTTTGTAGGGTACATAACTCTTGATTAGGACACTGGATATATGGCAGACGTACAGAAATATGTTTAGACTATTTTCAGTTTCTAAAAAAAGGTTTCTCGATGTCATTTTTAAAAACCTTTTTAATGCCAAAGACCTACATGTAATTCTACATAACTCGATGTAATGCTACAGAACTAGATGTAGTGCTACAGAACTAGATGTAATGTTACAGAACTAGATGTAATGCTACAGAACTAGATGTAGTGCTACAGAGCTAGATGTAATGCTATAGAAGTAAATGTAATTCTACAGAACTAATGTAATGCTACAGAACTAGATGTAATACTACAGAACTAGATGTAGTGCTACAGAACTAGTTGTAATGCTACAGAACTAGATGTAATGCTATAGAACTAAATGTAATTCTATAGAACTAATGTAATGCCGCTGACCTTTATGTGTGATTGTCTTTCAACTATAAATGTCATTATTCTTGATGACGGTTTTGTTTTTTAGCCTTTACAATTCCTTCCAGTCTGGTGCCTTTTTTTTTTTTAAATTCCTATTCATATTAAATCTGACATCATCTCTATAATCAGATCTGTTCTTAAGTATTATGGACTGGATTTAAGGCAGTATTACTGTCCATACAATAATAAAAATAACACTGTCCACATAATATTAATCCATGATAAACCATAATACTGCTCACACAATATTAAACCATGATAATGTCCACACAATAATACTATATAATAATGTCCACACAACAATACTATATAATACTGTCCACACAACAATACTATATAATACTGTCCACACAATAATACTGTATAATAATGTCCACACAACAATACTATATAATACTGTCCACACAATAATACTGTATAATAATGTCCACACAACAATACTATATAATACTGTCCACACAATAATACTGTATAATAATGTCCACACAATAATACTATATAATAATGTCCACACAATAATACTGTATAATAATGTCCATACAATAATACTGTATAATATTGTCCACACAATAATACTGTATAATAATGCCCACACAATAATACTGTATAATTATGTCCACACAATAATACTGTATAATTATGTCCACACAATAATACTGTATAATTATGTCCACACAATAATACTGTATAATTATGTCCACACAATGATAAACTTAATTTAGTCCGCACCATCATTCTCAAAAAATAACAAGAGAAAACACAAACTGTGGAAATGTATTTTGATTGATTTATAATGTATTGATTAATATGTTAGACTTTAGATGTCTAAGAGAATTTTAAAAGCAAATAGCTAAGTATATGAGCTTTAAAACAAAATACCAGTTTACATTGTTTGGATGAAAAATGTTAGAACATTTTCATTGCAACTGCAAATCTCTTCAATAACTTTACTTCCAAGCAAATGTAAAAGAAAAAAAAATTGCAAGTTGCCTACTAGGTTAGGAAATACAATAAATTTATCTGATATATAATTAGAATGGTTCTAATAAAGATCCACTCTATACAAAAGATCAAAACATTCATTTATAGATTACGTGAAAAAAAAACATTAAAAAAAAAAAAGATAACATAAAACATTGCTGTACAGCATCAGACGAAGATGTTGGACATCCAAGATGTTTCACATGAAAGATGGCATCAATCAGACACAACGGAGATAAAAAAAAATTATGACATTGTTTTGTATCATAGATAAAAAAATAAATGATTGATCTGTTGCTTGAATATTTCGATCTCTGGATCCTTGGATCTAATGTTCAGAAACATCGGCCATATTTGCAAGAAAGAAAAAAAAATCAAGATAAAATCTGGTTGCGGCTGGTCTAAAGTCGAGAGGGAGAGTAAAAGAAATCATTATATTTGTAGAAAGGCCATCAATGTAAGGATTTGATCCAAGGTCTCTATTTCTGTTCCATATTTCTATTTTTAATGCAGGAACCGAGATGTTTTTTTTTTTATGAAGCACTTGAAGGCAGAAAAATGAGAAATAATTTGGATGAAATAGAAGATGCCATTACGGATATCTTCATCAATAGCGTTCTTTTTCTTAAATCAATATTAAAATCGATATTGATACAAATATAAAGATAAAGAAAAATAGATAATAGATAGACTTATATAATATATATATATATATATATATATATATATATATATATATATATATATATAAAAATGTAGAAATATTATTTATTATTACTTGCTTGAAAAAATCTTGTGTATTTTTTTTCCGCGCATAGTTTCATGCTGTCAACATTTTTTGTTTACAATCGAAATAAAACGTGTTATTCTTTGTAGGCCCTGTTTAAAACCAGCTGTCCGTTCTTCTTACTGAATATCTGACCAATCAGTGACCATTATATCTTGACCAGTTATTGCACTTCAGACTTCTTCAGTCGTAGAAAAGCCCAATATTCAGCATCCTCAAGAGGCCTAAATACTTAACTGTGATTTTAACCATGCAGTGTGATAGTAAAGTATGATGTAGTGTCAAAGGTCAACCCAGACTCTGAAATGTGGGTGAATTTCTGTTATCGGTCAGTTTTCGGGGCTAACAGACCGACATCTTGTAAACTTGATGCTCCTTAACATTTTTAATAGATTATTATATTTTTTTAATAGAAAAAAAAATAACAACACGAAGATTTGTTTATTCATAACTACAGCCATGATTTTTTTTGGCTACACATGACATCTCTAGCTGACATGTGTTTATACATAACTACAACCCTAATTTTTTTGGCTACACATGGCATCTATATCTGACATTTATTTATACATAACTATAGCCCTGATTTTTTGTGGCTACACATGACATCTGTAGGTGACATTTGTTTATACATAACTATAGCCCTGATTGTTTTGGCTACACATGGCATCTATAGCTGACATGTGTTTATACATAACTATAGCCCTGATTTTTTGTGGCTACACATGACATCTGTAGGTGACATTTGTTTATACATAACTAGAGCCCTGATTTTTTGTGGCTACACATGACATCTATACCTGACATGTGTTTATACACAACTAGAGCCCTGATTTCTTTAGGCTACACATGGCATCTATAGGTGACATTTGCAATACTGTGTTTAAGGAGAGGAAATGTCCAAATATGAATTGAATGTCATCTTCTCGTGCACGTATTGTACTGTATGTACACTTTACTAATGCATTACCAGTAATTATAGCCAAAAAAATTTGGGTCACGACACACTGGTGGGTCAAGGACGAACAGTTGGTGAGTCGCGTAAAGAGAATTAATTGATCGAAAAAAATAGAACCGTGCATATTAACAACTTTCTTTCTACATCCGACAAAGTTACACACATTAAATGGTCGCGAAATAAAACTGTGTTCATACTAGGTAGCAAAACATAAACATTTAAAAACCTTCACATTCTACTGTATACAAAAACACACAATTTTGTATAGCTTGTATTACATTATATGCACTCTGTCTAATAACACTATTGGCAATTTTGAGTAATTCATACACCAATCCAGATGTGTTATACTTTGTTTAGAATAATATATATCAGACGATCTGTCCATATACCCAACACTTTCATACTGTGTTCGAAAGATCTAATCCTCTATTTATTACTTAATATTTAACCAACAATTATATTTTGAAAAAAAAAATATTTATAATACTTCTAATTATTGCTCTACCCAACCATTATGACATCAAAAGTTAGGTCCATCTTTACCGTTGATAAATGATCCAACTAATTCTACCATGATATAACAGACGAAACATTCACCTCGGTATCACTACTTCAGGAATGCTGGGATATGTTCCATTATGCCAGGGTCTTTGATTTGCATCTGATTATGATCGGTATATCAAGGGACCTGACAGGAAATCACGTTTTCCGCCTGGCAGGGCCGTTTCCCTAACATCTTCGTCTGCAGGCTGATCGGGGTTAATGATTAAATTGTCGTCTGCTCGGTCGTAGGGCACAATAGTGTTTACGGGACATCATTAGAAAGTGTGCTAGTTGCCTGGAGCGATGATGTGCATGGGAGACCGTTAGAATGATGGTCTTGTGTTTTGGAAGAATCTTTGACTTTTCTTGGACATTATATAGAGGCAATTTGTGGATTTTGATTGGCGGGAAGAAATGATAACGTCACGTGTTTCGTATAAGTGTGTCTTGTTGGACATTTTTTTGTAAACAACCAAACAATCAGGTAGGTTGATAGATAGACAGACAGACAGACAGACAGTCAGACAGAAAGACATATAGACAGAGAGAAAGACAGACAGACAGACAGTCAGACAGAAAGACAGAAAGACATATAGACAGACAGAAA
Organism: Bulinus truncatus; assembly: GCA_021962125.1. NCBI lineage: Eukaryota > Metazoa > Mollusca > Gastropoda > Planorbidae > Bulinus > Bulinus truncatus. The sequence continues at coordinate 70,110 of JAGDYQ010000073.1, read as the reverse complement.
GACAGACAGACGGACAGACAGACAGATAGATAGATAGATAGATAGATAGATAGATAGATATATAGATAGATAGATAGATAGATAGATAGATAGATAGATAGATAGATAGATAGATAGATAGATAGATAGATAGATAGATAGATAGATAGATAGATAGATAGATAGATAGATAGATAGATAGATAGATAGATAGATAGATAGATAGGAGGTAGGTAGACAGACAGTAACATCCCTGTTTAGTATGACATTGACATACCATCTCAGGTGACCTTCAACTTCACTTCTTAGTGTCAAAGTGCTGACATTAGTTGCTTGCTGACATGCCAGTAATATATCAGGTTCACTCGAAACTGCTCATCCTCCACGTCACATTCATTGTCAGCAGACGATACATGCCAGAAATGTGTCAAGCTGTTTGTTTGTCTCACTGTTGGTGAAACAAAGACCTGCAAGACTCCACACATATAATCAAAAGTTCACCACTGCGACATTTTTGTTTGAAATTTACGTGAGTAATTATGTACAGTTAGAGTCAAGTGAACTGTGGGATTGACAGGGGAAACAACTGGTTCTGATCAAATCAAGACAATCGTAGAGACACAGATTTCATTCATGGCCTACGTGGTATGTTATAACGAAATTATAACTTTTTAAATCATTTTCTTTTTGTCATTCTGAACTTGTCGTAACTTACATTTAGTTTTTTAATCCTTGGTTGACATGTTTCATGCCGCCATTCTGTCTAATGATAATAATAAATTGTATTGATTTTAAAAAAGTGAAAATTACAGCTTCGCAAACTGATGATCAAAAGTGGGTGTTGGTTTTGTTTTGTCTCATATTTTGTTAGAACTTGACAAATAGCACACAACTTCTCAAAGATGATGTTTTTGGTCTCTAAATTTACGTTCAATAGCAAAGCTTGTTAGGGCCCTTATAGAAACAAAGTCCAAATTTGGGCAATTAGTTGTCTCCACCAAAACAAAGTCCAAATTTGGGCAATTAGTTGTCTCCACCAAAACAAAGTCCAAATTTGGGCAATTAGTTGTCTCCACCAAAACAAAGTCCAAAGTTAGGCAATCAGTTATCTTCTCCATTTTGTATTATATATCGCTGTTGACTTATCTAGACACAAATGTTTTTATTTATGTACAAGTTCCGATGGTGAGAATTACTCCTTGTCTGTTAATATTACGGCATAAAAAGATGATATAAGCGTTTAAAGCCAGACACGGTTTTATTCAAATCGTGGCTTAGCCTAGTATGGCTCTAAACACTTTTTTTAGAATTAAGATTAAAGTAAAGCTCCCATATTCCTTGAGGGCCATAGGGGAAGATGAAATGTTTCTTTTGTGTCTTTAACCAATCCATGATAAAGGAATATTTGGCTAGTACAACGGTCACGTGTTTAATAATAATGCTCTTGATAATATGCTTCTTGCATATATATATATGTCCTTCTCCCCCCACCCTCCCTCACACCTAGTATAACTAGCCCCACTGATAAGGTATCCGGTAAAATTGTTTTTGAAGACAAAGTAATTGCTAAAAAAAATGAATACATCGAATTCAACTGGAAACAATATTGCAGAGATTCTATAACGACTGGCTATTGTTGCTAGGAGGGGGGCAGATTGAACAAGTGCAGCTCAACCAGTTCATCGAACAACTAATGGATCAAGTGAAGCGGAAATAGTTTGAATAGTTGATTATTTTAGAAAAATTTAAATGTAGCGATTAGTGTCTTGAATTGTAGTTTGTTTTTTTTAAATATCTGTCATCATTGTGGAAATAATTTAAAAAGTGTATAATATATTTAGAAAATTCACAATGAGAGAATAACTGTCTGAACAAAATAAATTGATTAAAAAAAAGTTGTCTGTTAAATGAATTCTTAGTACAAATCTTGGGAAATAATTCCGAAAATTGCTGGGATCAACAGAATGGTATATAAAAAAGAATTCTTTTCTCACCCAAAGATGACATTAAATTATTCAGACTAATGGAGTGATCTGAAACACCTGCAGTTCATTGACATTTGTAGTAAATGTTGGCTTTATTTTAATAATCACACTAGAATGATTTTGTTTATAAAGAAGATGAAAATCATTCAGGTCGATAATTTTGATAAATTAAAATTTTGATTGTAGATTTAAAAAAGATTGATTCATAAAAAAACTACTTAAAGGCGATCGGGCAGAGCTAGTGAATCTGGGGTCCCTATTACGAAAAGGGCATAGCTTTTGCAGCGTAGTAAATTAATATTCAATAACCATGATAAATTCCAAAACAGATAATCCGGATCTATGGCATGTGTTTGAGTTGCCACCCACGGCGGACATGTATGCAGAGATAATGTGACACAAGGTATATCTGTTTGCATTACATGTGTTTATCTGTGTGCATGGGAATATATGTGTCCATGGACTGTTGTATGTATGCGGACTGTTTATCTGTGTCCATGGACTGTATATATGTATGCACGGACTGTTTATCTGTGTCCATGGAATATGTGCACGGACTGTCTGTGTCCATGGACTGTATATATGTGTCCATGGACTGTTTGTGTCCATGGAGTGTATATGTATGCATGGACTGTTTATCTGTGTCCATGGAGTGTTTTATCCGTGTGCCTGGCGTTTGATGTGTTTAATTATGTGTATGTATCAATATGCATGTATTGTGTTTATTTAAATCGCTTTCTGTGCTGTCGATAGTGACATTGATCTACAAGGATTAAATAAATGATGCGCCAATGGTATATTTTGTATAAAATCTGGTTTTTTGATTGAGGAAAATTGTTTACGTTAAAACTATACTATTCACGCCTCAAATACTAACTTTTTACCATTCAAAAAATATCACATTTTAATATGAATGAAGTAGCAATGTGGCTCTCATCATTAATATCAGAATGTGTGTAACATGTGGCTACCATTGTTAATAAAAATGTATGTGAATGTGGCTCCATATTTAACATATACACATTGCAATACACCACGTCGTTTTCAAATATTTCGCAAATCTATAAATATAAGTATTATTATAGACGATGATATATAGACAGTGATATACAGTGGTAGAAGACATTGGTATATAAACAGTGGTAGTATAGACAGTGATAATAGACATTGTCAAATCGAAGTATAATATCAACAGTGATAGTATAGACAGTATTGCGTTTAGAATGAATAGACAGTGAAATATAAACGGTGGTAGTATAGACATATTGTAGTATAGACGGAATGGTAGTATAGACAGTGGTAGTATAGACAGTGATAGTATAGACAGTGGTAGTATAGACAGTGATAGTATAGACGGTGGTAGTATAGACAGTGAAAATAATATATAGACAGTGATAGTATAGACGTTGTAGTATAGACAGTAATGGTATAGTAGTGATAGTATAGACAGTGGTATATAGACAGTAATGTATAGACAGTGTCTTAGTATAGACAGTTAATATCGTGAAAATGAATATGTCGATGAGTAAGTATAGACTATATGACAGTGGTTCAGTGTAAAAATAATTTGTGGGTCAACACAGAACTGGTCTACTTTTGTCTTCCTTTGCCCATTTCTGTTGATTTTATTGCCTATACATCCGACAGAAGTCTATTTTTTTGTATCTGAATCACAAACAAAACATCAGTTCACACAAAAATATTTGAATCAGGTCAAAATGTTGCTTTTTACTTTAGAAGCAGACGATAATTGAATACATGGGAGGAAAATAAAAAGATAGAAGGAACAGTAGAAATGAGGTGAGGGAAGTTCAATGTTTAACTCTAATTGAAAATCTCTTCAGATGTGCAGAAGATTCATACAAGAGCTCCTTTGTGCCAGTTTTTCTTCATTTTCAGGCTGAAAATATCCCAGAAAGCCAATCTCTCTTTTATTTTCATCCCTCACTTAGTTGTGTTGGAAAAGGAACACCTGAATTGATAGCTTGTCAACTCATGTTGAACTTTTCTTGTTTGCTTTGGAAATGTTGGAGAATTGAAGGCTACGTTGTGGGGGTGCAGAGGAACAGATTTTCAAGATGTTCAGACCAGGTCTTAAAACGTGTGTCTTGCATGCTATAACTGACTACTTGTATGCTAAAACTTACAGCTTGTGTCTTGCATGAAGGTCTCTTGAAATGCTATAACCCGCATATAATATGTATGTCCAAAACTTGCGACTTACAACTTATGTTTTACAACTCATGTCTCATATATATTGTGTTATAACTTGCAAAGTAACTTGTGTCTTACGACGTGTTTCTTAGAGCTTGTCTATTACAATTTGTGTCTTATTACTAAACTCCTACAACTTGTATCACACTACTTGTGTCTTACATATATATCTAACAGCTTGTTCCTGACAACTTGTATTCCTACAATTTGTGTCGTACTTTATTGTTTACAACTTGTGTCTCATTACTTTGTGTTTAATTTAATAATTCTTATCTTACACATGTATCTTAAATTGTCGTTCTAATGTTTTCATATGTATTTCACCTTGTGTCTGAGCCACAAGAGTCTTATAAATAATTTAGATCTTGATCCGCGTTCAATTGTTGTGTGAAAACTACACAGCGTACGATGACGTAAACTCACCGAACGCGCACACCACACAACAGAGCGCCATGTGACATATACCAGACTATGACGCTACTGTATACAGCTATGAACCTCAAAAAGTATAAGTTGCCTTCCATATTTCACACCTTATCTTTTGCCCACGCACACTTTCGGAACATCAGAAGGATGTCGCTTACAGCTTGAGATATTCATCGCACATGTAGCGCTGTATCATTCAGAAAAATCAAAAACATGACTTCAGCTACGCGCTGCATTACAAAATACTTGATGACAATGCTCGGTATTCTTCATCCCAAAACATTCTGAACTAAACACATAACATAAACATAAATGTACGAAACTAAACACATATTGTTAACAGAAATGCACCACCAATGCTAATTTTGATGAACAAGATGTCCGGTCTTATTTGTTTAAAAAAAAGAGAAAGTGAATCAAAAAGCTCTACATCTGAAACTAAATTTCTATTATGAATTGCCCGTTTAAAATTAAATTTTTTTTTCATAAAGCAAGAAGCTATTTTAAAATGAAAACCATGTTTACTATTCTATGATTGAAAACAAAGCAAAAAAACTGCTGGAGTTTCAAAGATTTTCTTTTAATTAAAAAACAAACAAATTAAAATGATGATTCTGTGAAAAATCGATTTTTACAGATACAACATATAACATCATACGAAACGAGGCAGGTTATAACATCATACAGACAGAGGCAGATATAACATCTTACAGACAGAGGCAACATATCAACAGACAGAAGAGGCAACATATAACATCATACAGACAGAGGCAACATATAACATCATACAGACAGAGGCAACATATAACATCATACAGACAGAGGCCATATAACATCATACAGACAGAGGCAACATATAAGCATCATACAGACAGAGTGCAACATATAACATCATACAGACAGAATGCATATAACATCATACTGCAAAACAACATATAATATCAATAAAAAAAAGCAGGAAATCAGTTTGGTTTCTCCCTTTAAATTTTAAAATATTTTTTCTAGATCGTCTTATGTAAATATAATATACTATTATCAAACACACACGTACACATTCACATATATGTTTAGTTATGTAAACTGTAATAATTCGGTTTGCTTTTGCCCACTCTCCGTACTATTCGGTTTCCCCACTCTCCACACTATCCGGTTTGACCACTTTTTACACTATCCGGTTTGCCCACTCTCACTATCCGGTTTGCCCACTCTCCGTACTATCCGGTTTGCCCACTCTCCACACTATCCGGCTAGATTGAAAGATGAGGGGCGAAGTGAAAATAAAAAGAGAAATGGCAGCCTTGGGAAGGGGAGGTCGGATGTGTAGACCCTCCTCTGTCGACTTGAGGCCCCGGGCTCGTAAAGAGACACTTTTTCACAACCTGGTAGGTCATACCGGGTGGATGAAAGATGGGCGTCATAATGGCGGAAAGAAGGGCGTTAAAGGCGGGGAAGACAGATTACCTAAATGCTGACGAAGGAATTTAGTGATCTAATACTAATGTAATTTCTCATCTCCCTGACTTAACAAATCAATCAATATTATGTTTCTTTTGAATAAACAAGATTATCATTTTGAAACACACTGAGTACTTGAAAGAATCACGTTATACCAAGATATACACAAGATGATATTAGATAATGCACAATAAAGCTTCAAATAATTCCTAAATATGTTCTTAAAACAAGAAAAACTATTCAACTAAGCAGAAACAAACAAAAATATAATAAAAAGTTAAACAATTTCCTGGTCTATAGAAATTGTTCCTGGCCACACCTGACTTGACTATTTCAATACCTGGAGATACATCAGCCAAGAGCAGATAACGTTTGCAGCCTATAGAATTCTTTTTTTTATTTACTTTGTCGAGTGCGGGACTGTCTTCACATACATTGAGGATCTTCTTGTTAGCCACACACTGAGCACTCAAAAGTGATTTATGTGAGTCAACTTTGACTTTCGGGTCAACTCATTCAAGTCTATATAATATGACTTAACGCACATTATAACATTTTGCTGTCTAAATCAGTTTCAAAATTAATAGAGCTCTTTTTTCTAATTTTTTTTTTGCATTGAGTTTTGAACATTCTGTAAGTTTGATGAGTTTCATTTGTAAATATACGAAACATGTGTGACAGTTATGAATTCTGCTGATTTGGTGTCAAAATCAACAAGATAGACAAAAACACAGGAAGTCCGTCAGATGGATTGCTAGACCATCACACAGACAGAAAATCAGACACACACACACTTATGTATGTGTAGGTGAAAGAAGACAGACGGACAGATGACGGATAGACAGACAGACAGACAGACAGACAGACAGATAGACAGATATACATACAGATAGATAGATAGATAGATAGATAGATAGATAGATAGATAGATAGATAGATAGATAGATAGATAGATAGATAGATAGACAGATAGCTCTATTTTGAATAAAATGAGATGAAAGTAATCAAGTAACATATGGCCACGGAAACCTCAATAGTGACTGGACACTCAGCGACAGATTTGTTCAGTTGACCACAAAGTAAAAAATAAAATATGTAAGGAAATATCGACTAATCCTCCATGGAGTCCAACTAGTGCGAAGTACGAGCATATATTAACTATTGAAAGAGACATACAGACAGACAAACAACCCGATAGATGACAGTCAGGCAGACGGACAGTGTGTTTGTTGTTGCTGTTGTATGTTGTTTGTTGCTGATGTTGTATATGTTGGTGATGTTGTATGTTGTATGTTGCTGCTGTTGTATGTTGTTTGTTGCTGCTTTTGTATGCTGTATGTTGCTGTTATTGTATGTTGTTTGTTGCTGCTTTTGTATGTTGTATGTTGCTGATTTTGTATTTACTGATGTTGTATGTTGTTTGTTGTTGCTGTTGTATGTTGTTTGTTCATGTAACCTTGTAACATTGAGGGGAGGTGTTGTAGGGGGTCAAAACTTGTAAATTCATTTGTCTGTGTAAAGCATGTCTTGTTAAATCACACCTAAATGTCTAAATCAAATGTTGTATCTATTCTATATCACACTTGTATGTTGCTGATGTTGTATGAAATTTTTTGTTGCATTGTATGTTGCAATGATGTAAGTTGGTCTGTGATCTTCTAGATGGATGTTGTATTTGTTGAACACATATGTTGATTGATGCAGACAAAAAGTGCTTTAAGCGTCGGAAATCATACTATTTGTATGTCAATTGTTGTGTGCTTTTTATGTAGTTATAAAGGTCAACATGACATTCCAATGGTACCCATGATTGTTGCGATGATTGTGACATTATTCATGTTTAAAACAAAACCCCTGTCCTAGTTAATACCGACAAAGTTGAATTCATTTATGTGATCAAACGCCACTTTATTCACTGCCCCACCGTCACGAAAAATCATCCAATCTCATTTATATAACAGGTTTACTCAGGGTGAGTAGAGAGAAATAGAACAGCAACAGACAAATACCTTAGGTTAGCTTCTTCTAGAAAAATGCATCTTGGACATGTGAAAGTATTAAAAAACAGAATTGTGGTGTGGTGAGAGTAATAACAAGAGTATGTGGGGGTGGGGGTTAACCAGGGTAAGTGGGGGTAAGGGGAAAACCATGAGTAATATTGGGGTAATAACCAGGGTATGTGGGGTTGGGGGGAAAACCAGGTGTAAGTGGTGGGAAACCCAGACTATGGGGGTGGTAATATTTCAGGGTAGTAGAGTGGGGTAATAACCAGGGTATGTGGGGTGGGGAAAACCATGGTATGTGGGGAGGGTAATAACCAGGGTGTGGAATGGGGGGTTAAAACATCACAACACAAACCATAACACAAACGTAACATAAACATATCAGATAAACAAACACACATAATGCTTGTTCCTACCTTATCAGATATGAAGCGACTGTGACTGCCTACGACCTATATATATATATATATATCACAGAAATTTCAGAATTCTCAATCTTAGTTCGACTAAAATCATTCAGAGAATTTATCCTTGTCAAGAAGTAAATAACACACCAATAGTTAATTTCATTTCTAATCTATTTCAAATTTTAAAACAAAAATACATTCTTATAGAATCCTGATTGATGTATTGCAATGTTTATCTTTAGCGGTGAAGTGAGTTTGTTATCTCCCCTCATTCAGTTACAAGAAAACACACTTGGGCCCTGCACACACTTGGGCCCTGCACATGCACGAGGACAACTAAATTCAACTCAAGACTTCGTTACGTCAATATAACAGCATCACCAGTAACAACACATCACTACCTGGATAGAGAGAAAACAACAAGTGAAAAGCTATAACCAAGTTATGCATAGGAAACCCTCGCCACGCTCTGTGTGCAACTAGTTTAAAAAAAAAAAAATAGAAAAAAAAAATCGTGAGTAAAACCTAAAAACTTTAAACCGGGTTAAATGGAGGAAAAATACAGAGGAACAAATACATTCTATTCATTTTTCTATTTTAAAAAAAAACTCTTAGCGTTAAATGCACTTGGATGATACATTGATCACTCGCTTTCTACACTCGCTTTTTTAAACTGAAAACAGTCGGATGAAACTACTTGGAATTGTTTTTAGGAGGATTTGGGGGAAAGGGGGGGACATCAAGTGGAGGAACATCAATACACGGACCAGCTTGATATTAACTGGTTGTAATTAGTTGCTGGAAAGGGGGGGGTAAACGAGGGGAATATGTGCACTTAATAGAATAAATACTAAGCCATACTTTACCTACATATCAACCTCACCTACACAACATACGGGAACACCCTACACACCTACTTACACCTTACCTATTATCTACACACTTACCTCACCCTTCTCATTACCTCACCCTACAACATCAATACACTTACCACTACATATTAACTATCAATTACATGCTGGAACACACCTACACACCTACCTCACCCTACAATACTTACCTTACCTACATATCAACCTCACCTACACACCTACATCACCCTACACACCTACATCACCCTACACACCTGTTCACCCTACTACTTACCTTACTTAATATCAACCTCACCTACACACCTACTTCACCTAAACACCTACTTACCTAACACTATCTTACCTACACACCTACATCACCCTACACACCTACCTCACCTTAACACCTACCTCATCCTACACTACCTCACCTTACACACTACCTTACCCCACTCACCTACATCACCAGTAACAAAAGATAATTCACCGAAATACTCATCTATCTTTTTAAAAAAATCTTCATGTCACTTCATACAATCGGTCAGTCACGATCGGTTAGTAAAATTATCATTTGACAATACACACAAATAAATTTATCAATGCAATAAAATAAGTTTTTTTGGGTCGAGAATTATGTCTTGGTAACTATGTCTAAGTATGAAAATACGATTCTTCTTTCATTTACTCAAGTTGTCTATTTGTAGATCTATGATTTATTCATAAAAAGAAAAAAAAGAAAAAATTGTGTCATTTATACAAACATCCATACAAACATACATACATATACATACATACATACATACATACATACATACATACACACATGCATACACACATACACACATACATACATACACACACACATCCATACATCCACATACATACATACATACATACATACATACATACATACATACATACAAACATACATACATACATACATACATACTTACATACATACACTACATACATATACATACATACATGTACATACATACATACTTACTTCATACCTACACAAACATTTACATACATAATAATAGTCCACACATCACATGAGGTACAGTAGTAGCAGTGTTACTGGTCATGGTAGTAATTCACAGGTTGACTTTGAAATGTCATGCCAGGAACTGATCTAACGTGACTATATTGGCAAAGACAGAAATTTGGAGACATTTATAATGGACAACAGTGAACACATTATTTAGTTATCTAAATTAAAAAAATCTATGGCCGTGACCTGGGGGACACACAACATATTGTCACGAAACAAAATAAGTAGTAAGAGGTTTGTGAACATTTAGTTGATTGTAGTGGTACAGGAGTAGTAATAAGTGTTACTGGTGCGTGTGTGTGTGTAGTAATTCGGGTCACAGGTTGTGACTTTTGTTAAACACGACTTGCCATGGTGCTGGTCTCCCCACGTGACTATATTTGGAAAGCAAAGACAGAAATGTTGAGATTTTCTGACTTTTTCATAATGGACTCAACAGCTGAACACAATATTTTACCTTTATAATATCGCTAAACAATATTAAATAAAATATAGCACGACGACCAATCTTAAACTCGAGCAGTGTATAACACGTATACAGACAGTACAGAAATATTGCCGCCATCTTGAAAATAAACTAAAGTATGAAAGTAAGACACCTTTATGAACATTTAGTTGGAGTGTAGTGGTACATACAAACAATAAGGTAATAATTGTGTTTGTGTGTGTGCGTGCGTGTGTACGTATGTCACATACAAACAATAAGTCCAAGAATAGAACCGTTTAAGGTCCAAGCAATTTACACCGTCTAAAACACGACTTGGACTTTCATAGTGGTCCACAGTATCACCGTTCTAATGTCACAGCAATATACACCGTCACATACAAACAATAATGTCACAGCAATACACCGTCACATACAAACAATACGCAATAGGTGACTAGAAAAAAAGCTCTCATTTTCACCGTCACTACACCAACAATAATGTCAAGCAACTGAACCCTGGGTGCGCTCGAGAACATTCAATTTGACTTGATGCAATGAAATCCAGAGCTTTAAATGGGTACCTGACTTAAGTTGGAAGTAAAGGCGGGGCTTGTGCTAACTACAATCCGTTCATATTTATAGAAACAGGATCATCGTCACAGACGTTTTCCGCTAGCATTTTAATATCGGCTCTTTTATCCTTATGAAAAATGTGGGACTATAATACCGCTAAAACAATAATTACATATAAATACATACAAACAATGATGTGCACACTGATATACACATAACATACAAACAATAATGTGCACACTCATATGCACCATCACATACAAATGATTGCACACTGATATACACCATCACAAAAAAACAATAATGAGCACACTGATATACACCATCACATACAAACAATTAATGTGCACACTTTTATACATTCACTAACAAACAATTAATCACACTGATATACACCATCACATACAAACAATTAATGTGCACACTGATATACACCATCACTAACAAACAATTAATGTCCACACTGATATACACCATCACATACAAACAATTAATGTGCACACTGATATACACCATCACTAACAAACAATTAATGTGCACACTGATATACACCATCACATACAAACAATTAATGTGCACACTGATACATCACTAACAAACAATTAATACTGCACACTGATATACACCATCCACCACAACAATGTGCACACTGATATACACCATCACATACAAACAATTAATGTGCACACTGATATACACCATCACATACAAACAATTAATGTGCACACTCATATGAACAATGGTACAAACAATTCTACTCATACTCAATCACAAACAAACAATTATGTGCACGCTCATATACTCAGTCACAAATAAACAATTATGTGCACACTCATATACACCATTACGGTAGAATGCGCGGGGTCTAGGGTAATATTTGCTTTGTATCCTACAAAAATGATCCCTTCGAATGGGGGCCCCATAATCCGCTACGGCCTAACGTGGTCGTTCTAGTTGCTGCCCCCACATCTGCTGCACACCTACAACCACCTGATTCACATTTGTATTCAGCCAATGCTGTTGTCGATGCTGTTTATTCCTTGTGTTTATATTTAACTTGAACAGCTTTAAGAAAAAAAAAAGAAAATATAAGTTGGCGCAATCAATTTGAAGAATTCAAACTTAGACTTTGATTAAATAAAGAGGGTAATTTTTTATCGCACAAACCTCCCCCTCCAAAAAAAAAACTTTGCAGTGTTGAGTGGTTGGATTGTGCGAGGTCTGTGTTTATGGTGTGGGGGAACGGGTTGAGGTGTAGCACCTCGTTTAAACTCATTTTCTAAAAAAAGGAAATAAAACAAACTGCATGGTTGGAGGGAGAGGGTGGAGGGACAGTTAAATATAGATCTGTGGGTAAATTGTTAATGGGTTTTTTTTTTTCATGTTCTTCTTTCCCACCAAATCGTTTGAACTAATGCGATTAACATGAAGATAAAGAAATAGATGTAAGTAAACTTCAAGGTGGAGAGTACTGGAGAGTTCCAATGATTGATTCTATATTTAGAATCTTGAATACTGGGAATATTGCTGGAATTAAAATGTTGGGAAACAAAATGAATCATTAGTTAATACAAGGTTAATTAAAACATTAATATCTCTGCATTATTTATTTAGTTGTTTTTGTTTCGGTCGTAAAGCTTTTCTGTTAATCATATCAATTAATTACATTTTTATTCAGCTCATTTATACATATATACAGATAGATAGATAGATAGATAGATAGATAGATAGATAGATATATAGATAGATAGATAGATAGATAGATAGATAGATAGATAGATAGATAGATAGATAGATAGATAGATAGATAGATAGATAGATAGATAGATAGATAGATAGATAGATAGATAGATAGATAGATAGATAGATAGATAGATAGATAGATAGATAGATGAGTAAGAAGTGCGCCAAACAAAAATAAAGTTCTTAATCTTCGACTCTTCACCCCCCCGCACCTCCTCCTCCTCTCAAATGTATTTTAATGTGAGCAAAACACTCTGGCACAATGTAATTGTCAGATAATAATATTCATTGGATTTACTGGTAGCTCAAATAAGTCAAAGATCTACAATAAATCACGTCTTTCAATATTTTCGTGTTTAACTAACTATCAAAACCTCAATTCGAATAGTTAGGAACTTCTCAGTTAATACAATTAAACATTGAAAAAAGTCTCTTTAATACATTTGCTGAAATTACGGTATATCAATTAATGAATGTTCTCCATGTGGTTACTAATTATAGCTTCATTACTGCACACGTGAGGTTTTGACTTTTTATGATTTGAAAAGTTGTGCTGGGTTTATATAGCATCTGCATAGAAAATGTTTCTGCTACTCTTGCATGGGCATTGTACTCTTAAATTAAGGCCAATAGTACTCCCGAATTAAGGCCAATAGTACTCCTAAATTAAGGCAATCCTAGCTTGGCTGCGTCATTGGAAGATGAGGATGTGAGACGTTTCTTTCCATTAATTTGTTTTTACCAAACCTTGTTCTGCTCTTTGACCGATTTTGTTCCAACAAAACAAAAACTGTCTGCCTACCCCCCTTTTCCGGTGAAGACAGAAAGATATCCTTACTTCTCTACTACATGTACAGTGTCTAATGATTTCAATCTTTGAAATATTGAACTCTATAAATAGATTTAGGGATCAAAAAAGAAACGTTTAATTATGAAATTTAATATTTTCAGTTTGTTATACGTTTGAATTGAAATGTTGTACATGTATAATCTTTTCTTACTGCTTCGATACATCGGCTGGTTTAAAATTTTAGAACAATCAAATATGGTCACACTGGTGCAGAAATTGATTTTGTTTATTTATTATTTAAATTTTGTATTAGCATCAATAAAGGATATGGTTGGGGTGACAGTTGAATCTGATGTCATGGTCACAAAATGAAATGTCAGTTAAATAGATTCGAGCTTGCCTTGATCTACATTGTCCATTGACAAAGATAGGGATATTTGAATGAAAGATAGAACTGACACATCGGGAGCCGCAAAAAAACCTAAATAAATAGCCACACTCAGTTGTAAGAGCCGCATTTGGCCAGAGTTGCTCTGTACTGTTGAGTTCTCTGCCTGAGGAAATATGAGAAATGATTGACATACGATCAATTCATTGAATGTTTGAAATCCTGGTCTTCGGTTTCAAAACCAAGATCAAACAAAGTGTGACCAGCGAGACGATGAGTTGCCCCTCCACCCCCTCAATCATACCCCAGGGGATGTAGGGAACAACACGCCCTTGGGATCAGTTCATTGTAGCGACGTCAGAGAGACGCCCCGGTGGTGGTCTTGCTGAAGGGAGAGGGTGCACTGTGGCGGAAATGTAAAAAAAAAATTCACTGTCACGGTAGAAAAATAACGCAGCAAATCCTCATTTCCGGGTTTTCCCGTAACTGCAAAAGCCTGCGACAATTGACAGGGAGAAAAGAAATTCAATGGCATTTTGGGAAATGTCAATGAAAAATATAGACTAATGAATATTGCAAGATAAAATAAAAAAAGAAGTGGCGTGAATCTATTTATTTCGTTTTCTCTTGATTCTCTTTAATTATTTTTCAGCGTGTCTATTTAGATCTCTATGTATTTGTATGAGTTCATTGCCACTGTCAGACTGATAGAACGAGATGAAAACATTTTTGACACATTGCGATAAGCGACGAGACCAGGAGAATGTTTGAGAACAATCAGGTGTTAGAGAGTACATTATTTGAGCAATCAGGTTAGAGAGTACATTATTTGAACAATCAGGTGCTAGAGAGTACATTATGAGCAATCGGGTGTTAGAGAGTACATCGTTTGTATTCGATATTCATTTTTTTTTAAAAAAATATTTTAAAGTCTTGTTCTACGATTGTCTTGTAATAGGATTTAAATCTAACACAAATGTTTAACTAATCGCGGTCCACTAAACATTCTAATCGTCTTTTCGCAACTTAACTGAACAGAGAAAAAAACAACGGATAGCTGAATTATAAGCCAAAGCTAATATATATATATATATATATATATATATATATATATATATATATATATATATATATATATGGTGACACAGTTCGTCAGCTCGCGATCCACACAGCACACCCACATTATATGTGGCCTTTATGTTTGTTGAGTGTGATGGAAAGTCGCGCTAGTAATGTGCTAGTTATGTTTTACTATTTCTCTACATCTACATTCCTAAGTGACACCAACTTCTACTGAAGGGAGTTCAACTGCGACTTTATTTATATACGAGCTAACAGTTAGCTCCCGTTGTATATGACAGCTTGGATGACCGCACCAGGCCCCGCGACTAGAGGAGAGAGGGGGAAGGAGGGGGCTATGAGATACGGTATGTGGTCTACGCTCACAGCCCCGCGTATGCCATTCGACCTATGACCCGTAAACTGGCCATGCACTGTTAAGGCCACCTCTGATTGACAAGACAAGCGAAGAAGCACCAGCTACGCCAGAATAACCAGTTAGATTCATCGATCGAGTTGAACTATATAAATTCATATCCAAGGTCGGCCATTGGGCAGACTAAGGCCCGCCAAATCCGGCACGCACGACTGTTTTATCCTGCCCGAGGCTCGCTACTAGTTTCAGACTGTAGGAAACACTAGTCTTTTACACACCATGACGTTTACTATCGATTTCTATCAGTTTAAGTTAACACTCCATGCCTTTGTTCTTGTTTCGGCCGCCGGTTAAATTTATGAGCCCAATGCGGCCCGCGAACCAAAAAGGTTACCCACCCCTGTGTTAGACAATAACTCAACATGTTGTTTGTGCTGATGGGGAAAAGGTGGATAAACCAAACGCTAAAATGTAATTTGTTTTTTTGATCCAATCAATTTTAAATAGTTTCATCGTTCCGTTACGATTAGCGAGACTTCACTTATTCTCCCATGAACATTAAAAAAAAACTGAACCCTAAAAAAAATGAATCGCCCTACTCATAGCACTGGTCAAAGCTCGACCTTTAACCTTTGGCAGTCCCAGGGCAGCAACATTTCATTCTATTACTTGCCACGTTGAAACCAGTATAATGTGATGATACACTCGAGTGGATGTACGACAGGTAACAAATAACATGTCCGTCAAGTTGACGACCCCACTGTAAATGACATCTTCAACAACGTCACTTGAGAAATGTCATCACACTATTTCATCGTTTCTAATTCGCCACCTGGTGGAGCTGGTTGTAGCACTTCACACTAACGTCAACAAAATGAACCATTCTGATAGATGCTCGACATTTCGTATATTCTTTTATTCGGAACATAATTTCAAAACGCCAGTCAAAGTATAGTTTTTACAATGTTTACTAAATCAGAGAATGTTGTGCCCGGCACTTAAATTAAACTAACTGTAACTGCACTTCTTTCATCCCCACCCGCAATGGCCCGTGGGAAGTACTGGAAACATGGAGGGCAGTTGCGCCATGACCTGAGAAATTCCTTTGGTTCTCACTCAGGTCAACGGGTGAGCGCTTAAACTTACCCATTTACTTAGGTATCACTACATTCATTTACACAGGTATCACTACATTCATTTACATAGGTATGACTACGTTCATTTACATAGGTATCACTACATTCATTTACATAGGTATCACTACATTCATTTACATCGGATCACCACATTCATTTACATCGGTATCACCACATTCATTTACATCGGTATCACCATATTCATTTACATAGGTATCACTACATTCATTTACATAGGTATCACTACATTCATTTACATCGGTATCACCACATTCATTTATATAGGTATCACTACATTCATTTACATAGGTATCACTACATTCATTTACATAGGTATCACCACATTCATTTACATAGGTATCACTATATTCATTTACATATGTATCACTACATTCATTTACATAGGTATCACTACATTCATTTACATAGGTATCACTACATTCATTTATAGAAATGTACAGATGGATATATTTCACAAACATTTCTCTACACGCAAATTAAAACGAAAACAATAAATGTTGTTATTATAAGATCCTTTATTGTTTCGACTGCCTCCTGTGTAAGCGTTCAATGTAAGCAGTTGAAACTAAATTACATATGTAATCAGAATATGCACAATGTTTATGAGTGTGATGTAAGAAGATAAAAAATATTTTTGTCTTATGAGATAAACCAAACTTGGGGTATGAATATGTCTTAAGCTTTACTGTAGTTCGTGTCATGTTATCAAATAAGACTCGTATGTGTGTCTCTAGTGAAATATGCCGACATTGTTCTGACTGTTTGAGATCCTTGAAAACAATTTCATCTGTTCTATGTCCGTGTCTTTGCAATCAGACATATTAATCTTATAAAAACTGGGAGACAATCAGATAAAATATGCAATTAGATCACAGGCATGTGATTTTTCTTTTCCGTTTACATTTTACTGAAACTGTGAGAATACATCCTTAGTATCTGGTTATGTTCTAGCAATATGTGATTTTTATATTTATCTGATTGATTGAAATGCAGTAAAAACATTTGATTCACCCACAGCCGAGTTATTCATTAAAACTTTGTTATTTTGTTATTTATTAATAAATGTTATACAAATTTACAACTTTGAGATTTATTTTACAACATTGTGATTCATTTACAACTGTGTTGTTAACTTTGATAACAATTTAAAACTTTGTGATTTATTTATAACATTGTGATTCATTTACAACTGTGTTGTTCATTTATAACTTTGATAACAATTTAAAATTTGTGATTTATTTAAAAGTGAATAAATCATTTACAGCTATCTGGTTCATTTATAAATATAGGATTCTTTTATAAACCCGTGACTTATCACATTGCAAATCACTTCAAATAATGTGATTCAGATTAAATGTTATGGTTTAACGACAACTTCATTTTTTTCAACTCACCAGACGAATTGGTAAGGTTATGACAAGAAATGTCTTGCAATGATAAATGGATTCACTAAACTGATTTGAAACGTGTTAGCTCAACTCTTTTGAAGAGTTTCATGTCAGTTTGAGTCTTCATTTAGATGTACAAAAGTTGTTTCACGATTAAAAATGTAAATATACACACACAGAAACATTTGTCAGATTTATAATTGGAAAAAAACAATTGCACTAAACAAAAGATACAAACTTTCCATTCTAAGCACTTACCAGATACAAACTTTCCATTCTAACCACTTACCAGATACAAACTTTCCATTCTAAGCACTTACCAGATAAAAACTTTCCATTCTAAGCACTTACCAGATACAAACTTTCATTCTAAGCACTTACCAGATACCAAACTTTCCATTCTAAGCACTTACCAGATACAAACTTTCCATTCTAACCACTTACCAGATACAAACTTTCCATTCTAAGCACTTACAGATACAAACTTTCCATTCTAAGCACTTACCAGATACAAACTTTCCATTCTAAGCACTTACCAGATACAAATTTTCTCATTCTAAGCACTTACCCAGATACAAATTTTCCATTCTAAGCACTTACCAGATACAAATTTTCCATTCTAAGCACTTACCAGATACAAACATTCAAGAGCGAAGTGTGAAATATTTTAATAATAAACTCTCTCTGACAATACATTTTATAAAAACATCAAAGTCTGATTGATCAGATTCCTTTATAATGAAAAAAATTTGGGAATTAAAAAAAATGACATAATGTAGATATTTTTAAGCTGTAACTGTTATCATGATTATAGTTTGCCATGTTCCGATAACTTAAAAGAAAAAAGAAACCCGGTAAACAACAAATATCTTTGCAATTAAAAAACTGTTTAATGTCAATTGAGTGAAGACTTTGACCTGAATATGATTACCTGGAAATCAAAGCAAGGATCACATCAGTGTAACTATATGAAATATTGGAAATATTCAGAATGATTTGAAGGAGGGGGTGGAAAGAGCTCTAGGGTCTGCATGTGGGCCACCCCTAGCTTAAGCTGTGACCGTCACGTCTATTACGGGGGCGAGGGGTTGAGGGGGGGCAGAGGTAACTGGAGGGCGAGGGCGAGATAGTGTGCTGTATTAAAATCGTTTCCCTGAACTATTATTAAGTGATAATGTTTACATTCTAATACATAATGCATTCAATTACATTACATACATACTATTACATAATACATGCTTACTGTTATATACCTACATACATACATGCATAATAATATTACATTATACATTCATACTATTATATACATAAATACATACATACCATTACATAATGCAATCATACTATTTTATTCATACATACATACATACATACTATTACATATGCATGCATACTATTACATAATACATGCATAATATTATACACATACTTGCATACATAATATTACAAAATACATAGATAATATTACTTACATATTATTAAACAATAAATAATACATCATAATGCATACTATTTCATACATATATTTTTATACATATCAGATCAACAATCGACATGTCCCTTTATCCACAGTGTTAATTTATCCACTCGACCGAATAGTAGATAGTTAGCAATAGGGAAGAAAAAAATATTCTCTCTGGTTATATATTTTTGAAAATATGGAATTCGGTAAGCTGTTAAAAGTGACAAGAAACCCACGTGCAAGGTACGGCAGTTAACCATCTCAATAATTTATAGGTTTTATTAAGCTGGAAAAACTGAAAATAGGACTTTCCACAATAGAACAATCCACAATAGGACTATCTACAATAGGACTATCCACAACAGGACTATCCACAACAGGACTATCCACAACAGGGCTATCCACAACAGGACTATTCACAACAGGACTATCCACAACAGGACTAGTCACAACAGGACTAGTCACAACAGGACTATCCACAACAGGACTATCCACAACAGGGCTATCCACAACAGGACTATCCTCAACAGGACTATCCACAACAGGACTATCCACAACAGGACTATTTAATTCGCTTCTTGGAACATCTCACGTCACTGACCACGCCCGTGTTTCCACGTAGTCACATCTGAAACCAATTTACATCAGTTATAAATTCATTTACAATAGTATGACTCTTTGCACCGAAAAAAAAACAACGCGAACCCAGTAGCTTCAATAGTAAACACATACACATCAAAAGTACAGCCCACTTACTTTAACAGTCAAACCATTTACATCAATAGTAAACTCATTTATATCAATAGTAAACCCATTTACAGTTGGAAGAAAAACAACACATTGAAACAAAGTACATTCTTTCTCTCCTCCATTCCTTGTCTTGTCTTTTGTTTCCTGCAAGTGTTGTTACCTGTAGGGTGATGTAACAGAGGGGGGGAGAGAAGAAAGAGATGAAAGAATCCCCCATGACGGTAAGAAACACAAAGATGGCGGAAAGACATCCCTCTGTGACGATCATCTTTTCCGACAACAATAACAGAAAATACTCATCGCCCGAGTCAACAAAAGGAATCCTCTTGTCTTGACTTCTTCTTGCGAATGCGGTGAAAACGTGCAAGCCCAGGTGCCAGAAATATTATCTTTTTTTCCTCCCCTCAAAGCTAAAGTCATCCAAAGGTCAAAAAGTGCTCAAGAAGAAGTCTAGGACGAAAAATGATACATCCGCCCCATATCGGCCCCCCCCCAGCCCCCCCACACTAACTCTCCCCCACCGGCTACGCTCTAACGACCGCCACTTTTTTGAAAGTGTTCGGCACTTCCACAGGAAAATGACCTCGCGTGGCCCCTTCGTGTAATCTCGTTGAAGCTCGCTGATGTGGAAATAACTCGTGTCGATAAAAGGGGAAAATCTACTGCCCGCGAAAAGGTGCCTCCTTCCCCCCCCCCCCCCACACACACACAACACACATCTCCGTTCCATCCTGCGCACGGACGCCGCGTGGAAAGAGGGGAAACAATTCCTTGATGTTATGATTAAAAAATGAGAAGAGTTATCTGATCCCGGCTACCACGGTTATTTGGCTGCCCGGTGAATGGACGTCATTAGCGGAGATGTTTGTTTGTGTCTGAATGAATTTCCCCCCATCCTCAGATAGGGAGCTTGGTGCGATGGATCTCAAGTACAGTGTTTCTTTTGATGATCTTCATAATGTATACACATTCAGCTGTTTAAATTATCTAGGTAACGGACACAGTCAAGAATGCTTTCTTCAAAGTTAATGTGCAATTAGTACAAATCTCATTCATCTGTTATGATGCACAATATCTACCACATAAAACACCAAATCTACAAATTGCCTCTGTCCGCTCAGTTAGAAATAGCTCATTAGCAATAAACGGAATTCGCCGTAGCCAGTAAGGCTGAACTGGATGTTGGTGCGAAAATACATTTCTGGCCGAACGGGTTTTCCCCATTATAAGCTATTTGTTTTATGTGAACATAGTATGAACATAACATTCTGTTCTTCTAACACTTTTGATTTGTTCGCTGATTGGATTGTTATTGATTTCAATTCAACACTTTAGGTTTCTGATTACTTCTGTTTTGATCTATTTCGTCACTTTTTTGCCTGTTATGCCGGCTGTTGGGCTAGTTTAGAACATGGACTATGAGACATGGGCTAGTTTAGAACATAGACTATTAGACATGGGCTAGTTTAGAACATAGACTATTAGACATGGGCTAGTTTAGAACATAGACTATTAGACATGGGCTAGTTTAGAACATAGACTATTAGACATGGGCTAGTTTAGAACATAGACTATTAGACATGGGCTAGTTTAGAACATAGATTATTAGACATGGGCTAGTTTAGAACATAGACTATTAGACATGGGCTAGTTTAGAACATAGACTATTAGACATGGGCTAGTTTAGAACATAGACTATTAGACCCGTATTTCTAAAAAAAAAGACATTTCTTTGTGGTAAGATAATTAGCTTGACTAAGTATTTTGCTTGACGTATGTATTTTAAGTTGGCTTGGAGATATTAAAATTAGTAAAGTAATCTCAATGACAAGATTAACTATGGAATTAATTGTGCCAAAAGTTGCTGTTCCACCGGCTGAGAGATAAAATATGAAAGGAGAACATAAGGGCCGTGGCAGTCACAGGGGAGAGGGAGGTACATGGGGCCCCGCGCCTAGATTATTGTTTTTTGAATTTACCTGTAACAAATATAGCATTTTAGTCTCGACGTGCGCCCTAAATTACGAAACTGACACTTACCCAAGGTCGGCTCTAGTTATAGATAACCACCATCCTATGTATGTCTTATAGTTGAACAGTTATTAAAATAATTTTCAACAATTTTTTTTTTAAAACTACAATGTTTGTTACAGGTAGATAAGCAAATTAAACTGTTTGAGGTGTTAACAGGTAAACTAGTTCACTTGTAGTATGAGCCACTGATAAACACGTTCACTCGTAAGCAACATTAAACATATGAGCTCATTTCTGGCATGAACGTAGTTATCAAATTGAGTGTTTACATATGTCTAATATATGTACCCTTCATATTCCAAAATTACAGGGTAAGTAGAACGCACTCCACAACTTTATGATAACTGGACAAAAATAGAAATACTTTATATTGATAGATGTGGGGGTGGGGGATGGGGGGTCATCTGTACTGGTCACTACCATTACGTTTAAAGATTTATCCGCACAGCAGGGGTTGGTGCGTGTGTGTGTTGGGGGTGTGTTTTAGGAACTGACCATCGGGATGGCCCGACTAGCGTAAGAGACAGAAGATGTTGTTTATGGGTGTGGCTGTCAACTACCTCACTTGTACCGATGCACTCACTAAAGACCTATAACTGCGAAGTGTTCCCATAGCTGGCACTTTCTCTCCGACAGTGTCCCCGGGGGGGGGGGGGGTGAGGGAAACAGATAATGGAATTGTAATTTACACAGTCGGGCTATTCGGTCCGACATTTTTATGGACAAGGCGCGGGAGGTGGACGGGGGGGGGGTATGTAGGGAGGAGGTGGAGGAGTTGACGTCTAAGTAGTGGACTTCATCTTCTTAAAAAAAAAAATAAAAACAACCGGGGGAGGGGGGGGGAACGGTAAGTTATCGCTACTGGTGGATCTAAGCAGAGTAGGACAGTTTGGTCGATGGGGACTGAAAAGAGTGGTCGACTTTGATAGTGCTTCCTTGTTGTTGTTGTTGTGTTAGTACTTTGTAGAGTGGAAATGTTATGATTTGATTTTCTTGACAACCAGCCAGTTTAAATCAAAGTAGATTCATGAACTATTGCGTCATAGTTTTGTTTTTGTAAACATACTTCTTGTTTGTTATTGTTTTAGCTTGTCTGTATAAGTTAACATACATCCTGCTTTCCCATACAGTCTCTCTTTCATTCTCTCTGTCTCTATCTCTCTCTCGCTCATGCTGGTCTGTCTTTCGTCATTATTGTCTGTTTTTTCCGCTCATTATTGTCTTGCCCATCAGTCTGTCCGTCTGTCTATCCGTCTGTCTGATAGTCTGTATGTCCGTTAGCCTGTCTGACCGTCTATCTTTGTCTATTTTCCATGTATGTTCATTCATTAACTGTATTAAATTGTCTGACTTTTGTGTTGTGAAAATTTTGCTTTTATCTTCAATGTAAGAAAACATAAGAATATGAAAGGCCCTGAAATAAATTCTGTTTTAACCCAAAATATAACATAAACATCTGATAAACGATAACAAAAGAAATAATAACTCAAACAAACCAGTGAAATATTTTCGACCCGAGGTCTCTAATTAATATTTCTAACCGTTGTCTCCACTCGAAACTTTTAATTATATTGGAACTTTTTTTTAAATCGATTATTTAGGCACTTTTTAGTGAGATTAACGTGGAATTTGGCCAACATGTTCTTGTTCCATGACAATGCATGATTCAATAATTTATTTTGCAATTAATTAATTTCTTTCATTAATTTTAATTAATTAAAATTTCTATATGGGAAGAATATTCATGTATATAGGTAAATATACCAATGCTATAGAAATTAAGTTTTTTGCAGAATTGGTGCAAAGCAAAGATAGAGTGCTCAGCTTCAGAGCTGGATGTCCCGAGTTCAGATACTTTGAACACAAATAAATAAAGTGTACTTAATTAAATATGATAGAATTAAAATTTATTGCAAAGTTTAAAAAAAAATTACATTTTGAAAAACGGTTAATTTTAAAAACTCTGTTTTTATCGTGTCTTGTTTTCAATGACATTGACTTTCCCAGCAGTTTGACACATACCACCCACTGAGACTATTGCCATGTTTAGATTTAATGACATTGTTTACCCCTTCTCTCCACCCCTCCCACCCCCGCCACTTCCGATTTAAGTAGTACATCATCGTAGCTTAACGTCATTCAGGATAACCGTAACTGACCCTGGTCAAGTTGTTGCTGACGTTGTTACATCCGGCACGCCCATAAACAAAACCAACTCTGGTCGACTTTAGTGCGTGCGTGTGTGTGTGTGTTTCAGTTTTATTTTGAAGACGTCTGCTATAAAACAAACCTTGACGACCCACGACTAGTGTCCATTATCGGACCACAATCTGATAACTGTCAGACTTTTGGGTCTGTTTCACTCACGGGTGTCGTTTTTTTTTTATTTCTATCTAAAGTGAATTTCGATATTTCTTGCATTCTATTTTTTATATTTTTTTAAAGTGCTTTACTAACTTTTTTAAATATCGAAATGTTACTTATCAGTTATAACCTATAGCCTTTATGTTACTTATAAGTAATAATATACAGACTTTATGTCACTTATATGTTATAATCTACAGACTTTATGTCACTTATCAGTTATAACCTATAGACTGCTTGTTACTTATCAGTTATAACCTATAGACTTTATGTCACTTATCAGTTATAACCTATGGACTGTATGTCCCTTATCAGTCATAACCTATAGACTTAATGTTACTTATTAGTTATCACGTATAGAACTAATATTACTCTCAAGTTATCAAGTATAGGCTTAATGTTTGTTTCTATCATTACGTTCATAGATATCATCTGTTATACTGTCTATTATATAGAATATACTTGCATTAAAGTACAATAACTAGATTTGTATGGGGGTGATATGGTACCGTAAGGGTACGGAGGAAACTGAGATGGAAGGGGGGTGGGGGGATAACACTTCCCACTACCCAAAGGGCTCAATAAAATCCACTCAAAGACATACTTACCTGAAGAGAAAACACAAGTTTAAAAATGTATTTGCCACGCTGCATGTCATGTACGTATCAAAATCGACAGGTATAAAAAAAAATAAATGGAAGTTTTCTGTAAGATTCTTATTAATCGTCTTTTGATTCTACAGACAATGATATGTCCTGATTCTGAGATGGAGTCTACAGACAATGTTATGTCCTGATTCTGAGAAGGAGTCTACAGACAATGTTGTGTCCTGATTCTTGATACGATGGAGTCTACAGACAATGTTGTGCCCTGATTCTTGAGATGGAGTCTACAGACAATGTTGTGCCCTGATTCTTGAGATGGAGTCTACAGACAATGTTATGTCCTGATTCTGAGATGGAGTCTACAGACAATGTTATGTCCTGATTCTGAGAAGGAGTCTACAGACAATGTTGTGTCCTGATTCTTGATACGATGGAGTCTACAGACAATGTTGTGTCCTGATTCTGAGATGGAGTCTACAGACAATGTTATGTCCTGATTCTGAGAAGGAGTCTACAGACAATGTTGTGTCCTGATTCTTGATACGATGGAGTCTACAGACAATGTTGTGTCCTGATTCTTGAGATTGAGTCTACAGACAATGTTGTGCCCTGATTCTTGAGATGGAGTCTACAGACAATGTTGTGTCCTGATTCTTGAGATGGAGTCTACAGACAATGTTATGTCCTGATTCTGAGATGGAGTCTACAGACAATGTTGTGTCCTGATTCCTGAAATGGAGTCTACAGACAATGTTATGTCCTGATTCTGAGATGGAGTCTACAGACAATGTTGTGTCCTGACTAGTTAAGAACGCCGGGGCAGGGATTGGAAACTAGGTTAACAGAAACGTCCAGTCACCGTAATTAACGTTGAATCAAAGCTGTATTTTAAAGTTTAATTAATCAATCGGGGGGGGGGGATAATTCTTTTACTAGGATCCTCGAGGATACTGTCCAGGTATTAATGGTGGCCAAAGTCAAATGGTATTGATTTGATCCATACAAGTATGGAGGCAAACCTGGTTGTCCGATAATACATTCATGATAAGAGATGACAAACCTGGTAGTCAATGTGATACAACAATGATAAGAGAGGAATGAATCAGTTTCAAATCTCAGTAAAACAAATTATTGTTGAGATATGTGGTACAAGAATGTATCTATATTTAGTAGATCTGAAAGTTGACCTTTCTTTGAGTAGTTAAAAAATGTAGAGGCGACATGACTAGTTATTTCAAATATCAAAATACTCTACCACTGTACGAGGACATAAACTATTTGAAAGTATATAATAACAAAGCGGTTTATTTATTTAAGTGTCCTGTCTAAGACGTGGCTTGGAAATTGATGGAGGGTAAAAGTATGTCAATGTTACTAGGTCAATATTATATTGTAAATACCAGGTTGGGCCATCCGTTTGAAGATTACCAGAGGCTTAAGTGCTCAAAATATTTTGATGGCTCGATACTCTCACATTATAAGTAAATGTGGAACAGTTGAATAATATAAAATACTAGCCACACAGTCCCATACAATAGGCCGTGGGTATAGAAACAGACGCTACCCGATGGTCGGTGTAGGTTTTGTAAGACAAATTTTTATTTTCTGGTTGTTGTTGTTGTTTTACATATAGACTACTCCGACATTTGTTCAGTATGGCTATTGGCACCGACAGTTTGCTCACTATGGCTATTGGCACCGACAGTTTGTTCACTATGGCTATTGGCACCACCGACAGTTCGCATACAAACTACTCCGACAGGTGTTCACTATGGCTATTGGCACCGACAGTTCGCCCAACACCATTCCCACATCTTTCTAGAGAAACTGTGCAACAGTCTGTTCATGAGATTGAGATAAAATATAATTGCGATTGCACTGTGGTAGTTTTTCACTTCCTTAAACCTAAATGAGATTAAAATGTATCTAATGACATTATACAAAGACTAGCTGTACCCTGCAAAACCTTTGCATAGAGTTATATCCCCCTTAGGCTTGATCGGTAGGCTAGGTTATTTTTTTTGGTTTCGGGCAGATCCGATTTTTTCATGATTGTATTTTAAACTGGAATACTGTTCTATTAATTGTTTACTTTCGATTTAACGCATAACGCAAATCGCTATTATTTTATGAGATACTAATACTAAAAAGACTATGCGATTAAAACAAGCAATTTAAACCTGTTCCAAACTGGACACAGGACGTGTTAGCGCATTTTCGTGTATGTATCAGTACGTATGCTATATTTCAGTAAATATTTGTCAATTTTGGAAATGTTTATAAATTCAATTGTCTAATGCATATATCTGAAAAAAGATATTAAAAAGACGTTTCTTTATATTTGAAAAAAAATATTTTTGTCTTAAATCTAACTACAAGTGGTTTGTGGTCACTGAAATAGGACTCATAATTGAAACATTCTAAATTGTAGTTATTTAATCGTCCGAAAACTCCGTCAATTGTTGTTTGATAAATTGTTGTTGCCAATCTTGGTGAAAGTAGTTGAATGTTGAAGTTTGATTCGAAGAAATTTTCAATTTCTGCCCCGGGCTCTTTGAAATCTTGATTGAAGTCCCAACAAATGATGACTTTTGGTTGATTGAGCTGTGCTGCAAAGTTATCATTGATTATGGGTTTTATAAAAAGTAAGGGAAGTAAGTCATGTTGAATAACTGTTACAAAAATAAATAATGATTTCGCCCCTTTGTTTAGCTTATAATCTATATATAATATATAAGCCCCTTAGGAGCCCTGAAGCCCGGCCTTGACAGGTCCTATCGCGAAATGAAATTTTGATGTACACATGGCAGGCCAAGACCTACAAAATGATATATACATCATGGGTCTAGGACTTATGGTTGCTGAGATATAGGGGGTTCTTTTATTAATATAGCTTATATAGTAAAAAAACGGTACTTTATAACCCCCCTTTTACGGCCCTCAGAGGTCAGATCGCGAAATGGAGAAAAGTCATTTCTTGGCAGGCCAAGACCTACAAAATGATATATACATCATGGGTCTAGGACTTATGGTTGTTGAGATCTGGGGTGATGACGGACAGACAGACAGACAGACAAAACGGGGACAATAGAGCATTTTTTTTTTCGAAAATGCTCTAAAAATTGATAGAAATAAACGCATAATTAAAATTTTGATCGCAAATTAACGCGCAATTTAATCAACACAATATAATACATTTATTACTATTCAAACTAGTTTGTTATTTTATCATAGCATAACATTCGCATAATAAACATGTCAGTTTAATTTACAAAAGAGTTATAATTAATTGTAACAGATCTATTAAGCATTAAGCATATATGTTTATTGAATTAGTTATTCAGGTCAATTTATTGACATGTATCAACCAGGCCAAGTATACTACATAAACTGTCTCATAGTAATTGACAGGGTGTAAGGGTTACATATCTCATCCCTTACAGAGACTTCACAGAACAACGGCGAAAAATAACACACACACACACTAACACACACACCCACACACACATATATATATATATATATATATATATATATATATAAATGCTTACACTAATGTTAATTGTGCATAGCTATAAATAGAAATCTCCTTTATAATCACGTGGATGAAAACCTTTTTAAACTTTCATTTTTCCGTAACCCAATACAATCCTGATCTGTAAGCAGCCTGCCTACCGCAAGCCACTGCAATCGAAGCATATGACCCCCAGACTAGATTGAGTTATGGGGTCAGAGAGATATCAGTTATAAGAAAAAAAATTTAGGGTGTCCAAGACTTGCAATCAGTGGTATTGAAAAAGTTTTAACATTAGGTCAACAATTTTAATTCCCCTTGGGTCCTATAAGTAACTTTGCCTCCCACCCCCCCCCCCACCCGAAAAAAAACATTTACAAAGACTATTTGTACTATAATAGCCTATGGACTAGATTTGTAGGTTACTAACGTCCCCAGACTGTTTAAAAATCACCGAGGTGTGGGGATGGGATGGGAGCGTCACGATTCACGTGCGGACCATTGACAGTAAATATCCAGATACTAAACATCATGGCTAGTGAGACTGTTTGTCAGGTTGGTGTGAGACTATTGTTTGAACTCAAGATTAGTACTTAGTCCCTGACAGAAGTAGGATGTCGTGTGTGGGGCGTAGACAGGGTCGTACGTAGGACGTGATCTAATTCGATCAACCACATTGCATCTTAACTCTCGAGTGTGTGATAGAAAGTGGGGTGGGTCTACACTGGTTACAGGGTGGCGATATAACACGTTCTATATAAGAAGAAGTGCTCTTTGTACTATCGCTTTGAACAGAGACCAGTGCTCCATCTAAAGTGTGTACTTATAACGCGCACAACTTGCCGAGCGTACTCGAACAAATTACATCAGGGCGCACACAAAAATTGTTTAGTAGGTCTCAATGTTGTGAATACAAATGTCCACTCACTTCCAAAGTTGGTCAAAGTCAATATCATAAGCCGCACAAACCCAATATCTATTGCAGCACACAGCCAAAATCATAAGCCGCACACAGCTAATATCATAAGCCGCACAAATCCAATATCATAAGCCGCATACAGCTGATATCAAAATCCACACACAGCCTTTTAAAATTTAGAGAGAAAATTGACAAAGATTGAATTTCAGTCTGTTCGGTAGTTGATATTATTTTTTTTAAATTAATTGTAACATTATTCAAATTATTCGTCTAAAAGTTAAGAATAATATTTAAAAAATTGACAAAAATAAATTCACTCAAAGTAATTCATACTTAACAGTATCATACTGTTAATAAAGAGACCTATTTTAGTTAACAGTACCATGCTGTTAATAAAAAGACCTATATTAGTTAACAGTAACATGCTGTTAATAAGAGACCTATATTAGTTAACAGTAACATGCTGTTAATAAAGAGACCTATATTAGTTAACTGTAACATGCTGTTAATAAGAGACCTATATTAGTTAACAGTAACATGCTGTTAATAAGAGACCTATATTAGTTAACAGTACCATGCTGTTAATAAGACACCTATATTAGTTAACAGTAACGTGCTGTTAATAAAGAAACCTTATTAGTTAACAGTACCATGCTGTTTAAAAAGAGACCTGTATAAGTAACTTGTAACTTTCCGACAAAACATCAAAATGACTCCATCGACAAAGTTATTGATTGATATAATACTTCAATACTTGGCATAAAACTTGATATGGCGTCGACTGGAAATCTCCTCCCTGTTTGCTTCATTCTATCAGTTTATGTCAGAAAGTCATTTTCTTCAGATCTATCATCATTATGCCGCATTGTGCAGGTAGACTCTATAAACACCGTACCTGAAACTGTGTGGCACAACAACTTGATTGTGAGATTTCTATCTGAACGCCATGGCGCTGGGGCTCCCAGAAATTATGAGCCAGCCCCCGATAGCACAGTTTGATAGGCTGATATGCTTAATGTGAGGCTGACCTTATTTTTTTGAAAAGACCGAAGACAAGTAAGGCTCGTGGTGCAGACACTGTGAAGGGAACGATGGATGTGGGGGGGGGGGTGTTGGAGACTCGATGACGGTGATCTAGTTTGTGAGTCTGGTCTGTGTTATACAAGTTATTGGGTTCGATCCCCTTGCGACAGTAGTTACCCATATCCTTTGCGGTGCATCCCTTGACGACTGCAGACAGGGGTACGATGAGATGACCACTTTAAAACATATTCCGAATGATGGTCACTGTAATAATCAGATTAGGCTAGAGAATTTACAGTTGGCACAGAGATGGTTTTAATTATCTGGCCACTTAGTTTAGCGGAAGTGGGAATCAACAGACGATAATTATTAGACGATAGATTTGGTAGACAAGCGGACGGACTTGATTCCTCATCTCACATCATTTTATACCATGTATGTATTTTAGTGAATAAGAATTAATGAATAAACATATATATATATTTATACAACCAAGTCTACCCAGTGCTTTATAACTGTGATTCGTCTCATACATGTGGACATTAAATAATATAATATATTTATATACACGCTCAAGTCAAGTTGGTTAAAACATACGCTCTGAAAAGACTGAAATATTTTTACACCTACCAAGAAACAGAAGTACCACGAAAATAATATATATATTATACATACAATTGATCTACTAATCTACACACAAAAATATACCCATGACATGAATGGTGGCAGCGGTGGGATATGAACCAACGCCTCCGAAGAGACTGGTGTACTTCCATAGATTGAATATATAAATATATATATGTTTATTCATTAATTCTTATTCACGAAAATACATACATGGTATAAAATGATGTGAGATGAGGAATCAAGTCCGTCCGCTTGTCTACCAAATCTATCGTCTAATAATTATCGTCTGTTGATTCCCACTTCCGCTAAACTAAGTGGCCAGATAATTAAAACCATCTCTGTGCCAACTGTAAATTCTCTAGCCTAATCTGATTATTACAGTCACTCATGATGATATATAGCAGGGGTGTCCAAAGCGGCACTTAGAGCAGCATGCGGCTCTTTGTTCAGATTTGTCCTGCTCCCGGTGATCCAGATGTGGCATCTTTCTATTTTTGTTTCATTAAATATAAAAAAAATGTGTCTTTCTCGTCGACTTCATTTGTGGTCACGTTAATATACAAGAAGTGAAACTAACACGGGTAGGTGGGGTGTTGGGGCGGGGGGGGGGAGAAGAATGGTTGTAAAGTCAAGGCGAAACGAATCAAACCTGCATTTACATGGCCTGATGGACAATCCAATCATACACATGTAGAAATATGTGTCATACACATGTAGACATAGGTGTCATTCACATGTAGACATAGGATGTATTCATTTAATACTCCCTAATAAACAGTCAACTAATACCGTGTAACAACTCACCAGACCATGGTAAAGTTTCCATCCGGGCAGACGCAGTGTAGAATTTGTTTCTATAACTTCGGCATATGAATATATTGTTTGGTTAGCACAACACCCAGCCGCATTTACTTCCCCAACTTAAAGTCAGGTACCCCTTTAAAGCTGGGTGGACTTGTGGGACGTCTTTGAACCAGATAACACCTGGAAAAATTCCACGGTTCTCACCGAGGATCAAACCCATGACTCTCAGGTTGACAGTCGATTATCTACACCATTCGGCCATCCGTCCAACTGGTGGACTTGTGGGACGACAGAATTTCACCTTGAAAAAAATTAAGTGGTTCACACCGAGGATCGAACCCGGGACTCTCGGGTTGACAGTTGAGTATCTACGCCACTCGGACATTAACGATTAACGGTAGATTCCTTCAACGTCTAGCGTATGGAACACCAAAGAGTTGTCGCTACTGAGTCGAACTAACTTGAACAGACCACCGGCATAAAGGTAAACACCGAGACACCAATAAAATAAAAGAGTCCAACAAATGTTGCAATTAAATACTTAGTTTACATATCACTTTCATCCAGAGTGGGTTTTGAAATTTGAATTCCAAAATCTATCTTAAGTGGAGAGAATCGTTTCATACCGGACAATCTATCCGAACTATAAATAGAAAATACCATACAAGCCAACTGTGTCAACAGCAAGTTGTTAATAAAAAGGGGCTGATCATTCTCATGTTACCGAAGACGTTACAAACGGAGTTAACTTTTCCTGGCTAATCTCTTGGACTTATGTTACCAGCATGTTTGAAAGGGAAATAGACCCATTCCCCATTTATTTTCCAGTCAATATTTGCATACACGATTGTCTGATTCTGGTTTCTATCTGACTACAAATACTTTCCCGTACCTTTATACGAGGCGATTCTTTAAAAACCTATTAAAATATATGAGGTTATGGCGAGGGTTAGGGTTACTGGATTTAGGGCGTGGGTGGTAGTTTTGGCCTCAACGTGAAATGTAAATATCGAACATTTTAGACTTTGAAAAAAATGTGTTTTGTTTGAACAGAAAATACTTTACGTGAACTGTGACAATTTATGAAATGAAGGGATAAAATGTCAACAAAAAAATTTCGACATTTATTATTGAATTTTTTTTGTGCTCGGGTTAGCAGTAGACAATCTATCTTTGTTATTTGGTTAGCTGTAGACAATCTAGTTTTGTTATCAGGTTAGCTGTAGACAATCTATCTTTGTCATCAGGTTAGCTTGTAGACAATCTATCTTTGTTATCAGGTTAGCAGTAGACAATCTATATTTGTTATCAGGTTAGCTGTAGACAATCTATCTTTGTTATCAGGTTAGCTGTAGACAATCTATCTTTGTTATCAGTACGCATTGCTCGCAACAGTATTTATAAACTAGGTACATAATAGTTGGAATGTTTTGTTCATTGTTGACTGTTACCACACGTACACTTGTTATGATAGTAAAATATATTATTTAGGAATACCTCTTCAGTGTGTTGATTTTCGCTGCAGTATAAAATAATAACAGAATAGTTCAAGTATTGTACTGTAATAAAATATGTTAATATATTCAAGTTCCGTTTTCACTGAAACCAGCTGCTTGTCAAGGTACATAACTCTGACTAATGAGTTTCACTTGACCAAATATTGTTTATCAATAGGTAGCCTACGTGTTGAGCAGTCAAGTATTGACAAATAAAAGAATTATTGGGTTACAGTCAGCTACAGCAGTATTAATTAGTTAACAAACTAATAATATATGAATAAGACCAGCTATATATATATATATATTTAAATTTTATTTTTATTAAAATAATTGAATAATCGTGTTATTAATTATCACTCTCAAGATTGATGTTAGCTAGTGACTCTAAACATATAATTTCAGGTGAATTTTTTTTTAACACCTATGAGACTTTTGTTTGGGTTGTAGGTGGGAAAGTTAACATAAATGGGTTGTAGAAAGTGAATGTTAACATAAATGGGTTGAAGAAAGAGAAAGTTAACATAAATGGGTTGAAGAAAGAGAAAGTTAACATAAATGGGTTGTAGAAAGTGAATGTTAACATAAATGGGTTGAAGAAAGAGAAAGTTAACATAAATGGGTTGAAGAAAGAGAAAGTTAACATAAATGGGTTGTAGAAAGTGAATGTTAACATAATGGGTTGAAGAAAGAGAAAGTTAACATAAATGGGTTGTAGAAAGTGAATGTTAACATAAATGGGTTGAAGAAAGTGTAAATAATATAAAACGGTTGTAAAAAATTAAATTTAAGAACTGTAAGCCTAAAAGTTTACCCAAGGAATGTTGTCGTCATTTGTTTACGTCATGACAAGTGAGTAGAGCCAAACCCAACACCAACCACTTCCAGTTTTATTTCCTGCTCTGTGTTTATGTGGTCATGTGTAATTATATACATTTAAATGCAGTTCGCTCTAATTAGTTCTAAGTTCTACCAAAAAAAAAATCCCTCCGTCTGATTCAAACCTGGGCAACTGTCATGACAAAATCATTTTCGGCTTACGGGGCCACCAGGTGCTAGGAATACCAGCTTGACTTTATTGTAACGTCCTGCTAGCAGTGAATGTTGTTACGTCGTGGTGTTACTGCAGCAATGTGAAAATATAGCATTCTAATGAGGTCTTAAGACATTCATAGATATATATGTATAGAGAGAGAGAAAGAGAGAGTTAGAGAGAGAGAGAGAGAGAGAGAGAGAGCGGGGGGGGGGGGAGGATTAAAATTTAAAAAGACAACACGTTTTCACGATGGATGGATTGTTTCGTTTCTGGATCAGTAGTCTTGATTTTTAAAAAGAATATATTATAACTACCTGTATCAGCTTTTTACACTGTCACAATATAAACTGCAGTATGTGTGTTAGTGGAGGAGGGGGGGGGGGTAAGTTGGGGGGGGGGAGGTGCACGTGTTATTGTGTGTGTATGCCAGTTGGATATCTTTGTGTATTTCATTAATGTTTCAGTGGGTATGTGTGTGTGTGTGTGTGTGTGTGTGTGTGTGTGTCAGTACTTGTGTCCGCCGAGAGAGGGGCAGGGGTGAGGAGGCAAACGTCCAGGGGCCCGACGGGTTTTATGGCGAGTTTTTTTAGGGGCCGGACTGAGCTGGCCAATCAACTTTTGAAAATATTATTATTATCAGCACGGGGGGCCTGTGTGTCCGTGTGTATATCATTTGTTTGTCGGGGTGTCCATCACTACGTATGTTAGTGTTACGCCAGTAAGTCTAGTACTCAACACAACAGCATAAGTCAACGCAATTGTTCAATGAAAGAATCCACTGTGATCATGTGTATAATTTTATTTTTGTTTACCGACGAGACGTCAAATGAAAATGTCATAAGAGGATATGAGAGCTTTTCATTTATCAACCTTATCCGTTGACTTATAACTGGCCAATGAATGAACCTCTTACAAACTGCTGCATATTGTGGGTCATTCACCCTCACTGTAACCGACAATAACCAATCGTTTAATTTCATTATTGATTGAAATATGTAAGATACATGCTATTGATGAGAATATGTAAGATACATACTAGTGATGAGAATATGTAAGATACATACTAGTGATGAGAATATGTAAGATACATACTATTGATGAGAATATGTAAGATATATACTAGTGATGAAAATATGTAAGATACATACTAGTGATGAGAATATGTAAGATACATACTAGTGATGGGAATATGTAAGATACATACTAGTGATGGGACTATGTAAGAAACACACTAGTGATGAGAATATGTAAGATACATACTAGTGATGAGAATATGTAAGATACATACTATTGATGAGAATATGTAAGATACATACTATTGATGAGAATATGTAAGATACATACTAGTGATGGGAATATGTAAGATACATACTAGTGATGAGAATATGTAAGATACATACTAGTGATGGGACTATGTAAGATACATACTAGTGATGGGACTATGTAAGATACATACTAGTGATGGGACTATGTAAGATACATACTAGTGATGGGACTATGTAAGATACATACTAGTGATGGGACTATGTAAGATACATACTAGTGATGGTAATTAGATGTCTAGGCTCACTGACATAACGACATGTCATGCCATGCCTGCAGGTGGATGAAGCCGCTGAACGTACGTTCCCTCTGACTATCTAGCCAGATAATTTACACCAGCAATTTACCCCAACATATAATTTTCCGTATATTTTCCTCTTCCCCATAAAGATTTCTGTCCTTTTGATACTCGACGTCACCAGATGACGAGTAAAAGTGAACTTTAAAAAAAAAAAACACACAACAAGGTAAAATGATTGAAATTACGTTAGACTTGGTATTGACTGCCATCTGAACAAATCTGTACCGAGGTGAACTTTAACAATGCTTCTCAATCCCGTGTTTCACGAAACACTTTTGTTCTTAGAATTCATTTCAAATCAAGTTGGTTTTAGAAGAATGTTTTCGCCACAGATAATATATTGTGTGGATTGTGCCGCAGATTATATATTGTGTGGATTGTGCCGCAGATTATATATTGTGTGGATTGTGCCACATATTAAATATTGTGTGGCTTGTGCCACAGATTATATATTGTGTGGATTGTGCCACAGATTAAACATTGTGTGGATTGTGCCACAGATTAAATATTGTGTGGATTGTGCTGCAGATTATATTTTGTGCTGAGCGTGCATTGCCTTCAATAGGAAAACTTTTATTTTTGTGATCAATATTGGTATTTAATTTAAGTTATTGATCTATAAAAGTTTCGCCACTTTTTATCTTTCCAGTTGATAACTTGTAAGTATTCCGCGATGAAATATATCAAAGAAAATGTGACTTGAAAACGAATAAGTTTAAGTTTCCACTTGTTTCTATTGTTGGAGAACCACTAAAGTGTGACTAAAGTACCCAACAAAATTGTTTTACTAGTAAAACCATGATTTTGTTTTTCAGAAATACAAATAGAGAAATGTGATTGATTTGTCTCAAAATGAACATGGCGTGTTTTGATAAGGTACTTCCTATTTCACTGTTGAGTGTTTTGATAAGAGGAAAAAAAAATCAAGATTGAATTGGAAACTTTAGATTAGTAAGTTTAGACTTTGATTGCTAGGGATATACTATATAGATATATGAAAATTGAGTATGTGAGTTATGTACTACTGCTGTACTGTCAGGTTGATAGTATTACTGAGCTGTATTGGTTGAATGTAGGTTTGAATCACGTGATATCGTTTATAGTGTCGGGCTAGAGACTCGTCACATTATAGTTGTGGGTCGGCATATGCGTTTGTGTGTGTGGGGGGGGGGAAGGAGATGAGGCATTATCTTATAATAGTCAGGGGTCGTGGTCATAATAATTGTCTGCTCTATAAAGATTAAACATGTCAACAATTAAACCAAGAAATCTTCTTTAAATTTGGGGGAGTGGGTGACTCCGATAAAAGGAAGGGAGGTGTCATGAATTGGTATAAGTTCTAATGGTAAGGTGAGGGTAATTTTAAAATCATCTTTTTTGCTTTACATGATTTATGAACGGTCCCTTCAAGTATATATGTTGTGTGTTTGCCAGGGACATTTTTTGCATTTCATTTATTTGAATTATTACCACTAGCTTAAAATACATAAACTTTATTTTTATGACAAGTTTGGTTGATAAAAGTCAAGAAGATACGATATAAGTAATAAACGTTACTAGTCTTTAAGATTAAATCAATACTATCGATCTCATTTTCAATCATTTATAGGAAAAATCTTTTCATCTGAATTTTTTCCGACTGTCATTAAAAAAATTCTTTTAAAAAACAATATTGTAATGCATGTGCTTTTTTAGAATATTTTTAGAGCATTTTCGAAAAAAAATGTTCTATTGTCCCCGTTTTGTCTGTCTGTCTGTCTGTCTGTCTGTCATCACCCTAGATCTCAACAACCATAAGTCCTAGACCAATGATGTATATATCATTTTGTAGGTCTTGGCCTGCCAAGAAATGACTTTTTTCCATATCGAGATCTGACCTCTCAGGGCCGTAAAAGGAACCTTATAAAGTACCGTTTTTTACTATATAAGCTATATTAATAAAGGAGCTCCCTATATCTCAACAACCATAAGTCCTAGACCCATGATGTATATATCATTTTGTAGGTCTTGGCCTGCCATGTGTACATCAAAAGTTCATTTTGCGATAGGACCTCTGAGGGCCGGGCTTCAGGGCTCCGAAGGGGCTTATATATTATATATATGGCCCCATTCTACACCTTGTACGTTCAATAACCCATTCATTTGGTGCGAAATACTGCAGCACGTAGTTTCACCAAGATTTATTAAGAAACTCATCAAATGAAATAGTAAGCTTGTGTTCTGAGTTTAATTGAAAGTATCAGAGCTATGCAACAATTGACGGAGTTTTCGGACGATTAAATGACTACAATTTCGAATGTTTTCAATTATGAGTCCTATTTCAGTAACCACAAACAACTTGTAGTTAGATTTAAGAGAAAATAATTTTTTTTTCAAATATAAAGAAACGTCTTTATAATATTTTTTTTACAGATATATGCATTACACAATTGAATTTATAAACATTTCCAAAATTTACAAATATTTACTGAAAGCTAACAAACGTACTGATACATAACATGAAAATGCGCTAACACGTCCTGTGTCCAGAATGGAACAGGCTTAATTGCTTGTTTTCCTTGTGCTGCAATTATTTAAATGAAAATTGTAAAGTTTAATCTGGTCACCATATATTTTTATTTCCTTTTCACTCGGATACTTTGGTAAAAGATTTGGGACTCTCTTAATCTAACAAAAGTTTATTACATCAACAACATTGAACGAACTCTTTTTAAATGGCGGTTTTTGAAGTTTGGAGAGTTTTCACCTGGTTATTAAACCCTGCCATGTTTTTTTTATAAAACTTTGTATTTTATTTTAAAACCGCAGGCAACATAAACAGAATCCTGGACAATGGTGGTAACTAAAATATTTGTTCTTTTTCGAACCCGGGTTAGTGGGTCACATACATTGATCTGTTGACAGAAACTTCCAATGAATATTTCTCTGGCCAAACAAAATATTAATAGGTAGCTCTCACTACCAGAGGTTGAGACGCCGTGGGACAGACACTGGTCGACAATTTGTCTAAAGTTTGACCCGAAAAAAAAATTGAACTGTAAACAACAGTCTGTATTATCAAGACACATAAGTCTTAGAATAGAACAGTTCAACCTGGCAACCGCTCCCCCTCCCCCACTCTGTGTCCTACTTCTCTAGATTTAGAACTGAAGAAAACTGTTAGACCAAGATTTAGATTTAAAATAGACCAATAGACTTACTTATTAGTTATATAGCCTTACCGTTATTTTTTCAAAACAAATCAGGTCTGCCCCCCCCCCTTCCACCCACGCCCGCTCACCCAACTACACAAGACTTTTCTTACTTTGAAGGGCAGCGAACAGTGGCTAATGCGTTAACAAACAACCCAGCGTGCATGGTGTGTTCATAATTACTGTTAAACCATTTAAAACAGTTAAAACTTTACAGAAATAAAACAAATATCCTTTTAAATTTATATAAATTATCCAATCTATTGATATATACAGTGGGTATTCGGTTAACGAACTTAATCCGTTCCATAATTATGTTCGCTATCCGAATCGTTCGTAACCGCAGGCCCGTAGCCAGAGTGTGGCTAGGGGGGGGCTGAGCCCCCCCCCCCGTGCTTGACCTGAGCCCCCCGTGAGTTTTTTGACAAAGTTTTAATAATAACGGCTATAAAACATCAATCATTTTGTTTAATAAATCAATAATAATAAAAACTTAAAAGTTTATATTTTGGCAATCATTCAGGCTATTTATATATACTTACATATATAGCTTATCTAATTTTTGGGCATAAAAGATTGAATCTTATTGAAGTTCACTTCTGTGTATTTTGGGCAGCATTGGCATTTGGTGCTTCAACAGCCGTGTGTGAGAGCAGTTTCTCAACCCTCACACGAATGCTCACCCCATATCGCAGATCAATGTTACAAAAGCATCTAAGCAATCTTTTCCTGCTTGCATTTGAAAAAGATTTAACAGACAATCTGAATGCTGAAGTATTTTTAGGTAAATTCAGTGCTAAACCCAGGCCCGTAGCCAGGTCAAAGTAAGCAGGGAGGCACCAAAACCCAGCAAGGGGGCACTTTTAATTTTTCTTTATTTTTTCCTCTTTTTCTTCTTTTTTAAGTGGGGGGGCACTCCACACCTAGCCGGGGGGGGGGCAAGGCCCCCAATGCCCCCCTTGGCTACGGGGCTGGCTAAACCACGAAGTTTGCAAATTTGAAACGTATAGTAATATAAGTTCGCAACCAGTGCCGACGAGTGGGAGGTAGGGGGGCCAATGCCCAGGGGCCCGGCGAGTTTTAGGGACCTGGACTGAGCTGGCCAATCAACTTTTTAAAATATTAATATCAGCCCAGGGGCCCGAAATTTCTGTCGATGGGCCTGTTTGCAACCTTGTAATAGTTTTATATATTGATATCTTCTGAGGACAACTAGCAACTAAATAAGTTAAAAAAATAACATTGGCTTCTGACTTCATTTTTATACGTATGTATAATAAAATAATAAAGTACAAACTCTGTGATTTCTGAGTGATGTTTTTTAATTTGCAAATTTACTTTTTAGCAGAATTAATTTTATTTTAAATTTAATAATTGCGACTGTTGTTGTTGATAGATCTGTTCTTTGTTTTCAATATTTTATAAGAAATATCACACAAATAGCTAAGCTTTATTAATGCATCTTTGTCGTTCTTCCAGTATAATAATATAAATCAGGTATCTATTATGTAACAATTGTGTACCAGAACTATTGGTCAATATATTTATGACAGGAATCAGAAATTGCTCAGCCTCAATAAATTTTTATCATTAAAACTCTTTACTATTTAAATTATTTTTAACAAAACTGCAACATGCCATGCATTATTGAAACGTAGTTAAAATTAAATATTTCTAATTAATAGCTAAACAATCGGTACTAAAATGCACCATTCCAGATATGGAACCAAAAAAAATTTCTTGGGGAGGGGACTCACTGAGATCCCCTCCCCAAACCCCCTCCTCTCCGTTCGCAAGCTTTCGGCGTTTCGCACCTCTATTTTTGCCCCCCCCCCCCCCCCCGAGCATTTCCCCCCCCCCCCCCCCCCGTTATCGCAAGTTTAGGTAAGACATCATTAAATTATCGAAATATTCTTTGTTCAAAGTTCAATTTTCAACAATGAAAACAGTTTTGCCCCCCCCCCCCGGGATCAATGTTTTGCCCCCCCCCCCGTCAAAATTGTCTAGTTCGGCCCCGATCATTTCTTCGGCACCCCCCCCCCGAAAAAAATTTCTTCGCCCCCCTCGAAAATGTCTTCAGCCCTCCCAATCCAATATTCCTGGCTACGGGCCTGAGTAACCGATCATCGATTTACCGTATATGTTAATGGGAATTCGATTAACTCGTTCTGGAGATCCTAAAAATTAAATTGTCATATACAAGAATAATTTCTTAGTAAGTTTATTTATTACAAATATGATACATACATATAGTCTTGTTTATTAATCAGTTCATTTTCTTTTATTTGGGCGTTAAAGAACATTCCAATGTCGGTTGTTTTTCTCTCTCCTTCAGGACTTTCAGGTAATGATTAATAGCAATGCCGTTGTAGAGATCAGCAACCCTATTGACATCAGCTTGTTTAATGTCACATCTCCTTTTAAATTTTGTAAACCAGCCAGTGGTAGCCTTGAATTCTAATTTTTCGGAGGACGAGCCTGGAGTTTGTTCTTTCAATTTCTCAAAAATTTCTCCAGAGTTCTCTTGAATGATGGCCATTCTAGTTACATCTCTTTTCACCTCCCATTTATTTATCCAAACTAAAAGCAAACTCTCGATTTTATCATGGATGACACATTTTTTTTGCTTTACAGATGTAATTTTCGTTACTCCTTTAGTGGCATGAGTCTTTTTGATATCTTTTTTAGCTAGGATTGTGCCTACTGTGAAACTGCTCAAGCCGTACTGCCTGGTAACATCAGTCATTATTTGTCCACTCTCTACTTTAGTTATAATTTCTTGCTTGGTTTTTATGGTGAGCACACTTCTTGACACTCCACTCTTTTCAGGTCCCATAATATTGTCAAAGGTTTTTTATAAGGCGTTTAGAGAAGCACATACGAAAATCACAAGGACATAAACCAACTACACTTGTATGGTACACTATTGACAATGTGTCGTCGCACACTACCCTACGCGTCGTATGGTGCTGCCTCACTGCTACGTAGTATGAATGATGACGCGCACATCCATTTTCAGGACAAATTGAGGACTGATGTCGGGCGTTCCGAGAGCCGAGACGTTTTCGTTAGAATTAGTTTTTGTTCGTTATCCGAATTTAGTTCGTTGTCCGAACACAAAAATCTTTCCTGAAAGTGTTCGTTGTCCGATTTGTTCGCTGTCCGAACAGTTCGTTAAC
Source organism: Bulinus truncatus (assembly GCA_021962125.1). Lineage (NCBI taxonomy): Eukaryota > Metazoa > Mollusca > Gastropoda > Planorbidae > Bulinus > Bulinus truncatus. The sequence continues at coordinate 27,207 of JAGDYQ010000073.1, read as the reverse complement.
CGAATACCCACTGTA
>JAGDYQ010000073.1:0-26692 GCA_021962125.1 Bulinus truncatus | reverse complement strand
CTAACTACATACCTCCTATCTATCTATCTATCTATCTATCTATCTATCTATCTATCTATCTATCTATCTATCTATCTATCTATCTATCTATCTATCTATCTATCTATCTATCTATCTATCTATCTATCTATCTATCTATCTATCTATCTATCTCTCTGTCTGTCTGTCTGTCTGTCTGTTTGTCTGTCTGTCTGTCCGTCTTTCTGTCTTTATGTCTTTCTGTCTTTCTGTCTTTCTGTCTGTCTGTCTGTCTGTCTATCTATCAACCTACCTGATTGTTTGGTTGTTTACAAAAAAATGTCCAACAAAACACACTTATACGAAACACGTGACGTTATCATTTCTTCCCGCCAATCAAAATCCACAAATGGCCTCTATATAATGTCCAAGAAAAGTCAAAGATTCTTCCAAAACACAAGACCATCATCCTAACAGTCTCCCATGTACATCATCGCTCCAAGCAACTAGCACACTTTCTAATGATGTCCCGTAAACACTATTGTGCCCTACGACCGAGCAGACGACAATTTAATCATTAACCCCGATCAGCCTGCAGACGAAGATGTTAGGGAAACTGCCCTGCCAGGCGGAAAACGTGATTTCCTGTCAGGTCCCTTGATATACCGATCATAATCAGATGCAAATCATAATGGAACATATCCCAGCATTCCCGAAGTAGTGATACCGAGGTGAATGTTTCGTCTGTTATATCATGGTAGAACTAGTTGGATCATTTATCAATGGTAAAGATGAACCTAACTTTTGACGTCATAATGGTTGGGTAAAGCAATAATGACTCCACACAGATTTGTAGGAAATGATCTCTCAGTGACAAATAATTAGAAGTATTATAAATATTTTTTTTCAAAATATAATTGTTGGTTAAATATTAAGTAATAAATAGAGGGTTCGATCTTTCGAACACAGTATGAAAGTGATGGGTAAATGGACGGATCGTCTGATATATATTATTCTAAACAAAGTTTTAACACATCTGGGTTGGTGTATGAATTACTCAAAGTTGTCGATTAGACAGAGTGCATACATATAATGTAATACAAGTTATAAACACTTGTGCGTATTTGTATACAGTAGAATGTGAAGGTTTTTTAAAGTTTCGCTACCTAGTATGAACACAGTTTTATTTCGCGACCATTTAGTGTAGGTAACTTGTCGGATGTAGAAAGAAAGTTGTTATTATGCACGGTTCAATTTTTTCGATCAATTAATTCTCTTTACGCGACTCACCAACTGTTCGTCCTTGACCCACCCAGTGTGTCGTGACCCATATTATTTTTTTTTGATAATTACTGGTAATGCATTAGTAAAGTGTACATACAGTACAATACAGTGCACGAGAAGATGACATTCAATTCATATTTGGACATTTCCTGTCCTTAAACACAGTATTGCAAGTATCGGGGTGCGGGTTGGGGGGGGGGGGTCAAACTTTACATGTGCTGGCCACGAGGATCTATTAAACTTGAAATAAGGGCCGAACCAAGAGGGGATGGATGGGGTGTATTAGTGAAATAATTGAAATAAAATGTAGACGAATCTGAGGGAATGAGAGGGCTGACCAGATATTAACACTGTGTGATAATTGACGTTGGTTGAATTAATTTCAACTTTGTACTTTTAAAGTTTATGCTATATAAACAAATGTTAGCTATAGATGTCATGTGTAGCCAAATGAAATCAGGGCTATAGTTATGTATAAACACATGTCAGCTATAGATGTCATGTGTAGCCAAATGAAATCAGGGCTATAGTTATGTATAAACACATGTCAGCTATAGATGTCATGTGTAGCCAAATGAAATCAGGGCTATAGTTATGTATAAACACATGTCAGCTATAGATGTCATGTGTTGCCAAATGAAATCAGGGCTGTAGTTATGTATAAACACATGTCAGCTATAGATGTCATGTGTAGCCAAAAAAATCAGGGCTGTAGTTATGTATATAACACATGTCAGCTATAGATGTCATGTGTAGCCAAAAAAATCAGGGCTGTAGTTGTGAATAAACGAGTCTTTGTGTTGTTATTTTTTTTTCTTTTAAAAAAATATAATAATCTATAAAAAAAATGTTAGGGGGCATCAAGTTTACAAGATGTCGGTCTGCTAGCCCCGAAAACTGACCGATAACAGAAATTCACCCACATTTCTGAGTCTGGGTTGACCTTTGACACCACATCATACTTTACTATCACACTGCATGGTTAAAATCACAGTTAAATATCTAGGCCTCTTGAGGGTGCTGAATATTGCGCTTGTCTACGACTGAAGATGTCTGAAGAGCAATAACGGGTCAAGATATAATGGTCACTGATTGGTCAGATATTCAGTAAGAAGAATGGACAGCCGGTTTTAAACAGGGCCTACAAAGAATAACACGTTTTATTTCGATTGTAAACAAAAAATGTTGACAGCATGAATTTATGCGCGGAAAAAAATTACACAAGATTTTTTCAAGCAAGTAATAATAAATAATATTTATATATATATATATATATATATATATATATATATATATATATATATATATACACATATATAAGTCTATCTATTGTTATCTATTTTTCTATATCTTTATATTTGTATCAATATCGATTTTAATATTGATTTAAGAAAAAGAACGCTATTGATGAAGATATCCATAATGGCATCTTCTATTTCATCCAAATTATTTCTCATTTTTCTGCCTTCAAGTGCTTCATAAAATAAAAACTATCTCGGTTCCTGCATTTAAAAATAGAAATATGAAACAGAAATAGAGACCTCGGATCAAATCCTTACATTCATGGCCTTTCTACAAATATAATGATTTCTTTCACTCTCCCTCTCGACTTTAGACCAGCTGCAACCAGATTTTATCTTGATTTTTTCTTTCTTTCTTTCAAATATGGCCGATGTTTCTGAACATTAGATCCAAGGATCCAGAGATCGAAATATTCAAGCAACAGATCAATCATTTATTTTTTTATCTATGATACAAAACAATGTCATAATTTTTTTTTATCTCCGTTGTGTCTGATTGATGCCATCTTTCATGTGAAACATCTTGGATGTCTAACATCTTCGTCTGATGCTGTACAGCAATGTTTTATGTTTTCTTTTTTTTTAAAGTTTTTTTCCACGTAATCTATAAATGAATGTTTCCATCTTTTGTATAGTGTGGATCTTTATTGGAACCATTCTAATTATATATCAGATAAATTTATTGTATTTCCTAACCTAGTAAGCTACTTGCAATTTTTTTCTTTTACATTTCAAACATTTTTTATCCAAACATTGTAAACTGGTCTTTTGTTTTAAAGCTCATAAACTTAGCTATTTGCTTTTAAAATTCTCTTAGACATCTAAAGTTTAACATATTAATCAATACATTATAAATCAATCAAAATACATTTCCACAGTTTGTGTTTTCTCTTGTTATTTTTTGAGAATTATGGTGCGGACTAAATTAAGTTTATCATTGTGTGGACATAATTATACAGTATTATTGTGTGGACATAATTATACAGTATTATTGTGTGGACATAATTATACAGTATTATTGTGTGGACATAATTATACAGTATTGTTGTGTGGACATCATTATACAGTATTATTGTGTGGACATTATTATACAGTATTATTGTGTGGACAATATTATATAGTATTATTGTATGGACATTATTATACAGTATTATTTGTGGACATAATTATACAGTATTATTGTGTGGACATTATTATACAGTATTATTGTGTGGACATAATTATACAGTATTGTTGTGTGGACATTATTATATAGTATTATTGTGTGGACAGTATTATATAGTATTATTGTGTGGACATTATCATGGTTTAATATTGTGTGAGCAGTGTTATGGTTTATCATGGATTAATATTAAATCCAGTCCATAATACGTAAGAACAGATCTGATTATAGAGATGATGTCAGATTTAATATGAATAGGAATTTTTAAAAAAAAAAGCACCAGACTGGTGGGAATTGTAAAGGCTAAAAAAACAAAACCGTCATCAAGAATAATGACATTTATAGTTGAAAGACAATCACACATAAAGGTCAGCGGAATTACATTAGTTCTGTAGAATTACATTTAGTTCTATAGCATTACATCTAGTTCTGTAGCATTACAGCTAGTTCTGTTGCATTACATCCAGTTCTGTAGCATTACATCTAGTTCTGTAGCACTACATCTAGTTCTGTAGTATTACATCTAGTTCTGTAGCATTACATTAGTTCTGTAGCACTACATCTAGTTCTGTGGTGTTCATCTAGTTCTGTAGCATTACATTAGTTCTATAGCATTACATCTAGTTCTGTAGCATTACATCTAGTTCTGTAGCATTACAACTAGTTCTGTAGCATTACATCTAGTTCTGTAGCACTACATCTAGTTCTGTAGCATTACATCGAGTTCTGTAGCATTACGTCTAGTTATGTAGAATTACATGTAGGTCTTTGGCATTAAAAAGGTTTTTAAAAATGACATTGAGAAACCTTTTTTTAGAAACTGAAAATAGTCTGAACATATTTCTGTATCCAGTGTCCTAATCAAGAGTTATGTACCCTACAAAGGAAAACGTAAGTCTGATTCTTAGTAAGTTTATAGGTATGACGTCATTCTTTATTTGTTTCACAAAAACTAAATTGTAATGAAACATGTTTCTATTTTGAACGTCTATTGTTTCAATGATAATCGATTTTTTGAAATAATAAAAAAAAGAGACACTGAAGTATTGTATGGTCAGTTTTAGAGAAGTGAATCCAATAAACTGAGTCGAGAAAACATTGTTACCGCTAAAGGTAACGTAGGATGGGTGATGCGAGTTGAAGGGTGCACAGGGTGATACCCTAGGAAAGGGCGCTGAAGTATGAAAGGGCGCCAAAAGAGCTGTTAAATGTTTTTGCACTTATCAGATTGGTAGGTAGATAGGCGCCAAAAATATGTAACTCGCACAGGCGCCACAATATCTAGCTAGGGCCCTGATTGACGCCACAATGGCTAGCTACGGCTCTGATACAAAAAGTTCATTTTTTTTCTTTCTTTTTGAAGATTGAAAAAGAAAAGAGCTGACAAATTTTTTTTTTTAGATCAAGGAGACAAGTTCGTACATTGCCTCCAAGTTATTTGATACTCCAGCCCCGTTTGAAAATATATCAGGAGGTCAAGATGATACTTCTTGTAAATCTCGGTGACTTATTCATTAAAGTGCTAAGAACATATAACACAGAAATATGAGACCAAAGGGGAGAATTTTAAAGAAGAGGGGGGAAAAACGGGAATACTGACTTCAATTTTAAGAAATTCTCAGCCCAAAAAAAAAAGAAACTGCAGGGAAAAAAAATTGGCTTACTCCAGCATACACTCGGCTACCAGTCCGTATGTGTTTGTCAAATGCAAACATTTGCTACGTATCCGTGGTGGGGGCCTGGGCTGCTAGTGCATTTTACCTTTGACGAGCACGGCAACAGTAGCAATAGTCCCCCCCCTACCCTCCCTCCCTCCCCTTCCCACCACAGCCCAGCAAAGTGGCCGCGGACTGAAGGCTAAAGTTTGCCCCCTTTTAATATCCATTTATTATGCGAACATTGGACAGTGTCGGGTCAGGCCAATTCTATTCTTCACACAAACCCAGCATGGAGGCGGGCGGAAAGGGGTGGGGGGTGGGTGGAAATCAGATAAACATTGATTTTATTTTATTTTTTGTCTGAAATATTTTTAGATTTCTGCATATGCATAAAGAATTTAAAATATGACCATTGATTATTTTGTACTTCTCCCCCCCCCCCCTCACGTCTAGTTATAACTAGCCCACTGATAAGGTATCCAGTAGAATTGTTTTTGAAGACCTAAGAAGTAATTGCTTAAAAAAAAATGAATACATCGAATTCAACTGGAAACAATATTGCAGAGATTCTATAACGACTGGCTATTGGGGGTGGGGGTGGGTGGGAAGGTTTGAACAAGTGCAGCTCAACCAGTTCATCGAACAACTAATGGATCAAGTGAAGCGGAAATGAGTTTGAATAGTTTATTCAAAAAAAAAAAAAGATTATTTTAAGAAAAATTAAAATGTAGCGATTAGTGTCTTGAATTGTAGTTTGTTTTTTTTTTAAATATCCGTCATCATTGTGGAGATAATTTAAAAGTGGGTGTGTAATTGTTGAGAAAATTCACAATGAGAGAGTAACTCTGTCTGAACAAATAAATTGATGTAAAAAGTTGTCTCGTAAAATGAATTCTTCCAGTACAAAAATCTTGGGAAATAATTCCAAAAAATTGCTGGGATCAGCAGAATGGTTTTAAAAAAGAAAGAATTCTTTTTCGTCCAAAGATGACATTAAATTATTCAGACTATTAGGTGATCCTGGGACATCTTGCAGTTTATTGACATTTAGTTTCACATTGTAGTGAATGTTGGCTTTATTTTAATAATCACACAAGAATGATTTTGTTTATAAAAGAAAAGATGAAAATCATTCAGGTCGATAATTATGATAATTTTAAATTTGTTCGATTGTAGATTTTTAAAACAAAACTACTTAAAAGAAGATGGATATGTAGCAGGGCCGAAGCTAGTAAATCTGGGGTCCCTATTACGAAAAGGGCTTAGCTTGGTTGCAGCGTAGTAAATTAATATTCAATAATCATGATAAATTCCAAAACGATGGGACCAACAGATAATCCGGATCTATGGCATGTGTTTGAGTTGCCACCCCTTACGGCGGACACGTATGCAGAGATGTCATCAAATGACACAAGGTATATGTGTTTGCATTACATGTGTTTATCTGTGTGCATGGAGTGTATATATGTGTGCATGGAGTGTTTATCTATGTGCATGGAGTGTTTACCTATGTGCATGGAGTGTTTATCTATGTGCATGGAGTGTTTATGTGCATGGAGTGTTTATCTATGTGCATGGAGTGTATATACGTATGCATGGACTGTTTATCTGTGTCCATGGACTGTATATATGTATGCACGGACTGTTTATCTGTGTCCATGGACTGTATATATGTATGCACGGACTGTTTATCTGTGTCCATGGACTGTATATACGTATCCATGGACTGTTTATCTGTGTCCATGAAGTGTTTTATCTGTGAGCCTGGCGTTTTATGTATTTAATTATGTGTATGTATCAATATGCATGTGTGTTTGTTATGCTTTAAATCGTTTCCTGTGCTGTCGATGTTGACATTGATCTACAAGTTGGGACTTAAATAAAGATGCGCCAAATGGTATATTTTACGTATAAAATTATATGGTTTTCGAATGGGGGGGGGGAGGCGCTAAAAAGGTTTTGTTACGTTCGATACGCCACTGGCCTCACCCCGTCAAATTCTATCCTGGCACGAAGACGTTCAAAGTGGCTCCCATTTTAATATGAGAATGAGTAGCAATGTGGCTCTCATTATTAATATCAAAATGTGTGTGAATGTGGCTCACATGTTTAACCTCATAATTTTGCTAACGCACCACGTCGTTTTCCAAGTAAATTTTTCATAAAATATAAATATAGACAGTGATAGTATAGACAGTGGTGGTATAGACAGTGGTAGTATAGACGGTGGTAGTATAGACAGTTGTAGTATAGACAGTGGTAGTATAGACAGTGATAGTATAGACAGTGATAGTATAGACAGTGATAGTATAGACGGTGATAGTATAGACGGTGGTAGTATAGACGGTGGTAGTATAGACGGTGATAGTATAGACGGTGATAGTATAGACAGTGGTAGTATAGACAGTGATAGTATAGACAGTGATAGTATAGACAGTGATAGTATAGACAGTGATAGTATAGACGGTGGTAGCATAGACGGTGGTACTATAGACGGTGGTTGAGAAGTATTTCTTATGAATTTCAGTGTAAAAATAGTTTGTGGGTCAACACATGGCCTAGGGACCTGGTCTACAATTTGTCTTCCAACACTTACATTTCTGACAAATTTTTTTGTTATATACTCATCATCCGACAGGGGTCTGTGCGCAACATCTGAATCACAAACAAAACATCAGTTCACACAAAAATATTTGAATCAGGTCAAAATGGCCACTTTATTACTTTAGAAGCAGACGATAATCGAATACATGGGAGGAAAATAAATGAAGATATAGGGAACACTGTAGGGGGGGGGGGGGAGGTGAGGGAAGGTTCAATGTTTGAACTCTAATTGAAAATCTCTTCAGATGTGCAGAAGATTCATACAAGAGCTCCTTTGTGCCAGGTTTTTCTTCATTTTCAGGCTGAAAATATCCCAGAAAGCCAATCTCTCTTTTTATTTTCATCCCTCACTTAGTTGTGTTGGATAAAGTCAACAGAGCCTGAATTGATAGCTTGTCAACTCATGTTGAACTTTTCTTGTTTGCTTTGGAAATGTTGGAGAATTGAAGGCTACGTTGTGGGGGTGGGGGTACGGTGTGGCGCAGAGGAACAGATTTTCAAGATGTTCAGACCAGGTCTTAAAACTTGTGTCTTGCATGCTATAACTTACTATTTGTGTCTTGCATGCTATAACTTACAACTTGTGTCTTGCATGATAGGTCTTGGAACTTGTGTCTTGAATGCTATAACCCGCATCTTGTGTCATATATGCTATGTCTTAAAACTTGCGACTTACAACTTTTGTTTTACAACTTATGTCTCATATATATTGTGTTATAACTTGCAAAGTAACTTGTGTCTTACAACGTGTTTCTTAGAGCTTGTCTATTACAATTTGTGTCTTATTACTAAACTCCTACAACTTGTATCACACTACTTGTGTCTTACACATATATCTAACAGCTTGTTCCTGACAACTTGTATTCCTACAATTTGTGTCGTACTTTATTGTTTACAACTTGTGTCTCATTACTTTGTGTCGTTAATAATTCTTCTTACACATGTATCTTACACATGTATCTTACACATTTCGTTCTAATGTTTTCATATGTATTTCACCTTGTGTCTGAGCCACAAGAGTCTTATAAATAACTTAGATCTTACAATTTTTGTGGAAAAAATCTGTGTACCCTATAAGCTGTACGCGTGAGTTACCGCACCGGGTGACACCAACCCTAGTGACGCCACTGTATACAGCTATGAACCCATCAAAAAGTATAAGTTGCCTTCCATATTTCACACTACCAATATCTTTTGCCCACACGCAGCTTTCGGAACATCAGAAGGATGTCGCTTACAGCTTGAGATATTCATCGCACATGTAGCGCTGTATCATTCAGAAAAAATCAAAAACATGACTTCAGCTACGCGCTGCACATTACAAAATACTTGATGACAATGCTCGGTATTCTTCATCCCAAAACATTCTGAACTAAACACATAACATAAACATAAATGTACCTCCGAAACTAAACACATATTGTTAACAGAAATGTACCACCAATGCTAATTTTGATGAACAAGATGTCCGGTCTTATTTGTTTAAAAAAAAAGAAAGTGTATCAAAATGCTCTACATCTGAATACTAAATTTCTATTATGAATTTTTTTTTACCGTTTAAAATTGTTTTTTATTTTTCATAAGCAACTTGCAAAGAATTTTTAGAAATATTTTGAAATTGAAACCATAATGTTTCCTTCTGTGATTGAAAACAAAGCAAAAAAAAAACTGCTGGAGTTTCAAAGATTTTTCTTAATTAAAAAACAAACAAATTAAAATGATGATTCTGTGAAAAAATCATTCATACAGATGCTACATATAACATCATACAGATAGAGGCAACATATAGCATCATACTGACAGAGGCAAGTTATAACATAACACAGATAGAGGCAACATATAACATCATACAGACAGAGGCAAGATATAACATCTTACAGACAGAGGCTACATATAACATCATACAGATAGAGGCAACATATCACATCATACACACAGATGCAACATATAAGATCATACAGACAGATGCAACATATAACATCATACAGACAAATGCAACATATAACATCATTAAAAAAGCAAGCAAAACAGGAATAGTTTGGTTTCTCCCTTTAAATTTTAAAATATTTTTTTCTAGATCGTCTTATGTAAATATAATATACTATTATCAAACACACACGTACACATTCACATATATATTTAGTTATATGTAAACTGTAATAATTCGGTTTGCTTTTGCCCACTCTCCGTACTATTCGGTTTCCCCACTGTCCACACTATCCGGTAATCCCACTCTCCACACTATCCTGTTTGCCCATTTTCCACACTATCCGGTTTGCCCACTCTCCTTACTATCCGGTTTGCCCACTCTCCGTACTATCCGGTTTGCCCACTCTCCACACTATCCGGCTAGATTGAAAGATGAGGGGGCGAAGTGGGAAAATAAAAAGACGAAAACGGTGGCAGCCTTGGGAAGGGGGGGTGGTTGGGGCCAAATGGTCGGATGGTGTAGACCCTCCTCTGTCGACTTCAGGGCCCCGGGCTCGTAAAGAGACTCTTTACTTTTTCACAACCTGGTTAGGTCATACCGGGTGGATAAAAGATGGGCGTCATAATGGCGGGGGGGGGGGGGCTAAAGAAGGGCGTCATAAAGGCGGGGGCTAAAGAAAGGCGTCCTAAATGCGGGGGGCTAACGAAGGGCGTCATAATGGCGGGGGGCTAAAGAAGGGCGTCATAATGGAAAGGGGGGTTAAAGAAGGGTGTCACGATTACTGCCCTATTGGTGGTTTAGATGATATTAAAGATAATATTCTCATCTTTTCCCTGGCTTAACAAACCAATCAATATTATGGTTCTTTGAATAAACAAGATTATCATTTTGAAACACACTGCGTACTGAATCACGTTATACCAAGATATACACAAGATGATGTTAGATAATGCACAATAAAGCTTCAAATATTTCCTAGATATGTTCTACTTAAAACAAGAAAAACTATTCAACTAAGCAGAAACAAAAAAAAAATATAATAAAAGTTAAACAATTTCCTGGTCTATAGAAATTGTTCCTGGCCACACCTGACTTGACTATTTCAATACCTGGAGATATCATCAGCCAAGAGCAGATAACGTTTGCAGCCTATAGAATTCTTTTTTTATCATTTACTTTGTCGAGTGCGGGACTGTCTTCACTGCATTGAGGATCTCCTTGTTAGCCACACACTGAGCACTCAAGAGTGATTTATGAGAAACAACTTTGACTTTCGGGTCAACTCATTCAAGTCTATATAATATGACTTAACGCACATTATAACATTTTGCTGTCTAAATCAGTTTCAAAATTAATAGAGCTCTTTTTTTCTAATTTTTTTTTTTTGCATTGAGGTTTTGAACATTCTGTAAGTTTGATGAGTTTCATTTGTAAATATACGAAACATGTGTGACAGTTATGAATTCTGCTTATTTAAAACTTTGAATTCATTTGTCTGTGTCAAAGCATTGCCTCTTCTTAAATCACACCTAAAATGTCTAAATCAAATCTCCAATCTATTTAGATATCACACTGCTGATTTAGACAGACAACGAAGACGAGAAATAAGATAGATAAAAAAAATCACAGGAAGTCCGTCAGACAGATTGCTAGACCATCACACAGACAGAAAATCAGACACACACACACTTATATATGTGTAGGTGAGAGAGAGAGACAGACGGACAGATGACGGATGGATAGACAGACAGAAAGACAGACAGACAGACTGACAGATATATATATATATACATATAGATAGATAGATAGATAGATAGATAGATAGATAGATAGATAGATAGATAGATAGATAGATAGATAGATAGATAGATAGACAGATAGCTCTATTTTGAATAAAATGAGATGAAAGTAATCAAGTAACATATGGCCACGGGAAACCTCAGCGTGGACACTCAGCGACAGATTTGTTCAGTTGACCACAAAGTAAAAAATAAAATATGTAAGGAAATATCGACTAATCCTCCATGGAGTCCAACTAGTGCGAAGTACGAGCATATATTAACTATTGAAAGAGACATACAGACAGACAAACAACCCGATAGATAGACAGTCGGGCAGACGGACAGTGTGTTTGTTGTTGCTGTTGTATGTTGTTTGTTGCTGATGTTGTATGTTGTATGTTGGTGATGTTGTTTGTTGCTGCTGTTGTATGTTGCTGCTGTTGTATGTTGTTTGTTGCTGCTTTTGTATGCTGTATGTTGCTGTTATTGTATGTTGTTTGTTGCTGCTTTTGTATGTTGTATGTTGCTGATGTTGTATGATACTGATGTTTATGTTGTTTGTTGTTGCTGTTGTATGTTGCTGCTGTTGTATGTTGTTTGTAGCTGCTGTTGCATATTGCTTATGTTGTATGCTGTTTGTTGCTGGTGTTGTATGTTGTTTGTTGCTGCTGTATATGTTGTTTGTTGTTGCTGTTGTATGTTGCTGATGTTGTATGTTGTTTTTTGCTGATGTTGTATGTTGTATGTTGCTGATGTTGTATGCTATTTTTTGTTGCTGTTGTATGTTGCTGATGTTGTATGTTGTGTGTTGCTGATGTTGTATGTTGCTGCTGTTGTATGTTGTTGATGTTGTATGTTGTTTGTTGCTGATGTTGTATGTGGTTTGTTGTTGCTGTTGTATGTAGCTGATGTTGTATGTTTTTTGTTGTTGCTTTTGTATGTAGCTGATGTTGTAAGTTGCATTTGCTGATGTTGTATGTTGTTTTTTGCTGCTGTTGTATGTTGTTTGTTCATGTGTAACTAGTAACACTGGGGGGGGGGGGTGAGGTGGGGGGAGGTCAAAACTTTGAATTCATTTGTCTGTGTCAAACCATCGCCTCTTCTTAAATCACACCTAAAAAGTCTAAATCAAATCTCCAATCTATTTAGATATCACACTTTAATTTATTGGAATTGTTGAAGAATAGAAAACCATTTAGTTCAATCGATTAAGTAGGTCTGTGATCTTCTAGAATGGACCCAAATATTTAACGAACACACGTGGGTGAAAAAGATCCAGACAAAAGTAACTTAAGCGTCGGAAATGTCTTTTATTCTAGATGTCAATTGCGTGTACGCCTTCCGGGTTACAAAGGTCAACATGACATTCAAACGGTACCCATGATTTGTAATGATTGTGACATTCTTCATATTTAAAACAAACCCTGTCCTAGTTAATACCGGCACAGTTGAAGTAATTTATGTGATCACCCACTTGGTGCACTGCGCCACCGTCACGAAAACTCATCCACAGGCGATGTTTTTGTAACAGGTTTACACCCAGGGTGAGTAGAGAGAAATAGACAGCAGCAGACAAATACCTTAGGTTAGCTTCTTCCAGAAAAATGCATCTTGGACATGTGAGTATTAAAAACCATGGTATGTGGGGAGGGGGGTAATAACCAGGGTGTGGAATGGGGGGGGGGGTTAAAACATCACAACACAAACCATAACACAAACGTAACATAAACATATCAGATAAACAAACACACATAATGCTTGTTCCTACCTTATCAGATATGAAGCGACTGTGACTGCCCTACGACCTATATATATATATATCCACAGAAATTTCAGAATTCACTCAATCTTAGTTCGACTAAAATCATTCAGAGAATTTATCCTTGTCAAGAAGTAAATAACACACCAATAGTTAATTTCATTTCTAATCTATTTCAAATTTTAAAACAAAAATACATTCTTATAGAATCCTGATTGATGTATTGCAATGTTTATCTTTAGCGGTGAAGTGAGTTGTTATCTCCCCTCATTCAGTTACAAGAAAACACACTTGGGCCCTGCACACACTTGGGCCCTGCACATGCACGAGGACAACTAAATTCAACTCAAGACTTCGTTACGTCAATATAACAGCATCACCAGTAACAACACATCACTACCTGGATAGAGAGAAAACAACAAGTGAAAAGCTATAACCAAGTTATGCATAGGAAACCCTCGCCACGCTCTGTGTGCAACTAGTTTAAAAAAAAAAAAGAAAATAGAAAAGAAAAATCGTGAGTAAAACCTAAAAACTTTAAACCGGGTTAAATGGAGGAAAAATACAGAGGAACAAATACATTCTATTCATTTTTCTATTTTTTAAAAAACTCGGAGCGTTAAATGCACTTGGATGATACATTCACTTGAATTTCTCAGCCTTTTTTTTTTAAAAAAAAAGAAAACAGTCGAAGGAAACTTGGAATTGTTTTAGGAGAGGATTTGGGGGGAAAGGGGGGGGGGACATCAAGTGGAGGAACATCAATACACGGACCAGCTTGATATTAACTGGTTGTAATTAGTTGCTGGAGTAAAGGGGGGGGGGTAAACGAGGGGAATATGTGCACTTAATAGAATAAATACTAAGCCATACTTTACCTACATATCAACCTCACCTACACACCTACATCACCCTACACACCTACTTACCTAACACTACCTTATCTACACACTTACCTCACCCTACACATTACCTCACCCTACAATCTACCTCACCCTACACACTTACCTTACCTACATATCAACCTCACCTACAACCTACCTCACCCTACACACCTACCTCACCCTACACACTTACCTTACCTACATATCAACCTCACCTACACACCTACCTCACCCTACACACCTACATCACCCTACACACCTGTTCACCCTACACTTACCTTACTTAATATCAACCTCACCTACACACCTACTTCACCCTAAACACCTACTTACCTAACACTATCTTACCTACACACCTACATCACCCTACACACCTACCTCACCTTAACACCTACCTCATCCTACACACCTACCTCACCTTACACACTACCTTACCCCACTCACCTACATCACCAGTAACAAAAGATAATTCACCGAAATACTCATCTATCTTTTTAAAAAAATCTTCATGTCACTTCATACAATCGGTCAGTCACGATCGGTTAGTAAAATTATCATTTGACAATACACACAAATAAATTTATCAATGCAATAAAATAAGTTTTTTTGGGTCGAGAATTATGTCTTGGTAACTATGTCTAAGTATGAAAATACGAATCTTCTTTCATTTACTCAAGTTGTCTATTTGTAGATCTATGATTTATTCATAAAAAGAAAAAAAAAGAAAAATTGTGTCATTTATACAAACATCCATACAAACATACATACATACATACATCCATACAAACATACATACATACACACATTCACACAAACATACAAACATAAATACATCCATCCATACATACAAACATACATCCATCCATCCAAACATACATACATACATACATACATATATACATACATACAAACATACATACATACATACATACATACATACATACATACATACTTACATACATACATACATACATACATACATACATACATACATACATACATACACACATACATACATACATACAACCATACATACATACATACATAAATACATTGACATTTGAATGTATAGAACAATAACTTAACGCTAAGAGCTAATAACTATATTGCAAACAATTTAACATACAGGCAAGTAGTTTTTGTAGTTGTCTTGAACTTCAATGTACCTGGGGGA
The DNA here is from genome assembly GCA_021962125.1 of Bulinus truncatus. NCBI lineage: Eukaryota > Metazoa > Mollusca > Gastropoda > Planorbidae > Bulinus > Bulinus truncatus. The sequence goes on along the minus strand of JAGDYQ010000073.1, from coordinate 11,197 downwards.
CACAAACATATTGTCACGACATAAAATAGTCCACACTAGAGGTCACCGTGAGGTCACAGTAGTAGCCAGTGTTACTGGTCAGGTGTTAGTAATTCGGGTCACAGGTTGTGACTTTTGAAATGTCGTGCCACGAACTGGTCTCCCCACGTGACTATATTTGGAAAGCAAAGACAGAAATGTTGAGATTTTCTGACTTTTTCATAATGGACTCAACAGCTGAACACAATATTTTACCTTTATCTAAATAAAAAAAAACAACTAAATCTATAGCCGTGACTTTTAGGCCACACAGCTGGATGAAAGTTGCGAAACAAAATAAAGTATGAAGTAAGAAGTTTGTGAACATTTAGTTGGAGTGTAGTGGTACGGGAAATAAATAATAATTGTGTTTGTGTGTGTGCGTGCGTGCGTGTATGTTGTGAATAGCCTGTAAAGATGAGAAGTTTAGCTCTAAGATTTTGTTAAACACGACTTGGACTTTTTATGGTGCCGTTCTTTTATTCCTACCATAACCCATTATGCAATAGTCACTAAGACACCACGAGGGACATACGTAGGTGACTAGAAAAAAAGCTCTCATTTTCGCCACTAATGTCAGGTAACACTAACCCTGGGTGCGCTCGAGAACATTCAACTTGACTTGGAAAAATCCAGAGAGTCTCTAAACGAGGAATTGAACCCGGGGCTTACAGCGTAATGCAATCCGTTTTTTATAAAGGATCATCGTCACAGACGTTTTCAACATTTTAATATCGGCTCTTTTATCCTTATGAAAAAAGGTGGGACTATAATACCGCTAAACAATATTTAATAGAAATATTGTACGACGACCAACTTAAACTCGAGCCAGTACATGTAAATGTTGCCGCCATCTTGGTTTATTGTATTATGGATACACTTTACAAGTTAATTGTGTAATTTTTTTTTCATTTACGTACAACGACACCTTCCCTATTAAACAAACACATACAAACAATAATGTCCACACCAATATACATCGTCACATACAAACAATAATGTCCACAGCAATATACACCGTCACATACAAACAATAATGTGCACACTGATATTCACCATAACATACAAACAATAATGTGCACACTCATATACACCATCACATACAAACAATAATGGGCACACTGATGTACACCATCACTAACAAACAATTAATGTGCACACTGATATACACCATCACATACTAACAATTAATGTGCACACTCATATGAACAATGGCATACAAACAATTCATGTGCACACTCATATACTCAATCACAAACAAACAATCATGTGCACACTCATATGCACCATTACGATAGAATGCGCGGGGCCTAGGGTAATATCTGTAGGCTTTGTATCCTACAAAAATGATCCCTTCGAAGGGGGGGGGGCGCCCATAATCCGCTACGGCCTAACGTGCTCGTTCTAGTGCTGCCCCCACATCTGCTGCTTACACCTACAACCCCCTGATTCACATTTGTATTCAGCCAATGCTGTTGTCGCTGTTGTTCTATTTCCTTGTGTTTATATTTAACTTGAACAGCTTTAAGAAAAAAAGAAAATATAAGTTGGCGCAATCAATTTGAGGAATTCAAACTTAGACTATGATTGAAATTTTTTTTTTTTTAAATAAAAGAGGGTAATTTTTTTATTGCACAAACCTCCCCCCTCCCCTCAAACTTTGCAGTGTTGAGTGGTTGGATTGTGTGAAGGTCTGTGTTTATGGTGTGGGGGAACGGGTTGAGGTGTAGCACCTCGTTTAAACTCATTTTCTAAAATAAAAAGAAATAAAACAAACTGCATGGTTGGAGGGAGAGGGGGGGGGAGAGGGGGGGGGAGGACAGTTAAATATAGATCTGTGGGTAAATTGTTAATGGGTTGTTTTTTTTTTTCATGTTTTTCTTTCCCACCAAATCGTTTGAACTAATGCGATTAACATGAAGATAAAGAAATAGATGTAAGTAAACTTCAAGGTGGAGAGTACTGGAGAGTTCCAATGATTGATTCTATATTTAGAATCTTGAATACTGGGAGATATTGCTGGAATTAAAATGTTGGGAAACAAAATGAATCATTAGTTAATACAAGGTTAATTAAAACATTAATAGCTCTGCATCATTTATTTATTTGTTTTTGTTTCCGTCGTAAAGCTTTTCTGTGCTCATATCAATTAATTACATTTTTTATTCAGATAGATAGATAGATAGATAGATAGATAGATAGATAGATAGATAGATAGATAGATAGATAGATAGATAGATAGATAGATAGATAGATAGATAGATAGATAGATAGATAGATAGATAGATAGATAGATAGATAGATAGATAGATAGATAGATAGATAGATAGATAGATAGATAGATAGATAGATAGATAGATAGTTGAGTAAGAAGTGCGCCAAACAAAAATAAAGTTCTTAATCTTCGACTCTTCACCCTCCCCCCACCCTCCTCTCAAATGTATTTTAATGTGGCAAAACACTCTGGCACAATGTAATTGTCAAATAATAACATTCACTGGATTTACTGGTAGCTCAAATAAGTCAAAGATCTACAATAAATTACGTCTTTCAATATTTTCATAATTAACTAAGTATCAAAAATCCTCAATTCGAATAGTTAGGAACTTCTCAGTTAATATAATTAAACATTGAAATAAGTCTCTTTTATACATTTGCTGAAATTACGGTATATCAATTAATGAATGTTCTCCAATGTGGTTACTAATTATAGCTTCATTACTGCACAAGTGAAGTTTTGACTTTTTATGATTTGAAAAGTTGTGCTGGGTTTATATAGCATCTGCATAGAAAATGTTTCTGCTACTCTTGCATGGGCATTGTACTCTTAAATTAAGGCCAATAGTACTCCCGAATTAAGGCCAATAGTACTCCTGAATTAAGGCCTATCCTAGCTTGGCTGAGTCATTTGAAGATGAGGATGTGAGACGTTTCTTTCCATTAATTTGTTTTTACCAAACCTTGTTCTGCTCTTTGACCGATTTTCTTCCAACAAAGCAAAAACTGTCTGCCTACCCCCCCTCCTTTTTTCCGATCAAGACAGAAAGATATTCTTACTTTTCTACTACATGTACGGTGTCTAATAATTACAATCTTTACGGTTAGTGTGATAATTGAATCTGATGTCATGGTCACAAAATGAAATATCAGTTAAATAGATTCGAGCTTGCCTTGATCTACATTGTCCATTGACGAAGATAGGGATATTTGAATGAAAGATAGAACTGACACATCGGGAGCCGCAAAAAAACCTAAATAAATAGCTACACTCAGATGTAAGAGCCGCATTTGGCCAGAGTTGCTCTGTACTGTTGAGTTCTCTGCCTGAGGAAATATGAGAAATGATTGACATACGATCAATTCATTGAATGTTTGAAATCCTGGTCTACGGTTTCAAAACCAAGATCAAACAAAGTGTGACCAGCGAGACGATGAGTTGCCCCTCCCCCCACCTCAATCATACCCCAGGGGATGTAGGGAACAACACGCCCTCGGGATCAGTTCATTGTAGCGACGTCAGAGAGACGCCCCTGTGGTGGTCTTGCTGAAGGGGAAAGGGTGCACTGTGGCGGAAATGTAAAAAAAAAAAAATTCACTGTCACGGTAGAAAAATAAGGCAGCAAATCCTCATTTCCGGGTTTTCCCGTAACTGCAAAAGCCTGCGACAATTGACAGGGAGAAAAGAAATTCAATGGCATTTTGGGAAATGTCAATGAAAAATATAGACTAATGAATATTGCAAGTTAAAAATAAAAAAAAAGAAGTGGCGTGAATCTATTTATTACGTTTTCTCTTTTTTCTCTTTTCCCCTTAATTTTTTTTTCAGCGTGTCTATGTAGATGTCTATGTATTTGTATGAGTTCATTGCCACTGTCAAACTGATAGAACGAGATGAAAACATTTTTGACACATTGCGATAAGCAACGAGACCAGGAGAATGTTTGAGAACAATCAGGTGTTAGAGAGTACATTATTTGAGCAATCAGGTGTTAGAGAGTACATTATTTGAACAATCAGGTGCTAGAGAGTACATTATTTGAGCAATCAGGTGCTAGAGAGTACAATATTTGAACAATCAGGTGTTAGAGAGTACGCTATTTGAACAATCAGGTGTTAGAGAGTACATCGTTTGTATTCGATATTCATTTTATTTTTAAAAAAATATTTTTTAAAGTCTTATTCTACGATTGTCTTGTAATAGGATTTAAATCTAACATATTTGTTTACTAATCGCGGTCCACTTAACATTCTAATCGTCTTTTAGCAACTTAACTGAACAGAGAAAAAAAAACGTATAACTGAATTATAACCCAAAGCTAATTATATATATATATATATATATATATATATATATATATATATATATATATATTATGTGGCCTTGTATGTTTGTTGAGTGTGATGAAAAGTTCGCTAGTAATGTGCTAGTTATGTTTTACTATTGTTCTACATCTACATTTCTAAAGTCACACCAACTTCAACTGAAGGGAGTTCAACTGCGACTTTATTTATATAAGAGCTAACAGTTATCTCCCGTTGTATATGACAGCTTGTGTGACCGCACAAGGCCCCGCGACTAGAGGAGAGAGGGGGAAGGAAGGGGGGAGAGTTGTGAGATACGGTATGTGGTCTACGCTCACAGCCCCGCGTATGCCATTCGACCTATGACCCGTAAACTGGCATGCACTGTTAAGGCCACCTCTGATTGACGAGACACGCGAAGAAGCACCAGCTACACCAGAATAACCAGTTAGATTCATCAATCGAGTTGAATTATGTAAATTCATATCCAAGGTCGGCCATTGGGCAAACTAGGGCCCGCGGGTCAAATCCGGCACGCCAGACTGTTTTATCCTGCCCGAGGCTCGCTATTCGTTTCAGACTGTATGACACACTAGTCTTTTACACACCATGGCGTTTACTTTCGATTTCTATCAGTTCATGTCAACACTCCATCCATCTGTTCTTGTTTCGGCCAGCCGGTTAAATTTATGAGCCCAATGCGGCCCGCGAACCAAAAAGGTTACCCACCCCTGTGCTAGACAATAACTCAACATGTTGTTTGTGCTGATGGGGAAATGGTGGATAAAGCAAACGCTAAAATGTAATTTGTTTTGTTTTCCAATCAATTTTAAATAGTTTCATCGTTCCGTTACGATTAGTGAGACTTCACTGATGCTCCCATGAACATTAAAAAAAAATACTGAACCCTAAAAGAAAATGAATCGCCCTACTCATAGCACTGGTCAAAGCTTGACCTTTAACCTCTGGCCGTCCCAGGGCAGCAACATTTCAGTCTATTACTTGCCACGTTGAAACCAGTATAATGTGATGATACACTCGAGTGGATGTACGACAGGTAACAAATAACATGTCCGTCAAGTAGACGGCCCCACTGTAAATGACATCTTCAACAACGTCACTTGAGAAATGTCATCACACTATTTCATCGTTTCTAATTCGCCACCTGGTGGAGCTGGTAGTAGCACTTCACAATAACGTCAACAAAATGAACCATTCTGATAAATGCTCGACATTTCGTATATTCTTTTATTCGGAACATAACTTCAAAACGCCAGTCAAAGTATAGTTTTAACAATGTTTACTAAGTCAGAGAATGTTGTGTCCGACACTTAATTACACTAACTGTAACTGCACTTCTTTCATCCCCAACCCTAGCAATGGCCCGTGGGAAGTACTGGAAACATGGCGGGCAGCTGCGTCGTGACCTGAGAAATTCCTTTGGTTCTCACTCAGGTCAACGGGTTTGCGCTTAAACTTACAACCATTTACATAGGTATCACTACATTCATTTACATAGGTATCACTACATTCATTTACATAGGTGTCACTACATTCATTTACATAGGTATCACTACATTCATTTATATAAATGTACAGATGGATATATTTCACAAACATTTTTCTACACACAAGAATGAATTAAAACGAAAACAATAAATGTTGTTATTATAAGATCCTTTATTGTTTCGACTGCATCCTGTGTAAGCGTTCAATGTAAGCAGTTGAAACTAATTACATATGTAATCAAAATATGCACAATGTTTATGAGTGTGATGTAAGAAGATAAAAAAATATTTTTGTCTAATGAGATAAACCAAACTTGGGGTATAATATGTCTTAAGCTAAATTGTATTTTCTGTCATGTTATCAAATAAGACTTGTATGTGTGTCTCTAATGAAAGCTGTCGACATTGTTTTGAATGTTTGAGAACATTGGAAACAATGACATCTGTTCTATGTCCGTGTCTTTGCAATCAGACATATTAATCTTATAAAAACTGGGAGACAATCAGATAAAATATGCAATTAGATCAGAGGCATGTGAATTTTCTTTCTTTTCCATTTATATATTACTGAAACTGTGAGAATGCATCCTTAGTATCTGGTTATGTTCTAGCAATATGTGATTTGTATTTATCTGATTGATTGAAATTCAATATAAACATATGATTCACCCACAGCCGAGTTATTCATTAAAACTTAGTTATTTTGTTATTTATTAATAAATGTTATACAAATTTACAACTTTGAGATTTATTTACAACATTGTGATTCATTTACAACTGTGTTGTTCATTTATAACTTTGATAACAATTTAAACTTTGTGATTTATTTATAACATTGTGATTCATTTACAGCTGTGTAGTTTATTTACAACTTTGATAAAAATTTAAAACTGTGATTTATTTAAAAGTGAAGAAATCATTTACAGCTATCTGGTTCATTTATAAATATAGGATTCTTTTATAAACCCGTGACTTATCACATTGCAAATAACTCAAATAATGTGATTCAGATTAAATGCTATGGTTTAAGGACAACTTCCTTTTTTTTTAACTCACCAGACGATTTGGTAAGGTTATGACAAGAAATGTCTTGCAATGATAAATGGATTCACTAAACTGATTTGAAACTTGTTAGCTCAACTCTTTTTGAAGAGTTTCATGTCAGTTTGAGTCTTCATTTAGATGTACAAAAGTTGTTTCACGATAAAAAATGTAAACATACACACACAGAAACATTTGTCAGATTTATAATTGGAAAAAAACAATTGCACTAAACAAAAGATACAAACTTTCCATTCTAAGCACTTACCAGATACAAACATTCAAAGAGCGAAGTGTGAAATATTTTAATAATAAAGTCTCTCTGACAAATACATTTTATAAAAAACATCAAAGTCTGATTGATCAGATTCCTTTACAATGAAAAAATTTGGGAATTAAAAAACAAGCAATTAGGCCTGTTCCATTCTGGACACAGGACGTGTTAGCGCATTTTCGTGTTATGTATCAGTACGTTTGTTAGCTTTCAGTAAATATTTGTAAATTTTGGAAATGTTTATAAATTCAATTGTGTAATGCATATATCTGTAAAAAAAATTATAAAGACGTTTATTTATTGTCTCTTAAATCTAACTACAAGTGGTTTGTGGTTACTGAAATAGGACTCATAATTGAAAACATTCGAAATTATAGTCATTTAATCGTCCGAAAACTCCGTCAATTGTTGCATAGATCTGATACTTTCAATTAAATCAGAACACAAGCTTACTATTTCATTTGATGAGTTTCTTAATAAATCTTGGTGAAACTACGTGCTGCAGTATTTCGCACCAAATGAATGGCTTATTGAACGTACAAGGTGTATATATAATATATAAGCCACTTAGGAGCCCTGAAGCCCGGCTCTCAGAGGTCCTATCGCGAAATGAACTTTTGATGTACACATGGCAGGCCAAGACCTACAAAATGATATATACATCATGGGTCTAGGACTTATAGTTGCTGAGATATAGGGCGCTCCTTTATTAATATAGCTTATATAGTAAAAAACGGTACTTTATAAGCCCCCTTTTACGGCCCTCAGAGGTCAGATCACGAAATGAACTTTTGCTGCACACATGGCAGGCCAAGACCTACAAAATGATATATACATTATGGGTCTAGGACTTATGGTTGTTGAGATCTAGGGTGATGACAGACAGACAGACAGACAGACAAAACGGGGACAATAGAGCATTTTTTTTTCGAAAATGCTCTAAAAATGACATAATGTAGATATTTTTAAAGCTGTAACTGTTATCATGATTATATTTTGCCATGTTACGACAACTTAAAAGAAAAAAGAAAACCGGTAAACAACAAATATCTTTGCAATTAAAAAAACTGTTTGGTGTCAATTGAGTGAAGACTTTGACCTGAGTATGATTACCTGGAAATCAAAGCAAGGATCACATCAGTGTAACTATATGAATTGTACAATTGGAAATATTCAGAATGATTTGAGGGGGGGGGGGGTGGAGAGAGCTCTAGGGTCTGCCTGTGGGCCACCCCTAGCTTAAACTGTGGTGACCGTCACGTCTATTACGGGGGGCGGGGGGGCAGAGGTAACTGGAAGGGAGGGGGCGAGATAGTGTGATGTATTAAAATCGTTTCCTGAACTATTATTAAGTAATAATGTTTACATTCTAATACATAATGCATTCAATTACATTACATACATACATACTATTACATAATACATGCTTACTGTTATATACCTACATACATACTACTATATAATACATGCATAATATTACATTATACATTCATACTATTATATACATAAATACATACATACCATTACATCATGCAATCATACTATTTTATTCATACATACATACATACATACATACATACTTTTACATATGCATACATACTATTACATAATACATGCATAATATTATACACATACTTGCATACATAATATTACAAAATACATGAATACTATTACTTACATATTATTAAACAATAAATAATACATCATAATGCATACTATTTCATACATATATTTTTATACATATCAGATCAACAATCGACATGTCCCTTTATCCACAGTGTTAATTTATCCATTCGACCGAATAGTAGATAGTTAGCAATAGGGAAGAAAAAAAAATATTCTCTCTAGTTATATATTTTTGAAAATATGGAATTCGGTAAGCTGTTAAAAGTGACAAGAAACCCACGTGCAAGGTACGCCAGTGAACCTTCTCAATAATTTATAGGTTTTATTAAGCTTGAAAAACTGACAATAGGACTTTCCACAATAGAACAATCCACAATAGGACTATCTACAATAGGACTATCCACAACAGGACTATCCACAACAGGACTATCCACAACAGGACTATCCACAACAGGACTATTTAATTCGCTTCTTGGAACATCTCACGTCACTGACCACGCCCGTGTTTCCACGTAGTCACACCTGAAACCAATTTACGTCAGTTGTAAATTCATTTACAATAGTATGACTCTTTGCACAAAAAAAAAACGCGAACCCAGTAGCTTCAATAGTAAACACATATACATCAAAAGTACAGCCCACTTACTTTAACAGTCAAACCATTTACATCAATAGTAAACTCATTTACATCAATAGTAAACCCATTTACAGTTGGAAGAAAACAGCACATTAAAACAAAGTACATTCTTCCTCTCCTCCATTACTTGTCTTTTTGTTTCCTGCAAGTGTTGTTACCTGTAGGGTGATGTAACAGAGGGGGGGGGGGAGAGAAGAAAGAGATGAAAGAATCCCCATGACGGTAAGAAACACAAAGATGGCGGAAAGACATCCCTCTGTGACGATCATCTTTTCCGACAACAATAACAGAAAATACTCATCGCTAAGTCAACAAGGAATCCTCTTGTCTTGACTTCTTCTTGCGCAATGCGGTGAAAACGTGCAAGCAGGTGCCAGAAATATTATCTTTTTCTTTTTCCTCCCCCTCAAAGCTAAAGTCATCCAAGGTCAAAAAGTGCTCAAGTCTAGGACGAAAAATGATACATCCGCCCCATATCGGCCCCCCCAGCCCCCACCCCCACCCCCACTAACTCTCATCCACCGGCTACGCTCTAACGACCGCCACTTTTTTTGAAAGTGTTCGGCACTTCCACAGGAAAATGACCTCGCGTGGCCCCTTCGTGTAATCTCGTTGAAGCTCGCTGATGTGGAAATAACTCGTGTCGATAAAAGGGGAAAATCTACTGCCCGCGAAAAAGTGCCTCCTTCCCCCTCCCCCCCCCCCACACACACACACAACACACATCTCCGTTCCATCCTGCGCACGGACGCCGCGTGGAAAAGGGGGAAACAATTCCTTGATGTTATGATTAAAAAATGAGAAAGAGTTATCTGATCTCGGCTACCACGGTTATTTGGCTGCCCGGTGAATGGACGTCATTAGCGGAGATGTTTGTTTGTGTCTGAATGAATTTTCCCCATCCTCAGATAGGGGGGCTTGGTGCGATGGATCTCAAGTACATTGTTTCTTTTGATGATCTTCATAATATATACACATTCAGCTGTTTAAATTATCTAGGTAACGGACACAGTCAAGATTGCTTTCTTCAAAGTTAATGTGCAATTAGTACAAATCTCATTCATCTGTTATGATGCACAATATATTTTCCACATAAAACACCAAATCTACAAATTGTCTCTGTCCGCTCAGTTAGAAATAGCTCATTAGCAATAAACGGAATTTGCCGTAGCCAGTAAGGCTGAACTGGATGTTGGTGCGAAAATACATTTCTGGCCGAACGGGTTTTCCCCATTATAAGCTATTTGTTTTGTGTGAACATAGTATGAATATAACATTCTGTTCTTCTAACACTTTTGATTTGTTTGTCTGTTCCACCGGCTGAGAGATAAAATATGAAAGGAGAACATAAAGGCCGTGGACGTGGGTACATGGGGTCAACGAGGACTGCCCCGCGCCTAGATTATTGTTTTTTGAATCTACCTGTAACAAATATAGCATTTTAGTCTTGACGTGAGCCCTAAATCACGAGACTGACTTTTACCCAAGGTCGGCTCTGGTTATAGATATCCACCATCCTATGTATGTCTTATAGTTGAACAGTTATTAAAATAATTTTCAACAATTTAAAAAAAAAAAAAAACTACAATGTTTGTTACAGGTAGATAAGCTAATTAAACTGTTTGAGGTGTTAACAGGTAAACTAGTTCATTTGTAGTATGAGCCACTGATAAAAAACATTCGTTTGTAGTATGAGCCACTGATAAACAAGTTCAGTTATAATATGAGCCACTGATAAACACGTTCATTTGTAGTATGAGCCACTGATAAACACGTTCATTTGTAGTATGA
>JAGDYQ010000436.1:0-306763 GCA_021962125.1 Bulinus truncatus | reverse complement strand
TTTCTTGAACTTGTTGGAACCTTTTTTATTTTGCTAAGATAATAAAATTCTTACAGACATTATATAAGCTTCCACACACTTCTCGTGATATTTGCTGTTTTCATATTCCTCTAATCTTTGATGCACGTTTCCAGGAATTCATATGCTAAGCACACACTGTGCAAAACAAAGCTTGAGATTCTTTACAGTATGACACCCAATTCCTATTGATACCATTGCTTCTGAAAAAATGATAGATCAGTTTCACTCGCACTTGGTTGTATTGGGTGAGATTTAAAAAAATGATTGTAAAGTATTCTGTCGAGGACGTTTGAAATAGTAACTGGTGTTTTTATCATCGATAACTGAAGTTTCTGAAGTATCATTTTCGGGATTTAGATCTGCCATTGCCTGCGTTGTTTTCATAAATATAGTGTTGTCAGTTAACTCCGTAACATTTTCTAAATGTAAGGAGGGAAACAAGTTAGTTGGCACTACTGAATGCTGATTATTGTCATCGCTTTGATTTGTGTCGGGTTGTGTACTTGTAGACGGTGTTTGTTGAAAGACGGTGTCTTTAGTTTGAATTAGAGTGGGTTTAAATAAATAAACTAGATTTCGGCATTTAGCTCCATCTTTACCAAGAATTTTTAGTTTCTTATCTCTTAATTTCTCCGGACCACCTTTATATTTAGCTTACGTTTTGAATTTATATCATTGATAACCGTAAAATATTGTATTTAATTAATACTTATTATTATTAACAAACAACTAAAAAAGAATGTTTATCAAAGCAAACTTAGCTGAAGTAGAATGGAAGATGTAAATTCTAACATGGCGGTTAACCGTGAACATCCCTAGTACGGAGCTCTTTATTGACGTAAGAGTACGGCCGCTGTTGGTTTGGACATTATGGATCGCCATTTTGGTAGTTGCCCCTAATATCACCGCATATTAGTTATTAATTATTATATCATCGGTCATGGCGGCCCACCGGGAATCTTCCCGGTGTCCCGGCGGGCCAGTCCACCCCTGGATATAGATATATAGATATATATAGATAGATAGATAGATATAGATAGATAGATAGATATAGATAGATAGATAGATTAGATATTACCTTTAAAATTATTTAGGAATATGTCATTTTATGTTTATATTTGGGAGAATTATATGTGTTTAACTATAAAAGTGTATCATCTGTATCTATATGTAGGATCCATTACTATACATTTTCTTTAACTTATTAATACAACGGCATAAAAAGCTTTAAAAAATGTAAAGATACATTTAACTATCATGTGCTTTACAAGAGACTTAGAGTAATTTAAATTATATTTTACATTATTTTTTGACTTACCACTGTTCCAGTGGAAATGTTATTCGGTACTTCCATAAAAAAGCTGGTGCGATTAGTAACAACATTAAATGGAAAGCTTGTGGCAGAATTTAAAACAATCCATGACATTGGTTTACCTGAAGTAAAATTCAGACTTTCTATCATGTATCCATGACAAATGGAGCAGGTCTTGGACTGACTAACGTAACGGAAAGCTACACAAGTTTTGTTTATAGAACAAGAAGTGGCGCAGGCTAGTTTAGTCTTTTTGGTGGTGGTCCACATTGTGGTCTCATTGCAGCCCACGGGCTGTAAGTCTCTGTCCGTGTACTTTGTTGTACAAATAGAAGTGTCTTTACTGCAGTACATGGCAGATATGTACATAGTGAATAATGAATTTAAAGTACACAAAATCACGATGTTCATGGTTTAAAATAAATATGTATGCACCCTCTAATTATGTTCAATGAAATATAATACACATTTCAAACACCGCTTTAAACTGTGATATTGTAGCTACCTCCAGGAAAACCTAATAGCAGAAAGGTCCAATACAACCAGTGGTTACATTGGGTTAGACATTCAGTAACGCTTACAGGGTGCGATGTGGAAACAGCTATTGTCTTCGATCCGTAGAAAAACTGACCATATTTATTGACATAATCAAGTTTATTTTTAACAGACCGATTCGTATTGGTTAAACATCCGCTCTTGTGACATGAATGATTGTCAGTAGAGTCACAAGTGTAATGTGTAGTAGTGTTCTACCATGGTTCTAACCAGAGAAACCAGACAACTCCAACAGTGACAATAGCTTCATTTTGAAGTACGGAGCTCTTGTTTTTTTGTAGCTTTTATTTGTACATTATACAAATGTAATATTAAAGTATAGATTTTCATTATGGGAAGAAAAAAAAATTGCGCCAACTTAAAAGCGTTCGAAGTGCTTTGTACCATTTTTTTTTTTTAAATTATATACGTCACGCACAGTAATTAGTTTACTTTGATGCAGATGGAATAGCGATGTAGTTAATAATCATATCTAGATATTAATATAACTACAATCACACACACACATATATATATATACATATATAACAGTAAATTCTGTTAAATGCTCTAAGGAATTCACTAAGGCGTAGGTTTAAAAAAACAACAACAGTGCATTTAATAATTTATATACAATCAATAACTACAATGGCGTCTGTTCTTTACTTCCGGCTTCATCTTCACATATCTGCTGCTCTTACGTCACAATACGTAATTTATTACGGTGCGCTGGTCGAATGGGAATTAATTCTCTATTCATCGCGTACCACCGAGGGCAAGGAGAGAGTAAACTATCAATACATCGCTGTATTAACGTGAAGAAAAAAACATTGTGTACGGGTGAAACTGTAAATATTGACATGCTCGAGCAGTGATGGTGCTCACACGTCAAGAGTTCGAGACTCGGTTAGCCAGAAAACTTTCTTGACATATGGCCAAAGCAAAAACTACTTTTACAGTAAACTTTGAAATTAGAGGAAGTTTAAAAAAAAAGGATTGGTCATTTTCTAGAGATCGTAGAAATCTCTGGTGTGTAATATACAGTCCAAACAATTTGACTTTTTTAAAAGAATAACAACATTGTATGACTTAATTCTCACATAAAGACAGTAAATAATCATATGTATGCTGTTAGTCCATCTGTATGTTGTTACTCCGTCTGTATGCTGTTACTCCATCTGTAGGCTGTTACGCTATCTGTATGCAGTTGCTCCATCTGTATGCTGTTACGCCATCTGTATGCTGTTACATCATCTGTATGCTGTTACTCCATCAGTATGCCGTTACTCCATCTGTGTGCTGTTACTCCATCAGTATGCGGTTACTCCATCTGTATACTGTTACTCCATCAGTAGGCTGTTACTCCATCTATATGCTGCAGGTTTTGTTCAATCCTAGTCACTAGTGTTGTTTTAGTCCCAGGTCATTTTTTAGTTTCAGTTTTTATTTCGTTTTTTCTGTAATAATTTCAGTTTTCGTCTAGTTTTAGTCTTGCTTCTAATTTTAGTTTTAGTTTTAGTTCTCGTTGACGAAAAGTCAACATTTTCGTTAACGAAGGTTTTAGTTTTAGTTTTCGTTGACGAAAACAACACTACTAGTCACACTATTTATCTACCCATGTACAATGTACTGTGGTGAGTAGATATTTTTGACTTTATGAGATACTCCGTACAAAAAAATATTCACACAATAAATCAATCACCCGTGGTACCTATATGGTCATTACACTCCGGGCTGTGGTGGGGATGAAAGAAGGGCACTACTGATGTGACTGATGAGACTGATGAGGCCCTTGTTTAGGTTGCTGTTTAGGTCTTTGTTTATGTCCTGTTTAGGTCTTTGTTTATATCCCTGTTTAGGTCTTTGTTTATGTCCCTGTTTAGGTCTTTGTTTATGTCCCTGTTTAGGTCCTTGTTTATGTCCCTCTTTAGGTCCTTGTTTAGGTTGTTGTTTATGTCCCTCTTTAGGTCCTTGTTTAGGTTGTTGTTTATGTCCCTCTTTAGGTCCTTGTTTAGGTCCTTGTTTATGTCCCTCATTAGGCCTTTGTTTAGGTTGCTGTTTAGGTCCTTGTTTAGGTCTATGTTAGGTCCCGGGATATCCCCGGCAGTAAATCGAGCCCCGGTCATAATGTAAAAAAAAACGAAGGGCTAGAGCAGTAATGGTACTTAGACTTCATGAGTTCCAGACTTGGTTCGCCGGAAACCACATAAGTCCACCAAAGTACGGCCATTTAACAAAAGTAATTTTACACACATCTTTGATAGAATAGGATTTAAAAAAAGGATTGATCGTTTTCTAGAGAGCAGAGAAATCTCTGGTGTGTAATATAAAGTCCAAACAATTTGACGTTTTTAAAAGAATAACGACATTGTGTGACTTAATTCTCACATAAAGACACATATTCAAAACGTTGCAGCAAATAATCAGCTGTATGCTGTTGTTCCATTTGTATTTTTTAGCCCCATGTGCATACTATTTCTCAATCTGTATGCTATAGCATAGCCACATATGTATGCTATTGCTCCATCTTATAATGTTGCTGCATATGCATACTGTGGCACCATTTGTATGCTGTAGCCCCATCTGTAGGCTGTAGCCACATCTGCATGCTGTAGCCCCCATCTGTATGCTGTAGCCCCATCTGTATGCTGTAGCCACATCTGTATGCTGTAGCCCAATCTGTATGATGTAGCCCCATCTGTATGCTGTAGCCCCATCTGTATATTGTATGTTTGGTTCAGTCCTAGCCACAATAGTCATCTACCGATGTACACTCGACTGTGGTGGGTACATGACATTTTTATCTTCTTGTGTTTCTCAGAAAAACATATTCAAAAGATAAATCAATCCCTTTTACCTCTCGATCGTTCTGGGATATTTTGGCCTTGAACTTGATCTGTAAGTTGTAGATCAATTTGAACTCTTAGATTTACAGGTTCATTTCATCTATCAATATCTTTCGTGGTGCCTCCATAGATATTGCACACTTAGCTATAGAGGGAATGAAAGATGGGTACTACAAATACCATTCCATTGGCAGTTTATAGAATCATAAGATTTAATTTTCAACACTTCTTTTTTCCTTGTTTTCTTTATTGAATAATTTACCGACACATTCTTATAAGATTGGTTAAATGACAAACAAAGAAAATTTACTTTTCAAGTTATGACAAAAAGGCTCAATACAAATTTTCAAGTTATGACAATAGGCTCAATACAAATTTTCAAGTTATGACAATAGGCTCAATACAAATTTTCAAGTTATGACAATAGGCTCAATACAAATTTTCAAGTTATGACAATAGGCTCAAAACAAATTTTCAAGTTATGACAATAGGCTCAATACAAATTTTCAAGTTATGACAATAGGCTCAATACAAATTTTCAAGTTATGACAATAGGCTCAATACAAATTTTCAAGTTATGACAATAGGCTCAATACAAATTTTCAAGTTATGACAATAGGCTCAATACAAATTATCAGGGACCGGATCAAGGCATCAAAAAGCTTGTAACAAAAAAAAAGGGTTTAAATTTACGAACAAAGTGATAAAAGTGTCTCCTGTGATTAGTATTGTGTCCTTCGATAAGTTAAATATCGACGTTTCACAAACTGCTAGCATATATATATATATATATATATATATATATATATATATATATATATATATATATATATATATATATATATATATATATTTTCTGAGTATCCCACAGTTGATTACACTGAACGATCTCCGATTGTTGAGTTTAATATATTGAGGTACACTTTATCATAAAATAATAAACGTTAAAGCATATAGGCCTAATCCCATCGACATTCTGACTCATTCAACCGTATCATTTTAAGAAGCTCATGTTTCTCTTTGTTTTAAATAATCTCGTGGCTGAATATGTAGCAATCTCTGTTGTTTAATGCCAAGGCATTAAGTATTGTTATACAAGTCTATGTACCATTCAGTAGTATAATGTCAAGGCATTAAGTATTGTTATACAAGTCTATGTGCCTTTCAGTAGTATAATGTCAAGGCATTAAGTATTGTTATACAAGTCTATGTGCCTTTCAGTAGTATAATGTCAATGCATTAAGTATTGTTATACAAGTCTATGTGCCATTCAGTAGTACAATGTCAAGGCATTAAGTATTGTTATACAAGTCTATGTCGCATTCAGTAGTATAATGTCAATGCATTAAGTATTGTTATACAAGTCTATGTGCCATTCAGTAGTATAATGTCAATGCATTAAGTATTGTTATACAAGTCTATGTGCCATTCAGTAGTATAATGTCAATGCATTAAGTATTATTATACAAGTCTATGTGCCTTTCAGTAGTATAATGTCAAGGCATTAAGTATTGTTATACAAGTCTATGTGCCATTCAGTAGTATACTGTCAATGCATTAAGTATTATTATACAAGTCTATGTACCATTCAGTAGTATAATGTCAAGGCATTAAGTATTGTTATACAAGTCTATGTGCCTTTCAGTAGTATAATGTCAATGCATTAAGTATTGTTATACAAGTCTATGTGCCATTCAGTAGTATAATGTCAATGCATTAAGTATTGTTATACAAGTCTATGTGCCTTTCAGTAGTATAATGTCAATGCATTAAGTATTGTTATACAAGTCTATGTGCCATTCAGTAGTATAATGTCAATGCATTAAGTATTGTTATACAAGTCTATGTGCCATTCAGTAGTATAATGCCAATGCATTAAGTATTGTTATACAAGTCTATGTGCCTTTCAGTAGTATAATGTCAAGGCATTAAGTATTATTATACAAGTCTATGTGCCTTTCGGTAGTATAATGTCAAGAAGGCATTAAGTATTGTTATACAAGTCTATGTGCCATTCAGTAGTATACTGTCAATGCATTAAGTATTATTATACAAGTCTATGTGCCATTCAGTAGTATAATGCCAATGCATTAAGTATTGTTATACAAGTCTATGTGCCTTTCAGTAGTATAATGTCAAGGCATTAAGTATTATTATACAAGTCTATGTGCCTTTCAGTAGTATAATGTCAAGAAGGCATTAAGTATTGTTATACAAGTCTATGTGCCATTCAGTAGTATACTGTCAATGCATTAAGTATTATTATACAAGTCTATGTACCATTCAGTAGTATAATGTCAATGCATTAAGTATTGTTATACAAGTCTAAGTGCCTTTCAGTAGAACCCGTTTTTGTAATTCGTTTACTAAACCCTGTTGTTTATGCACAAGTAACTGGAAATAGTTGTTTTTTTTTTTAAAGTATTTCGTTCACTAGTTTTTCTTTGTTATTTTTTATAAGAAAAGCTTCTTTGACATGCTATATCCCATTTACAGCTGTGAGGAATTGTGGGACGACTTTGTACCAAATTACACCTGGAAAAAAATTCCACGTAGGATCGAACTCAGGACTCTTAAGTCGACAGTCGAGTATCTACGCCACTCTGCCAAACGTCTCGCTATATTCAATTAAACCCGAAATTAACAGATTTATTTCTGCTAGCTTCATGAAGAAATAGATTTGTCTTACATGATATTTCAAGATAATGAGAACATTATATAACCATATAACATAATAAAAGTTAATAATATATCAATGTGTGTATTACCTCTCCTTATCTGTTATAAATTGTTTTCTCCACTTATTGTATCTTACACATTCACAGTTTCATATTAAGTGAAGGAATATTGCAGGGAACTCTACAACTTCAAACTACCGCCAGGATGTAACGATCCTGTCGGTGCTACAAGCTAAAGTGCAAGAAGCCTTTCAAGGTTTAATAAAAAACAACAAATGAACCTCATCAGCCTCATCAACCTCATCAGCCTCATCAACCTCATCATCCTTATCAACCTCATCAACCTCATCAGCCTCATCAGCCTCAACAAACTCACCATCCTCATCAGCCTCAACAACCTCATCAACATCATCAGCCTCACCATCCTCATCAGCCTCAACCTCATCAACCTCATCAGCCTCACCATCCTTATCAGCCTCAACAACCTCATCAACCTCATCAACCTCATCAGCCTCAACAACCTCATCAACCTCATCATCCTCATCAGCCTCATCAACCTCATCAGCCTCAACAACCTCATCAACCTCATCATCCTCATCAGCCTCATCAACCTCATCAGCCTCAACAACCTCATCAACCTTATCAACCTCATCAACCTTATCAACCTCATCAACCTCATCAGCCTCATCAACCTCATCAGCCTCATCAACCTCATCAGCCTCAACAACCTCATCAACCTCATCATCCTCATCAGCCTCATCAACCTCATCAGCCTCAACAGCCTCATCAACCTCATCAACCTCATCAGCCTCATCAACCTCATCAGCCTCATCAACCTCATCAGCCTCAACAACCTCATCAACCTCATCATCCTCATCAGCCTCATCAACCTCATCAGCCTCATCAACCTCATCAGCCTCAACAACCTCATCAACCTTATCAACCTCATCAGCCTCACCAACCTCTATCTATCAAAGTGCCAAGAAGATATTCAATTAAAATGAAACTTTTTTTTGCGCGTGCTAAAAATAGATCAAATTAAAATGTTTTGTTTCTTTCTTGTCCAACCTCCTTAAGTCTAACTATTCTTACTAATAGTATGAGCCTATTATAAAATAATTATAAAAATCTTTTTGATGTGGAAGGAAAATTTTGTGGCATGTCAAGTTTTGTACGCGTCCCTTGAATCTGCCGTCCCTGGTTAAGCCATTGTGTTAAGTAAAAAAAAAATAACACGTTCCCTTCTTATCTTTGATTAAACACCTACAATCTACATATCTAAAAGTTTAATAACCATATTATATTATTTTCATTTGTGCTAGTTACAGTAAGTAATTAACTGAACCTATTGACGTGTTACATGAAATTGAGGTAAGTGCACTTCAAACGACACTAGTGACATTCAAGCTTCCTTCATTTCTTTGTACGCGTACATTTTTTTTTATCTCTAATACGCCATTTTATAACGGACATAATGAAATAATAATAATTGTTAATCGATTGAGAAGTTGAAAGAGTTCGAACCTGAAACCGACAACAATAGAAATATTAAACAACATATGAGACATCTAAACATTGACAGTTTTTTTTTGTTGATAATTTTTTTTTTCGTAAGCTGTACAAGATGGAGATATCGTTGGCTTGGGTTTGTGTTCTGATGAGCATGCAGCGGGTTTTCTGGTTCAAATCAGAATGACCTAATTTACTCATTTATTTCTTTATTATTCCCGTGGTTTCTCAATTGCACCTCACTTTCTTCTTTAGTTAGCGGTATAACAACATATCAACACATCATAAATATAATAAACATTGTAAGCAACGCTACACAAATAGACGAAGGGACGGATGGTTGAGTGGTAAACAGCCCGACTGCCTGAGGGTCCCGGGCTCAATTTCTTGGCTAGAGCCAAGGGAACTGTTCAGGTCATGGTGAATGTTCCCTCCATGTTCCCCGTGGTTGCTTTCATCGCCATTAGACTATCGGCTATGGATGAAATAAAAATACACTACAAAAAATGTCCCATCATTTTTATATAAGATCTAATAGATTATCTTATCATCCTTATAGACACTTCACAATCACAAAAAAAAATCTCAAGTTAATTCAAAGCAAACAGTATTTTATTTTGACTACTTTTAGTAACTAAATAACTCAACCCTTTGACGTGTTCATGAAATGGAGGTAAGTGCACTTCAAACGACACTAAGTGAAATTCAAGCTTCCTTCATTTCTGTGAACGCGTAATTTTTATTTTTCTAACACTGCCATTAGGTCATAGGAGGTGTAAAAACATGAAAGAAATAATTATTTCGAAACAGCAAATGTCTATATTTACCTCAGAAACCTGACCACAATAGATGATTTTGACAAGATTTCTATTGTAATTTTTCTTTCTATTTGTACATATCGATTCTTTCTGATTCAGTTTTAGTTTATGGACGAAAAATATCCATTAGTAGTTTACCAGACAAACCACTCAATGAAACAGAACTTTTCTTTCCGTTCTCTGTACTTGCTTCCGTTGTATTATTTTTTTTAATACAATTTCTGTTTTGTATTTAAGTTTTTTTCAAAATTTTTAAAATAGTTATATGTAAGAGAAAAAAAGATTAGGAATTGAAAACATTTTGCTTTTATTGTACGGTTTTGTTAAAAGTGAACAACAGCTACATTAAACATAATACAGTGATTGAATGAATCTCACACTGTAAGGTGCAAACCAATGGTTGGTCTCGGAATCGATAATACATGGGTCAGCTGACCACCTTTACTGCTCTTTATTGCGATATACTGGGTTTTTTTTTATATTTAAATCGAAATAAGGAAAATCTTTTATTTTGTTAATATGAAATTAATGTGTCTTTTTTTCTGTTTCTTATTATTGAACTAATTATCCACAATCATATCATAAGACAGAATATAGCAGAATAAAGTTTCTTTTTGAAATTTTATTTTCCTTTGTACTTTAAATTTGTCTATATTCTGTTGAAAGTTGGTAGAAATTACACCAAGTCCTATTCGCTTTTAAAAGTCCCCCTCCCCCGCCCCTGCCCCCTAGTTACTTGGGGAAGTACCGTACTGAAAGATGTTCTTATCTAATTAGTTTTTAGTTTACCTGTTAGAATTTATCTATTAAAATTTTTAATAAACTGCCTGTTAAGATTTTAGAGATTTATCTTTGCTTTTGATAATTTGCGAATGTCTGACATATTGAAAGTATAGCCAGGAAATAAATACAATCAAACATAAGTTTATTTTGTTGAAAATAAACTTTCAAATATTCGTATTTACATTTTAATATGTATTATTGTGTGTCTATGTGCTATAAAGGTTTTACCACCTTGGTCTCTAAGGCAATTGTTTTCGCGCCGTCATGTTTCCTTACTGTTATGAAAATTACAATTGTAAATAGGACTGTTAATATTGATAAGAACTATATCGATCGAAAAAAAAACAGTACAGCGTTATAGACCTACCACTGATCCAGTGGTAATATTTACTGGAAGTTCCAAGATGAAAATCTTTTTTTTTAATTGATTGGATAGGTCAGTGGATAATTGTGGACCTTGTTTTGAATAATCCAAGAGATGGGCTGATCACAGGTAAAATTCAGATTTTCTATCATGTATCCATGACAGATGGAGCATGTCTTAGACTGGCTGGAATAATGGAAAGCTACACAAAATGTGTTGACGTCACACGAGGTAGCGCATGAAATTTTAGATCTGAGGGTGGTGGTCCACATTGTGGTCACGTTGCAGGTCACAGGCTCGAAAACCTCTGTCAGTGTACTTGGTTTTACAAATAGAAGTGTCTTTACTGCAGTACATGGCATACGAGTACATATTGGAAATTGTAATCCAAGATAAACACCATATCAAAACATGGGACATGATAACATCAACTTTATCTTGCCTTATAAAAGAATTGCCTTTTTTAAAATTTTATTTAATCCATATTGCTTTATTCAAACTGAACTAGTATTTAAAAAAAAACACGTATTATAGTTAGATTTATTCATCCAATAAATAATTCAAATTTCAGACAACAATGTCATAATATTGTCAAATATATAATATAATTATAATACATATAGCTGAAAGCACTGTAGTAATGTATTATAATTCACTAAAAAGAAAACAATTTCCTATGGTTGTTCTAAGTAACTAACCACTAAATTTTATAAAATCACCTCTGGTCAGAATGTTTATCTAGACATTCAACAGTGGGCAACGTGTGTGCTACATGACATCAATACATCAACAGTAAGCAATATGTGTGCCACATGCCATCAGTACATCAACAGTAAGCAATATGTATGCCACATGCCATCAATACATCAACACTGAGCAATATGTATGTCACATGCCATCAATACATCAACAGTAAGCAATATGTATGTCACATGCCATCAATACATCAACAGTAAGCAATATGTATGCCACATGTCATCAATACATCAACAGTAAGCAATATGTATGCCACATGTCATCAATACATCAACAGTAAGCAATATGTATGCCACATGCCATCAATACATCAACAGTAAGCAATATGTATGCCACATGTCATCAATACATCAACAGTAAGCAATATGTATGCCACATGTCATCAATACATCAACAGTAAGCAATATGTATGCCACATGCCATCAATACATCAACACTGAGCAATATGTATGCCACATGTCATCAATACATCAACACCCAGTAGAGTTTAGCTTTCAACTAATCGATTTTGACATTTAAAAAAAAAAACTGGTTATCAAGTTATTTTTGAATAAAGTTCCATAATAAAGCGACAGAAAGTGAAAGTGCTTTTGTAGACAAAGTACTTTTGTCCTTTAATAATGTCAATAACTTGTCATAAAAAGTTTGACAATCCTTGACATTGGGTAGTAAGTATGAAACTTGGTTTTACTTCAGCAATGCCGTTCTCTTGGACAATAATTGTTTGAATGCCAACAATAAGAGTACACAACTTATACTAATTGAACTTATGGCGAAATGCATTATCTGATCAATGACATAAAATTAAGTTGTCTAAAATATTAAAATTGCGTATTTTTTTATTTTTAGTATACTGTGTAGTAGTATATACAAATAAAATCCCTTGGAACTGTTTTAGCAATTACTGTTGTGAAATAAGAACAAGTTAAATTTTGAAATTGCCTAATATGATGAATCAGTCTGCATAGTCTGTCCGATATTTCTGTCGACGGAGCGTTCATTCAGCAATCTAAAACTGGTGCAACATGTTTAAAGATGCGAAATGTCACAACCGTTTATTGCACTTTTTTAAAGCTATGCTTCTAGTCTAAATCTAACAATATGATATTATTTTATTGGAAAGATACAATAGACTTTGGACTATCTTACCTAATATTGTGCAATGACCAGTGCTTTTTTTTTCAATGTGGGGAAAAAAATTATTACTTTTCATGTATTTTAACGTTTATTATTAATTTATTTTATTATTAATTTGTTAAAATTGAATTCTTTTAAAATTGTGCGCAATAAAAACAAGACGCTGAGTTTTAGCTAAAATTTAGGCAATCCATCACTTGAGTACCGGCACCTATTTTTTTTTTACAAAAAAAAGCACTGGCAATGACAATGGCTTACATATGTAATAAAACGAATACATTATTACAGTAATACGTTCTAGTTTGTGTGTGTGCATATTTTGTTATTATTACGAAAACTATTTACATATTATACTTAATTTAATTGTGGAT
The DNA here is from genome assembly GCA_021962125.1 of Bulinus truncatus. Classification (NCBI taxonomy): domain Eukaryota; kingdom Metazoa; phylum Mollusca; class Gastropoda; family Planorbidae; genus Bulinus; species Bulinus truncatus. The sequence goes on along the minus strand of JAGDYQ010000436.1, from coordinate 293,634 downwards.
CAATATTGATTTCTATGCCGGATAGTCAGTGGAGTAGGAAGTGTAGTGCAGGTTGTGCAGATGCACAGGGCACTGAGCTAGAGGAGGCACCGTAATAGCAATCTTAAAAACAGTTTTTAGCCTCTAGATCAGACCTAGATTATATGTGGGGTACAATATCATGCAAATCATAGTTTTGGATAAAGTACTGAGAGCTGCTACACACTGAACTTTTATTTTGTTTACAGTACTTCAGTAAAATGGAAGGACACATTAACTGTTCATTCGATTTTAAAATATTTTGTAGCATGTCGTTGTGATGAAACTAAAGTATTAAAAGTTGTGCATTTAACATTCCAAGGGTCACACAGACACTAGATATGGACATCAAGAGTAGATGCAGTGAATGCACTAAGCTAGAAGTAACTGAAGTGTATTGTCTACTTCAAGATATGTCAGAGTATGCCAAGTGTACTGATGTGTATTGTCTACTTCAAGATATGTCAGAGTATGTCAAGTGTACAGAAGTGCATTGTCTACTTCAAGACATGTCAGAGTATGTCAAGTGTACAGAAGTGCATTGTCTACTTCAAGACATGTCAGAGTATGCCAAGTGTACTGAAGTGTATTGTCTACTTCAAGATATGTCAGAGTATGCCAAGTGTACAGAAGTGTATTGTCTACTTCAAGATATGTCAATGTATGCCAAGTGTACTGAAGTGTATTGTCTACTTCAAGATATGTCAAAGTATGCCAAGTGTACAGAAGTGTATTGTCTACTTCAAGATATGTCAGAGTATGCCAAGTGTACAGAAGTGTATTGCCTACTTCAAGATATGTCAAAGTATGCCAAGTGTACAGAAGTGTATTGTCTACTTCAAGATATGTCAGAATATGCTAAGTGTACAGAAATGTATTATCTACTTCAAGATATATCAGAGTATGCTAAGTGTACAGAAGTGTATAGTCTACTTCAAGATATGTCAGAGTATGCCAAGTGTACAGAAGTGAATTGTCTACTTCAAGACATGTCAGAGTATGCCAAGTGTGCAGAAGTGCATTGTGTACTTCAAGATATGTCAGAGTGTGCCAAGTGCAATTTACACAATAAATCTGTGATAGTCAATTTAGTACCTTTAATTGATTTCTTATTTATGTGTAGGTCCAGTGCAGTATGATTTACTGAAAACGTTTTAGACATCTGGCAAATGAGGACATCCCTCGCTAGCACCATAATTAGACGGTCAGGATACGACACACTTTGTTGTCTATCTAGTCTATCAGAACGGCACAACTTGTGTACAAGCTTCGATGACTTGTATCAGTACTTCTCCTACGTTGACATCTTTATGACCAAACAATAAAGTATCATTTCTTTTTCATTATATTACATTTCGGGACTAACTATGCGTAAGCTGTCGTAGTAAAATACACATTTATCCGGAGTTTCAATGTTTTTAAAATATATATATATATATACCTGTGTCCACCTTTGTGCCTCCATATATATATATATATATATATATATATATATATATATATATATATATATATATTTAAAAAGATCGATTTGTAGTCCCACTGACAAATATTGTAATATGTATCGTTGTCAGCTCAAGTTAATTTTCAATTTAACTTTGTGATTGATTTGCTCTCACATTAATACCCTGCCCCAATAACAGATTCGAGTATTAAGAAAACATATTGATTATATTGATTCAATCGAGTCTAGCGCTTTAAAAAGTAAACTTTGTTTGATATTTAATAGTCTCTCTTGAAGAACTTGCTCTAACACTTCATGACAATCACCTATAAAATACAAAAACAAAAAAAAAATGTTTCAATCTGTCATTGATACCTGTGAAAAAGTCCATTGTTTCCCTATTGGAACATATGTCATGACAGATGAGGGATGTTTATGTGGTGAGGGATGTTTATGTGGTGAGGGATGTTTATGTGGTGAGGGATGTTTATGTGGTGAGGGATGTTTATGTGGTGCAGGATGACAGTCAATCTAAAGGTAACGGGTTTAATCCGGAAATCACATTTGTAAAAGGTTGCGTGGGATACGTTGAGGAAGATTAGGTGCTGTGCTAGTCACTATGACCTGTATTTACCGTGGTGCCACCATAAATCAACGACGTGCTAGTCTATACCTGTGTCCACCGTGGTGCCTCCATAAATCAAAGACGTGCTAGTCTATACCTGTGCCCGGAAGTGGTGCCTCCATAAATCAACGACGTTCTAGTCTATACCTGTGTCCACCGTGGTGCCTCCATAAATCAACAATGTGCTAGTCTATACCTGTGTCCACCGTGGTGCCTCCATAAATCAAAGACGTGCTAGTCTATACCTGTGCCCGCAGTGGTGTCTCCATAAATCAACGACGTTCTAGTCTATACCTGTGTCCACCTTTGTGCCTCCATAAATCAACAACGTGCTAGTCTATACCTGTGTCCACCGTGGTGCCTCCATAAATCAACGACGTTCTAGTCTATACATGTGTCCACCGTGGTGACTCCATAAATCAACGACGTTCTATTCAATACCTGTGCCCACCGTTGTGCCTCTATAAATTGGCGTTGTGCTAATCACTACCTGTGCCATTCGTGGTGCCACCATAAACTTCTCATCCTTTCGTTATGGTTTCTTTTTAGATATTAGATTTGTTTACAAAGTAAACACACACATACGCTGTTTAAGTTACTTGGTAAACTAAACACATAAAAGAAGAGCTTGATTACAATTATTGTTGTCAACTGTACGAGTGACATTGGTATACATTATTGGACAACAGTAAAAAAAATTAGTAGGCACTGAACGACACAGAAGACACCAGTAGACAATAGTAGACACTATTAGACTTCGATAGATATAAATATACATTTTTAGATATCACTAGATATCAGTAGGCATCAGTAAAAAAGACATTAGTAGTCAATAGAAGATGTATTTAGACATCGATGAACATAAGTATACTTTTTGATACAACAAAATATTCAAGAAGTCGGAATCATGTAGAACTGTCTCATCAAGTGTCATATATTGCCACGGTTCATATGTGCTCCATACTCACAGGCTATGATGTCACTTCTATTTATAACACTAAGTACACACACATATATACTTGCGATCCATGGCTGAAAAAAAATAGGTAATTTCTTTATTTTTCATTTAGATATTGAGGCCTAATCTCCCAATTGAGTCTAATGAAATCTAGGAATTGCCTTTGTATGTATCGTTTTGCTAAATTGTGATTCATCTATTGTTTTTTTTTTCTAAGTCCAAGTTAAGGAGATTTTCAAATATAGGCTACCCATCTGGATAACTCAAAACTTTCATCATCGGAATACAGAAATTCCGTTCTTAAAAAATATGGCAGTTTGTCGGAAAGGTTTTTTGAATAAACCATGGGTCCTTTGGAGACTCCGTAGCTACTAAAGCGATTTATTCTGAGTTCGACAAAGATAGCATATAACATATGCTAGCGGATGAACAGATGATAACAATGATTCAGATCCGATGGATAGAAGGGGAGACTATTCTTGAAATATTGTTGATATACGTGATATATACGGTTATGTCCCTTTCCCTTTTTCGATGTGTACGTTTTGTCATGTGGACATATTGTCTAGTGAATTTTTGTCAAGTATACGTATTGTCTATTGCAGGGGTGTACATATTGTAAGTGTGAATGCGAAATAAATGTGAAATACAAGGTTATTATCATTAATTCATATTTTAATACGTTGTAAATTGTAAACTGTATATATATACATACAATATCGGCCCGCCGATAACAATCAAGTTTTCAATGAGGCCCTCCATAGAAAAAAGTTTGCCCACCCCTGGTCTATTGTATGTATATATTGTCCAGTGTACGTATTGTTTAGTGTACGTATTGTCTATTGTATATATTGTCCAGTGTACGTATTGTTTAGTGTACGTATTGTCTATTGTATATATTGTCCAGTGTACGTATTGTTTAGTGTACGTATTGTCTATTGTATATATTGTCCAGTGTATATATTGTCCAGTGTACATATTGTTTAGTGTACGTATTGTCTATTGTATATATTGTCCAGTGTACGTATTGTCTAGTGTACATATTGTCTATTGTATATATTGTCCAGTGTACGTATTGTCTAGTGTACATATTGTCTATTGTATATATTGTGCAGTGTACGTATTGTCTAGTCTACATATTGTCTATTGTACATTTGTCCAGTGTACGTATTGTTTAGTGTACGTATTGTCTATTGTATATATTGTCCAGTGTACGTATTGTCTAGTGTACATATTGTCCAGTGTACGTATTGTCCAGTGTACGTATTGTTTAGTGTACATATTGTCTATTGTATATATTGTCCAGTGTACGTATTGTCTAGTGTACATATTGTCTATTGTATATATTGTCCAGTGTACGTATTGTCTAGTGTACATATTGTCTATTGTATATATTGTCCAGTGTACGTATTGTCTAGTGTACATATTATCTATTGTATATATTGTCCAGTGTACGTATTGTCTAGTGTACATATTGTCTATTGTATATATTGTCCAGTGTACGTATTGTCTAGTGTACGTATTATCTAGTGTATATATTGTCTATTGTATATATTGTCCAGTGTACATATTGTCTATTGTACATATTGTCTATTGTATATATTGTCTATTGTATATATTGTCCAGTGTACGTATTGTCCAGTGTACGTATTGTCTAGTGTATATATTGTCCATTGTATATATTGTCCAGTGTACATATTGTCTATTGTATATATTGTCTATTGTTTATATTGTCCAGTGTACGTATTGTCCAGTGTACATATTGTCTAGTGTATATATTGTCTATTGTAAATATTGTCCAGTGTACGTATTGACCAGTGTACGTATTGTCTAGTGTATATATTGTCTATTGTATATATTGTCCAATGTACGTATTGTCTAGTGTATATATTGTCTATTGTATATATTGTCCAGTGTACGTATTGTCTAGTGCATATATTGAAGATTATATTAAAATATACAATAACACTATTAATGTATTAAATGTATTTTAATTGAAACGACACATAACGTGCATATGAAATACTTAGGCTTGCTAGAGATTAAAAGACCTCATGTTCACACAAAAAAAAAAACAGTTAATAAGAAAATCGTTTAATAATTTCCGTTGTATGATTTCACATAATTAGCATACATAAAAAAATGAATTAAAAAAAAATTACAAAAAAATAAATTAATAAGCACAAAATAGTTTTAGGTGTGATCCAGCAACTACAGACATTCAATTATATCAGTAATGGAGCTTAGCAAGAAAAAGAAAGGAAGCGCAATTAATTTGATTTAAGAAAAAAAAGAATTAAAAGCAGAACCTTTTTATTTTATAATTTACAGAGATAAAGAGGTTAAATGTTTTGTACAACAATGTCATCACCTTATTATATTACTGATGTTAAGTAGACCTACTATTTAAAAAAAAAAAACATACTGTTGGAAGGAAATGTTTAACAGCCAAAAAACTGAAGTTGGAAAAAAAATGTTTTTTTTTATTTTAAACTAGCTGTACCCTGCAAAACATTTGCATAGAGTTATATCCCCTTAGGCTAGGTTATTTTTTGGTTTCGGGCAGATCCGATTTTTTTTTTTCATGATTGTATTTTAAACTGGAATACTGTTACATTAATTCTTTACTTTCGATTTAACGCAGCGCCCAAATCGCTATTATTATATTATATACTAAAATATCAAACAGTAATTCTTGACACTGAGAAATAATGTGTGGTAGGTATTGGGAAAAAAGTAGACTGGGTCATTTTTATTTACTTTAGATTACAGGTTGACGAATACACGCGGTACATTTTGTAGCGCGATATTAAAATTTTAATTACCAAGTATATATGTTTTGATAAGAGATAGAAGAGTCCTAACTGAGAGCTTCAATTTGATTGATGTCCCCGGGCCAAGAGAAAATTTATTTAGAATGATATAATTTACTAGCTGTACCCTGCAAATTCTTTGCATAGAGTTATATCCCCTTAGGCTTGATCGGTAGGCTAGGTTATTTTTTTGGTTTCGGGCAGATACGATTTTTCGATCTTTGTATTTTAAAGTGGAATACTGTTGTATTAATTCTTTACTTCCGATTTAACGCAGAGCCCAAATCGCTTTTATAATATACTAGCTGAACAGGCCCGCTACCCGGACCGGCTATTTGGCACGAAGTTGGAGTTGAAAATGGTGATGCGCTCACAACACCATATCATTGACTAATCTTAATTCATTCATAATATTTTAAAGGACTCTTTCTCAATAGTTTTTTTTTTTAATAATGTATCAATTCTCTTTCACTCAGCCCCACACCCATCCTTCCCTCCCTCCCTCCCCCGCCCGACAACCCCCTTCCACTCAAGACATGCTCGAATAGCAGTGGGTCTCAATGTACAAAATTACAAAAAGGGGCATTTAGTATAACTGCATGTTCACCCTGTTAACAATACCACGTGACACTTCTCCCTACTTCTCCCCCCCCCCCGTTAAACACTCCCTTCCCAACCCTACACCCCCATTCCAACAGTCCTGTTTTATAATTTTATAATTTATCATGTTTAACATGACCTATTTAAAAAAAAGAGAGACGTGAGGTTAAAACATTAGCGGTTTTGCAACTTGAATCGTCTGCTTGACCCCCCCTCTCTGCAACCATTTGCTTTATTCCCACCCCTATCCCAACCAACTCGGTAATATATATTTGAGCGCTTTAACAATCAGTCTATATACTAAAAATAGCTTTTTATATAGTTCATCCCAAAGGAAAAAATCATCATTATGGGTACAGAAGCTTAACAAAAACAACCCCCGACTATTAAACATAATTTGTTGTGTTTAGAATTCCCCATTTTTATTCAAGAAAGATTCATTTGATGAACAAAATGCGCGCCAAACATACTCTCATTTAACATACATTGTCTCCTTTTAGTTTCTATAATTTTGGAATTCACCAGACTATTTTTATAGAGACGGTCGATGACACGCGCTGCTTTTTTTTTAACTCCGCGAAGGTGTGAAGTAGAACTCAGACTTTTTTTTTAGCGATGTAAGCTTTCAACCCGTACGTTGCCGTGTATTTTTAACGTACAGACATGCGGCTTTTATTGCCATGAGCATACTTTACACCGCACGGTGTGTAGGTCTGTCGAACCACCGTCTATGTTAGCCGATTATGTATATAGATTATATGTAATAAATCATTATTGTAAAAAAAAAACTGCTTTAAGTGGATTAAGGGGGGAGGGGGGAGAGGTAATGCGTACAATAGGACTAACAGACCAAATTGCCGTTGGTAAAAGTACTCATCAAGATTGATGGTCATTAAATGAATACGCGCTTTGATCACGAGGATAACTTCTAGTAGTTCAATTATTGCCTTTAAGTAAATCATTGAAGATCTAATTGAGAGATGAACGAGTTGAACAAGAGATGAATCAATACATAAAGGAAAGAAGGGGGGGGGGGTGAAGGAGTATATATTCAGTTTTTTTAATCAATATTTTTTTATTGGTGTCTCATTCCTAGTTATCGTCCCTTGATTTGTTGATGATTCCCCCTTGGAGGGATGCTAGTGTTCAGCTGGATGTGATTCGTTAAGAAAGTACAAACATACTTTGGTAACTGGACTGATTGGTCAAGGATCACATGACACTGTATTGAGAGTAGGCGGACGGTTAGTCCGAAAGGTTATAGGGGTAATCTCATGTAGTTGCTCTTACGCTGTGGTATTACGGGGTAGTCCAATAAAGTTGACCAGTAGTCTGTCTCACTGGACAGTCTAATGAAGTTAACCTGTAGTCTGTCTCACATGTAGTCCAATGAAGCTGACCAGTAGTCTGTCTCACTGGATCTCTAATGAAGTTAACCAGTAGTCTGTCTCACATGGTAGTCCAATGAAGCTGACCAGTAGTCTGTCTCACTGGACAGTCTAATAAAGTTGACCACTAGTCTGTCTCACATGGCAGTCCAATGAAGCTGACCAGTAGTCTGTCTCACTGGATAGTCTAATGAAGCTGGCCAGTAGTCTGTTTCACTGTGAAGTCAAGGAGTGAAGGTGACCAGGAATCTCATAAAGGTTGAGTAAAGTGGTTTTAGTGAGTGAAAGAATGTTTCATTAATGTGGTGATGAGATAGGGCTTATTGTGGTGATGAGATAGGGCTTATTGTGGTGATGAGATAGGGCTTATTGTGGTGATGAGATAGGGCTTATTGTGGTGATGAGATAGGGCTTATTGTGGTGATGAGATAGGGCTTATTGTGGTGATGAGATAGGGCTTATTGTGGTGATGAGATAGGGCTTATTGTGGTGATGAGATAGGGCTTAGCTTGGAGACTATTCAACTGTGCATGTCTAGGACGTTATCAAGTATTAAAATGTATTCTTTTTTGTTGATAACAATTTAGTCCTGCTATTATTCTGGAATTAAAATGGGTTAAGATAATGGTATTTAAACTGTTTATTTCAATTTTTTAGTTTTAAAGAAATTTATAGTTATATGTTTGCGGTATTTTATTAACTGAAGGCTGAGATGCATTCATAATTTACGTGGTAACTTTTATTTATCTTTAATCAAAATGTAAGCTTCACATTCTATCATCTTAAAACTAAAATTTCTTTAATATAATCCATTTCACATTTTTTGATTGGTCTATATATTTAGAAAGTTAAGATTTAGAAGTGACATTTTGTCTAGTAAGACACGATGTAAATAATCGCGCCTGGACCAAACATTATACTGACCACATCAGTGACAGGGTATCGATGTGACAGGGTATTGAGTGCCCCAGTTCTGAGCCTTGCAACTGTTGACAATCGTGTCGCTGTAGGCTCCGTTTGGGAAACTGGCCTTAAAGTGAAGTATGTAATAGTCCACCCCCTGGCCCATTAAGTTAATAGTATATCCTGTTCCAGCAACAGCTAATAGGGACATGTACACCTGGAGAGAAAACAGTAAACATGTTTGAGCAGTCAACATATTTTATTTAATTAAATTAGTTTTTATGTAATCAATACATTTCAGCACAAAAAATTTAGGATCGTAGAAATGACAAAAAATATAGATTACTTATTCTTCAAAACATTCAAATACGGTTAAATGTGTACATGTTAACCAATGAGACCATTAGCCTACATAAGAATACGACGTGAGACTACGACGTGAGAATACGACGTGAAAAAAATACGACGTGAGACTACGACGTGAGAATACGACGTGAGACTAAGATATGAGTCTGCGAGATAAGACTCCAACGTAAAACGACGACTTGAGACTACGAAATGAGACTACGACTTGAGACTACGACGTGAGACGACGACGTGAGAATACGACGTGAAAATACGACGTGAGACTACGACGTGAGAATATGACGTGAGACTACGATATGAGTCTGGGAGATAAGACTCCAACGTAAAACGACGACTTGAGACTACGAAATGAGACTACGACTTGAGACTACGACGTGAGACGACGACGTGAGAATACGACGTGAAAATACGACGTGAGACTACGACGTGAGAATATGACTTGAGACTACGATATGAGTCTGCGAGATAAGACTCCAACGTAAAACGACGACTTGAGACTACGAAATGAGACTACGACTTGAGACTACGACGTGAGACGACGACGTGAGAATACGACGTGAAAATACGACGTGAGACTACAACGTGAGAATATGACGTGAGACTACGATATGAGTCTGAGAGATAAGACTCCAACGTAAAACGACGACTTGAGACTACGAAATGAGACTACGACTTGAGACTACGACGTGAGACGACGACGTGAGAATACGACGTGAAAATACGACGTGAGACTACGACGTGAGAATATGACGTGAGACTACGATATGAGTCTGCGAGATAAGACTCCAACGTAAAACGACGACTTGAGACTACGACTTGAGACTACGACGTGAGACTATGACGTGAGACTACGAAATGAGACCATTTAGCTGTTGCAATCTTTATTGACTCATGTGGCCATTGAGTCACTCATAGTCTTTTTAGGTAATAGTTTAATCTAGAGCTTTGGGTTCAAGGATATTTTTTTGGTTAACATTTTACTACAAAAAATAAAAGTGATCGCCTAAAATTAAAAAAAAATTTGGTGGTTAGGTAAAGAAAGAATCAAGTTGAAAGGTGGATAGATTTGACGGTGAAATGAAAGGTTTACACAAATTATTTGTGGTCAGCGAGACAGATTTTGCTGGGCGTCAGAGTAAAACTAAAATTTTAAATTAGTTACATCATGTTTGTGAGGCTTGAATTACCTATTGTTATTTATACATTTCTATTGATATATACTAAAAATCACAGACATTTGAAAGTTATACACGGAAATGAAGAGGATAAAATTTAATGGTCCACATAAATAAATTCTTGAAATCTACTAATTTAGTGGTATGTTAGGTCTAAAAATGGTCGACCAATTTGAACCCGTGCCGGTCCATGGATCAAATGATATTAGGCAGCCCAGAAAAATTATTTCCTTTTTTATATACCGTGATGTATTTCTTTCAAGATAGTACGACCTTTCTTGGGCGATGGGTTAACTGTTAAAATGGACGGTTGTAAGAGGCAGTAGCATTGTAAATCAAAACGATCTAACATAAGCCAACAGCCACCCACCCCCCCACACACACACACACCTTACCCCCCCCCCCTCTCCAGCTAACGTCGAAAGATACGCCGATGCGAGATAAAATGTTTGGAGACAACTTTTCTTGCCAACTAATGTATACCGTAAGCTCTACACTAAGTCACTTACCAAACTTCCTGTATTTAATGTAGACTTCAGCGGAAAATATATCAAATTAGTTGCATCTAATTTTGTGAACCATTCTGTACGGGGTAACATGAAGTCATCTGCCACAAACAGAAGATCAGTGACGTCATTTCCTGGACATGTGCTGCACAAGTTGTTGCTGGAGTTGTATGTCAGTCCAGCACAGTTATCAGATGACAGACAGTTGATGGCGCAGGAAGCAGCATCAGACAAGTTCATACTGACATATTGTGTACAGCTTAACCTATAACCTTCTTTCATAAAAGTCACCAAATTTCCTGTTTCTATCAAATTCAGCTGACCAACCATAAAGACTAAAAATACCAGTGAAGACATCTTGAAAGTAAACAAAGATGGCTGACCTAGACCAGTACAGGAAATGATACTGGTTTTCAATAATTTTATTTTTTTTAATATTTATAAACATGAATAAATTAGATAATTGTCTTTATACCAATAACCATTGTAGATGTTGTTTGTTATTTATTGTTTTTCTTTTCTAAAATCTTTCTCACGATTGGACAGAAATAAATCGACAAGTGGTTCATTTATCCAAAGCGCCGTTTTTTGTTTTATCTGCAGGTCCTAGGTGAATTCATCAGTTTAGTCCTAGCTGTCTTTGATACACAAATAAATGGATTGAACTAGTGATAATACGATGCGTTCTCTGATTCCGATACAATTCACGATTTCTATCTACTGTATCAGTATAGATTTGACAACTTATTTAAATTCCGAAATTCAGAACTAACCGATTTTAAAGGAACACTCGTAAATATGTTAGGCTGAGTCTTTAGTAAAATAAACAATTAATATCCAAAACCGTTACGTCGAAAAAGTTCATATTTTTTCCGGTTTCCTAATGGCGAAGAATGGAACCAACACTAATTAGAATTATTTCATTCAAAAAGGTTGCAGCTTACAAACGATAGATTATGTTGTCTCGTTACTGAATAATTTCGAAACATTGTATCGTCTAGTCTTGTACCAACAACTATCCCTCAACAAATATTGGCTTCATTTGAATTGAACGTAATGAATAAAAGTTTAACAAAAAAAATTGTTTCTTTGATATAAATAATTGAATGATCATTGATCTTCGACATTGTAGTTCTCATTCCTCTTCAAATAACAGAACTGGTTTGATCACAAAGGTGCCAGTGAAATAAACATGATTCAAAGGATTGCTCATCAATTGTTTTAGTCTAGTGTACATACAATTTTGCTGATATCTAGATCATAGTTTATTGAATATAAGAGGAAAGAGGAAATTTTAATTGAATCAGTTTCCGAATTCCGCAATGTTTTTTTTTTTCAATCAATCATTGTAGCTATAATTTTAAATACATTTGGCTGCATTGTAAAACATAATTTAATATCAAGGTGCAGTGGTCCGTGAAAACAAGATATCATCAGACTAAGTTGAATGGCTTACTGGAAAGTTGATACATTGTAGATACCCATGAATAAATGATACATTCTTTAGATTTTCAGATCCAAACCATTGACACAAGATATCAACGGGAAATGATTTTCTTTTCTTTTTAATTATATAAATTGAGCCACGTCATATTTCACTTTTTTTTAAATTAAAGTTAAAAAAAAACAACAAAACGCTTAAATTGATATGTTTACTTGAATGTGGAAATATACGCATGTAAATAAATAATGAGTGTTGCGTTACTGTTAGTTCACTTGAACGTCTAATACATCTCTATGGCTTTTTTTTTATTAGCACGATCATATGTTTACATGCTATTTATATATCAATAAAATGTAATTTTTATATCAATCAATAATAATATACTCACATACATGTACGTAGAATACTTTTTATGGGCCACAATTGCAGTTTTTACCCCAAGGCTCTGAAAGCCTCTCTGCATCGTACAAATAGATAGTAACATTATAACAGCTTAACAGCAATTGTTACGTGATGTCATTTGTTATCACCTGCTACTATGGATGCAATGTGCATCTGGCTATTTAATAGGAAAATGTGTAAACAATGGCACGTTGACCCACGACGATGCTGACCACATTAGTGACAGGGTAGATGTGTGAATAGTTCGCTGCAAACTCCCCGTTAATGTACACACGGTATTCCGTCTGTGTAACCAGAAACACGATGTCCACCTGTTTAATGTACACAAACAGATCCGGGGTTGACGCTGACACTTGGCTGTTCCAGATAGACCCCTTGCAACTGTTCAGGGCCGTGTATTTAGAGCCCATATTTTTGAAAGTAGGTCTAAAGTGAAATACAACATAACTGGAGTCGTTTTTCAGTTCATTTTTTTCAATCTTTGATAAATATAACATTTATTCAGTTGATAGTCGACATTTTGACACAATACAAGTAGGTGAGTATTAATTTTTATTTTTTACAAAAGAAAATATTGTCAGTACAGCTAGGCAGTCTTTTCAGTGGTTTGTAAACAATTTGAAAGCTGATTACATTCAGAGCTACAGCCTAAACATATGAATGGTTGTTACGTTTATCAGTTATATTCAAGTTAAAACAATTAGGCCGTATGCAATATGGCTTTTTCAGAATACGTTTTGGTTACAAAATACAAAGTTATAATTTTAAAAAAATTCTTATGAGACACGTGCATTTTAAAATTTAGCAGTGAATAAAAAACCCGTTGCGTTGCAATATGAATGGGCATTTTATAATTTTGCTAAAAGTGTTACATATTATACATTAAAATACATGTTTCCTGTTCCCATCTATTCAGTTGACAATGTACAAGAATAAAACCTTTGAATGATGATATCTTCATTTGTATGTATATCTCAGTTCTAATATATCAGAATATACTGTTATGCTGTTATGTTGCGACTAATGGAGAGACGGTTATACTGCGAGTAGTTACTATCTTTCACGATGTTTTTATGATAGTTCACCCTACATGCTGTAAATATCTGCCCGCGGGAACCACTCACTCGTGAGTTGACGAATTAATAAACTTATTTTTCAATTTGGAATGTGCTCACCTTTCTAATGTGACACTTGATCGCGTGGTTTGTTGATGAGTCATGCAGCAGACTGGTGACTTTTAGCCCGAGCCCCTTGAGGCACCAGTACCACCAGACTTAGAGCTTACCAGCAAATAGTTGCTGGAGTACATTTCAAAATGCTACAAATAGAATCCGGAATATAAGAATGCTTTGTTAAATAATACAAAAGAGTTTAAGTGCAATGGAAAAATTTGTCTGAATTACGTCATTGGCACTTGTTTTGAAAGTACCTGAAGGACTCGACCTCAGACAGGAACACAGTGGGTGAATAAAATACCGGTGTCCAAAAACCACAGTAAGAGTATCAACAATATGAGAACCAACCATTTGAGAACCAACAATTTGAGAACCAACAATTTGAGACCCAACAATTTGAAAACCAACAATTTGAGAATCAAAAATTTGAGAATCAACAATTTGAGAACCAACAATTTGAGAACCAACAATTTGAGACCCAACAATTTGAGAACCAACAATTTGAGAATCAACAATTTGAGAATCAACAATTTAGAACCAACAATTTCAGAACCAACAATATGAGAACCAACAATTTGAGAACCAACAATTTGAGAACCAACAATTTGAGAACCAACAATTTGAGAACCAACAATTTGAGAATCAACAATTTAGAACCAACAATTTCAGAATCAACAATTTGAGAACCAACAATTTGAGAACCAACAATTTGAAACTCAACAAATTGATAATCAACAATTTGAGAACCAACATTTTGAGAACCAACAATTTTTTTTTTATATTTAAAGCGAAATAAGGAAAAATATTTTGTTAATATAAAATTAATGTGTCTTTTGTTATGTTTCTTATTATAGAACTAATTATCCACAATCTTATCATACGACTGAATTTAGCAGAATTAAGTTTCTTTTTGAAATTTTGTTTTCCTTTGTGCTTTAAATTTGTCTATATTCTGTTGAAAGTTTGTAGAAATTACCCCAAGTCCTATTTGCTTTTAAAAGCTACTTGGGGAAGTACCGTACTGAAAGATGTGATATTGTCCCCGTTTTGTCTGTCTGTCTGTCTGTCCGTCATCACCCTAGATATCAGCAACCATAAGTCCTAGACCGATGATGTATATATCATTTTGTAGGTCTTGGCCTGCCAAGTGTACGTCAAAAAGTCCATTTCGCGATCTGACCTCTGAGGGCCGAAATAGGGGGCGTTTTAAGTACCGTTTTTGCTTATATTTTAAATATAAATAATAAAAGCTAATCAAAGGGGCGTAATCATTATTTATTTTTGTAACAGTTATTCAACATGATTACTTCCCTCTCTATTTATCAAAACCTATACGCGTGGAGCAAAATCTATGGCTGTAACCCGGAAAAAAAAATACGGATTTCGTCCGGCGTAGCCATAGCCACTGCGTACACGAAAATGCTCTAAAATGTCCTTTGTCCGAAACGGAAAAGACTTAAATTGCTTGTTTTATATATGAATACATTATTGAATTATAAAAAAAATCCGCACTAATTATTACAGACTTACAAAACCTGGCAAGAAGATTATTTAACTCAACTAGAATGTTCTTATCTAATTAGATTTTAGTCTACCTGTTATAATTTATCTATTAAAATTTTTAATAAACTGCCTGTTAAAATTTTAGAGATTTACCTTTGCTTTTGATAATTTGCGAATGTCTGACATATTGAAAGTATAGCCAGGAAATAAATACAATCAAACATATGTTTATTTTGTTGAAAATAAACTTTCAAATATTCGTATTTACATTTTAATATGTATTATTGTGTGTCTAAGTGCTATAAAGGTTTTAACACCTTGGTCTCTAAGGCAATTGTTTTCGCGCCGTCATGTTTCCTTACTGTTATGAAAATTACAATTGTAAATAGGGCTGTTAATATTGATAAGAACTATATCGATCGAAAAAAAACAGTACAGCGTTATAGACCTACCACTGATCCAGTGGTAATATTTACTGGAAGTTCCAAGATGAAAATCTTTTTTTTTTAATTGATTGGATAGGTCAGTGGATAATTGTTGACCTTGTTTTGAATAATCCAAGAGATGGGCTGATCACAGGTAAAATTCAAATTTTCTATCATGTATCCATGACAGATGGAACATGTCTTGGACTAGCTGGAATAATGGAAAGCTACACAAATTTTGTTTACGTCACACGAGATGGAGCATGAAATTTTAGATCTGATGCTTGTGGTCTCGTTGCAGGTCACAGGCTCGAAAACCTCTGGCAGTGTACTTGGTTTTATACATAGAAATCTCTTTACTGCAGTACATGGCATACGAGTACGTATTGGAAATTGAAATCCAAGATAAACACCATATCAAAACATGGGACATGATGACATCAACTTTATCTTGCCTTATAAAGCAATTGCCTTTTTTAAAGTTTTATTCAATCCATATTGCTTTATTCAAACTGAACTAGTATTAAAAAAACACGTATTATAGTTAGATTTATTCATTCAATAAATAATTCAAATTTCAGACAACAATGTCATAATATTGTCAAATATATAATATTATAATACATATAGCTGAGAGCACTGTAGTAATGTATTATAATTCACTAAAAAGAAAACAATTTCCTATGGTTGTTCTAAGTAACTAACCACTAAATTTTATAAAAAAATCCTTTGGTAAGAATGTTTATCTAGACATTCAACAGTGGGCCACGTGTGTGCCACATGCCATCAATACATCAGCAGTAAGCAATATGTGTGCTATAATGTCATCAATACATCACCAGTAAGCAATATGTATGCCACATGCCATCATTACATCAACACCCAGTAGAGTGTAGCTGACAACTAATCGATTTTGAAATTTTAAAAAAGAAAACTGGTTATCAAGTTATTTTTGAATAAAGTTCCTGAATAAAGCGACAGAAAGTGAAAGTGCTTTTGTAGACAAAGTACTTGTCCTTTAATAATGTCAATAACTTGTCATAAAAAGTTTGCCAATTCTTGACATTGGGTAGTAAGAATGAAACTTGTTTTTACTTCAGCAATGTCGTTCTCTTGGACAATAATTGTTTGAATGCCAACAATAAGAGTACACAACTTATGCTAATTGAACTTATGGCGAAATGCATTATCTGATCAATGACATAAAATTAAGTTGTCTAAAATATTGTGACAACTCTTAAAATTCTGTTTATAAAATCAAAACATAACACAGGCCGGCGTGGGTTCCAAGAGTATTTACTAATATCTATAAAAACAACAACAACGGCAACATGGCCACTCTCTTGCCGGCTTCTACGTCACTGTCTCTACTGCGTCATCGCGTTCACTATGTAGACTGTACGGTGCGCACCGAGAAGGTCGTAACAATATTTAAATTGCGTTTTTTTTATTTTTAGTATACTGTGTAGTAGTATATACAAATAAAATCCCTTGGAACTGTTTTAGCAATTACTGTTGTGAAATAAGAACAAGTTAAATTTTGAAATTGCCTAATATGATGAATCAGTCTGCATAGTCTGTCCGATATTTCTGTCGACGGAGCGTTCATTCAGCAATCTAAAACTGGTGCAACATGTTTAAAGATGCGAAATGTCACAACCGTTTATTGCACTTTTTTAAAGCTATGCTTCTAGTCTAAATCTAACAATATGATATTATTTTATTTGAAAGATACAGTAGACTTTGGACTATCTTACCTAATATTGTGCAATGACCAGTGCTTTTTTGTGACCGTACGCACTGGTAAGGCGTACCGGCACCTTTTTCAATGCGGGGAAAAAATCATTACTTTTCATGTATTTTAACGTTTATTATTAATTTATTATATTATTAATTTGTTAAAATTGAATTATTTTAAAATTGTGCGCAATAAAAACTAAACTAGACGCTGAGTTTTAGCTAAAATTTAGGCAATCCATCACTGAGTACCGGCACCTATTTTATTTTTTTTACAAAAAAAAGCACTGGCAATGACAATGGCTTACATATGTAATAAAACGAATACATTATTTCAGTAATCTGTTCTAGTTTGTGTGTGTATATTTTGTTATTATTACGAAAACTATTTACATATTATACTTAATTTAATTGTGGATCAATATTGATTTCTATGCCGGATAGTCAGTGGAGTAGGAAGTGTAGTGCAGGTTGTGCAGGTTGTGCAGATGCACAGGGCACTGAGCTAGAGGAGGCACCGTAATAGCAATCTTAAAAACAGTTTTTAGCCTCTAGATCAGACCTAGATCATATGTGGGGTACAATATCATGCAAATCATAGTTTTGGATAAAGTACTGAGAGCTGCTACACACTGAACTTTTATTTTGTTTACAGTACTTCAGTAAAATGGAAGGACACATTAACTGTTCATTCGATTTTAAAATATTTTGTAGCATGTCCGTTGTGATGTAACAAAAGTATTAAAAGTTGTGCATTTAACATTCCAAGGTTCACACAGACACTAGATATGGACATCAAGAGTAGATGCAGTGAATGCACTACGTCAGAAATAACTGAAGTGTATTGTCTACTTCAAGATATGTCAGAGTATGCCAAGTGTACAGAAGTGTATTGTCTACTTCAAGATATGTCAGAGTATGCCAAGTGTAGAGAAGTGTATTGTCTACTTCAAGAGATGTCAGAGTATGCCAAGTGTAGAGAAGTGTATTGTCTACTTCAAGAGATGTCAAAATATGCCAAGTGTAGAGAAGTGTATTGTCTACTTCAAGAGATGTCAAAGTATGCCAAGTGTAGAGAAGTGTATTGTCTAATTCAAGAGATGTCAAAGTATGCCAAGTGTAGAGAAGTGTATTGTCTAATTCAAGAGATGTCAAAGTATGCCAAGTGTACTGAAGTGTATTGTCTACTTCAAGATATGTCAGAGTATGCCAAGTGTAGAGAAGTGTATTGTCTACTTCAAGATATGCCAGAGTATGCCAAGTGTAGAGAAGTGTAAAGTCTACTTCAAGAGATGTCAAAGTATGCCAAGTGTAGAGAAGTGTATTGTCTACTTCAAGATATGTCAGAGTGTGCCAAGTGCAATTTACACAATAAATCTGTGGTAGTCAATTTAGTACCTTTAATTGATTTCTTAATTATGTATAGGCCATTGATGGGATGTTGGTGGAGATTTTCGTAAATGACTGACTAAATTAGCAAGTCACTGTAAATCAATACGGTTTTTAATAGTGCAGTATGATCTACTGAAAACGTTTTAGAGATCTGGCAAATGAGGACATCCCTCGCTAGCACCTAAATTGGACGGTCAGGATAAGACACACTTTGTTGTCTATCTAGTCTATCATAACGGCACAACTTGTGTACCTCTCCTATGTTGACATCTTTATGACCAAACAATAAAGTATCATTTCTTTTTCATTATATTACATTTCGGGACTAACTATGCGTAAGCTGTCGTAGTAAAATACACATTTATCCAGAGTTTCTATGTTTTTAAAATATATATTTTTTTTTAAAAGATCGATTTGTAGTCCCACTGACAAATATTGTAATATGTATCGTTGTCAGCTCAAGTTAATTTTTAATTTAACTTTGTGATTGATTTGCTCTCACATTTATACCCTGCCCCAATAACAGATTCGAGTATTAAGAAAACATATTGATTATATTGATTCAATCGAGTCTAGCGTTTTAAAAAGTAAACTTAGTTTGATATTTAATAGTCTCTCTTGAAGAGCTCGCGCTCCCACTTCATGACAATCACCTATAAAAAAAACAAAAAAAAATGTTTCAATCTGTCATTGACACCTGTCAAAAAGTCCATTGTTTCCCTATTGGCACATACGTCATGACGGGTGAGGGATGTTTATGTGGTGAGGGATGTTTATGTGGTGAGGGATGTTTATGTGGTGAGGGATGTTTATGTGGTGAGGGATGTTTATGTGGTGAGGGATGTTTATGTGGTGAGGGATGTTTATGTGGTGCAGGATGACATACGTCATGACGGGTGAGGGATGTTTATGTGGTGAGGGATGTTTATGTGGTGAGGGATGTTTATGTGGTGAGGGATGTTTATGTGGTGAGGGATGTTTATGTGGTGAGGGATGTTTGTGTGGTGAGGGATGTTTGTGTGGTGAGGGATGTTTATGTGGTGAGGGATGTTTATGTGGTGAGGGATGTTTATGTGGTGAGGGATGTTTATGTGGTGAGGGATGTTTGTGTGGTGAGGGATGTTTATGTGGTGAGGGATGTTTATGTGGTGAGGGATGTTTATGTGGTGAGGGATGTTTATGTGGTGAGGGATGTTTATGTGGTGAGGGATGTTTATGGGGTGAGGGATGTTTATGTGGTGAGGGATGTTTATGTGGTGCAGGATGACATGCGTCATGACGGGTGAGGGATGTTTATGTGGTGCAGGATGACAGTCAATCAAAAGGTCACGGGCTTAATCCGGAAATCACATTTGTAAAAGGGTGCGTGGGATAAGTTAAGGAATATTAGGTGCTGTGCTAGTCACTATGACCTGTATTTACCGTGGTACCCCCATAAATCAACGACGTGCTAGTCTATACCTGTGTCCACCGTGGTGCCTCCATAAATTGGCGTTGTGCTAATCACTACCTGTGTCATTCGTGGTGCCACCACAAACTTCTCATCCTTTCGTTATGGTTTCTTTTTAGATATTAGATTTGTTTACAAAGTAAACGCACAAATACACTATTTAAGTTACTTAGTAAACTAAACACATAAAAGAAGAGCTTGATTACAATTACTGTTGTCAACAGTACGAGTGACATTGGTATACATTATTGGACAACAGTAAATATTTAGTAGACACTGAACGACATAGCAGACACGAGTAGACAATAGTAGACACTATTAAACTTCGATAGATATAAATATACATTTTTAGATATCACTAGATTTCGGTTGGCATCAGTAAAAAAGACATTAGTAGAAAATAGAAGATGTATTTAGACATCGATGAACATAAATATACTTTTTGATACATCAAAATATACAAGAAGACGATCCATGGCTGAAAAAAATAGGTAATTTCTTTATTTTTCATTTAGATATTGAAGTCTAATCTTCAAACTGAGTCTAATAAAATCTAGGAATTGCATTTGTATGTATCTATTTGCAAAATTCTGATTCATCTATTGTTTTTTTTTCTAAGTGCCAGTTAAGGAGATTGTCAAATTACCCGTCTGGATAACTGAAAACTTTCATCATCGGAATACAGAAATTCCGTTTTATTCTGAGTTCGACAAAGATAGCATATAACATATGCTAGAGGATGAACAGATGATAACAATGATTCAGATCCGATGGATTGAAGGGGAAACTATTCTTAAAATATTGTTGATATACGTGATATATACGGTTATGTCCCTTGCCCTTTTTCGAAGTGTACTTTTTGTCAAGTGTACGGATTGTCTATTGCAGGGGTGGGCAAACCACGGCCCGCGGGCCGCATGCGGCCGTATATTATGCAGCCCGTATGTATGTACAATTGTAAGTGTGAATGCGAAATAAATGTGAAATACAAGGTTATTATCATTAATTCATATTTTAATACGTTGTAAATTGTAAACTGTATATATATATATATATATATACATACAATATCGGCCCGCCGATAACAATCAAGTTTTCAATGAGGCCCTCCATAGAAAAAAGTTTGCCCACCCCTGGTCTATTTTATATATTGTCCAGAGTACGTATTGTCTAGTGTACATATTGTCTATTGTATGTATTGTCCAGTGTACGTATTGTCTAGTGCACGTATTGTCTATTGTATATATTGTCCAGTGTACATATTGTCTATTGTATGTATATATTGTCCAGTGTACGTATTGTTTAGTGTACGTATTGTCTATTGTATATATTGTCCAGTGTACGTATTGTCTAGTGCACGTATTGTCTATTGTATATATTGTCCAGTGTACATATTGTCTATTGTATATATTGTCCAGTGTACGTATTGCATATTGTATATATTGTCCAGTGTACGTATTGTCCAGTGTACGTATTGTCCAGTGTACGTATTGTCTAGTGCACGTATTGTCTATTGTATATATTGTCCAGTGTACATATTGTCTATTGTATATATTGTCCAGTGAACGTATTGTATATTGTATATATTGTCCAGTGTACGTATTGTCTAGTGTATATATTGTCCAGTGTACGTATTGTATATATTGTCCAGTGTACGTATTGTCCAGTGTACGTATTGTATATTGTATATATTGTCCAGTGTATATATTGTCCAGTGTACATATTGTCTAGTGTATTATTGCCTTGTGTACGTATCTGGATCAAGAGAACCAACCTAAGGATGGTTAATTTTTCAAACATTTTTTTTCAAAAAAAAAAAAAAAAAGACGATTATATTAAAATATACAATAACACTATTAATGTATTAAATGTATTTTTATTGAAACGACACATAACGTGCATATGAAATACTTAGACTTGCTAGAGATTAAAAAACCTCATGTTCACACAAAAAAAAAACAGTCAATAAGAAAATCGTTTAATAGTTTCCGTTGTATGATGTCACATAATTACCATACACAAAAAATGAATTAGATAATTTACGAAAAATAAATTAATAAGCACAAAATAGTTTTAGGCGTGATCCAGACATTCAATTATATCAGTAATAGAGTTTAGCAAGAAAAAGAAAGGAAGCGTTATTAATTTGGTTTTAAAAAAAAAAAAGAATTAAAAGCAGAACCTTTTTTTTTATAATTTACAGAGACAAAGAGGTTAAATGTTTTATACAACAATGTCATCACCTTATTATATTACTGATGTTAAGTAGACCTACTATTTAAAAAAAAAATCATACTGTTGGAAGGAAATGTTATCAGCCAAAAAACTGAAGTTGGAAAAAAAAATGTTTTTTTTTATTTTAAACTAGCTGTACCCTGCAAAACATTTGCATAGAGTTATATCCCCTTAGGCTTGATCGGCAGGCTAGGTTATTTTTTGGTTTCGGGCAGATCCGATTTTTTTCATGATTGTATTTTAAACTGGAATACTGTTGTATTAATTCTTTAACTTTCGATTTAACGCAGCGCCCAAATCGCTATTATTATTATATACTAAAATATCAAACAGAAATTCTTGACACTGAGAAATAATGTGTGGTAGGTATTGGGAAAAAAAGTAGACTGGGTCATTTTAATTTACTTTAGATTACAGGTTGACGAATACACGCGGTACATTTTGTAGCGCGATATTAAAATTTGTATTACCAAGAAAAAAAAAGTATATATGTTTTGATAAGAGATAGAAGAGTCCTAACTGAGAGCTTCAATTTGATTGATGTCCCCGGGCCAAGAGAAAATTTATTTAGAATGATATAATTTACTAGCTGTACCCTGCAAAATCTTTGCATAGAGTTATATCCCCTTAGACTTGATCGGTAGGCTAGGGTTATTTTTTTGGTTTCGGGCAGATACGATTTTTCGATCTTTGTATTTTAAAGTGGAATACTGTTGTATTAATTCTTTACTTCCGATTTAACGCAGAGCCCAAATCGCTTTTATAATATACTAGCTGAACAGGCCCGGTACCCGAACCGGCTATTTGGCACGCAGTTGGAGTTGAAAATGGTGATGCGCTCACAACACCATATCATTGACTAATCTTAATTCATTCATAATATTTTAACTATCATTGACTATTGATATATAAAGGTACATTGACTATTGATACATAAAGGTACATTTACTATTGATATATAAAGGTACATTGACTATTGATATATAAAGGTACATTGACTATTGATATATAAAGGTACATTGACTATTGATATATAAAGGTACATTGACTATTGATATATAAAGGTACATTGACTATTGATATATAAAGGTACATTGACTATTGATATATAAAGGTACATTGACTATTGATATATAAAGGTACATTGACTATTGATATATAAAGGTACATTGACTATTGATATATAAAGGTACATTGACTATTGATATATAAAGGTACATTGACTATTTATATATAAAGGTACATTTACTATTGATATATAAAGGTACATTGACTATTGATATATAAAGGTACATTGACTATTGATATATAAAGGTACATCTACTATTGCTATATAAAGGTACATTTACTATTGATATATAAAGGTACATTTACTATTGATATATAAAGGTACATTTACTACTTGTATATAAAGGTACATTGACTATTGATATATAAAGGTATATTGGCTATTGATATATAAAGGTTCAAGTAAATCCTTCATACATTTTCCGTTGACCCTACCCTTGAATCAAATTTAGGAGCGGCCAGCCGCGGCCAGCGGTTTTTAAAGTTTGCCCACCCTGTTATAATTCGTCGTACTATAATTCTAATACTTCATGGAAACACTAAAACATGTAAGGTGCACTTCCGAATATTTATTCTAATACGTAATGTATACATTTTAATATTTAATATGTATTCTATACGTAATGTAAACATTCTAATACGTACGGTAATGTATACATTCTCATACATAATGGATACATTATAATTTATAATAAAAAAGTATTTGACCGAAATGTTGTATTGCTTAGAATTTTAAAAACATTTTTTTTCAATATTTATACGTGAAACTGATTTACTTCAAGACTTCCATGAATGCTCAGATACTTTGTGCTGGTAGGTGAGTACATATGAGAGTATTCACAGCAGTATTTAGCATCTACATAAATCTGGTGACTTCTGTTACCAACAAGGATATGTATCGTAGTGTTTGAAAATCTAGCAAAAGGAAATGGACTGACTTTTG
Organism: Bulinus truncatus; assembly: GCA_021962125.1. Taxonomy (NCBI): domain Eukaryota; kingdom Metazoa; phylum Mollusca; class Gastropoda; family Planorbidae; genus Bulinus; species Bulinus truncatus. The sequence goes on along the minus strand of JAGDYQ010000436.1, from coordinate 269,064 downwards.
GGACTACCTGTGCGTTCCAGCTACCGTTCTTGCAGCTGTTCAACGCAATATATGAATTTGTAGTGCCAGGTGGACCGTAGATTCTGAAGTGAAGGTTGATGTTCTTACCTGCGTTGTCTTGTGTGAAGTCAATGGTCAATGATACATCCCATATGTACCCTTCGACGTAAAGCTTTGATCAAAGAGACAAAAAAAAAAGTATTTCTTACTTGGGTACTAGAACATAATCTTGCAGAATGTGTTTAATACGAAAATTGAAAAGTAATGACGTCTAATTTTTGTTTAATTTTACTTCATCACTTAATGAAGGTTATAAATATGTTTAAATGTTTAGAATTGTTATATGTAGAGATATTTAGAGCTACTATTTTTTTTAGATGTAATATATGTAGGACTTTTTTCTATATAAAATATGTAGGATTACTATTTTGAGATATAAACATGCAAAAATATGCGATCGTTATCTACATATATATATATATATATATATATATATATATATATATATATATATATATATATATATATATATATAGTCGATTCCGCTTAATTGGGACACATAGGGACCGAGGCTTTTTGTCCCAATTAAGCGGCTGTCCCAATTAAAAATACATATTTACTATTGGCTTCTAGGTTTGGTTTTCTTGAGATTTGTCCCAAATAAGCGGCTGTCCCAACTAAGCGGTTATATATTTATAATTTTTATTCAATGTTAATTGAAAAAAAAATTTTTGAAATTTTTCAAGGCAAACAATGCTAAATGTCTTCTGCTATTAATTTCGGTTTACTAAAGATTTCTATGCGTACTACGTCATCATAGATGCAAATAATTTGTAAGAATATATAGGTTATACTATTTGTATTCGAGCACCGACCATATAACACGTTTACATAGCCCGTAAGCGATCTAGTCTTATATATCTATGCCACAGACTGTCATTCCTTTTTTTTTTATTCCCCTACGTTTAGAGATTTTAGGAGATTTAAAAAAAAAACTTGTACTAAAGATATAGCGGGGCTTTAAATATGATTTTATATGAATATATGAAAAATATTTACATGTTTATGATATAGCGTAAATATATATATATATATATATATATATATATATATACACACACACAAATACACACACACACACACATATATATATATATATATATATATATAGATTTGATATTACCTTTATAATTATTTAGGAAGAGAAGTATATGTGTTTAAATATGAAAGTGTTTCAACAGTATCTACATGTAGGATCCATTACTATACATTTTCTTTAACTTGTAAATAAAACGGCATAAAAAGCTTTATAAAATGTAAATATATATTTAACTATCATATGCTTTACAAGATACACAGAGTAATTTAAATTATATTTTACATTATTTTTTTTTTGACTTACCACTGTTCCAGTGGAAATGTTATTCGGTACTTCCATAAAACAGTTGGTCTGATTAGTAACAACATTAAATGGACAGCTTGTAGCAGAATTTGAAACAATCCATGACATTGGTTTACCTGAAGTAAAATTCAGACTTTCTATCATGTATCCATGACAAATGAAGCAGGTCTTGGACTGACTAACATAACGGAAAGCTACACAAGTTTTGTTTATAGAACAAGATGTGGCGCAGGCTAGTTTAGTCTTTTTGGTGGTGGTCCACATTGTGGTCTCATTGCAGCCCACAGGCTGAAAGCTCTTGTCCTCGTACTTTGTTGTACAAATGGAAGTGTCTTTACTGCAGTACATGGCAGATATGTACATAGTGAATAATGAATTTAAAGTTGTACACAAAATCACGATGTTCATTGTTTAAAATATATATGTCTCTACCTTCTAATTATGTTCAATGAAATATAATACACATTTCAAACACCGTTTTAAACTGTGATATTGTAGCTACCTCAGGAAAACCTAATAGCAGAAAAATCAAAGACCAGAATTTGTTACAATGGTTTAGACGTTCAGTATCGCTGACAGGGTGTGATGTGGAAACAGCCATTGTCTGCGATCCGTAGAAAAACTGACCATATTTATTGACATAATCAAGTTTATTTTTAAGAGACCGATTCGTATTGGTTAACATCCGTTCTTGTGACACGAGTGCTTGTTTGTAGTGTAAAGTGTAGTGCTCTACTATGGTTCTTACCAGAGAAACCAGACAACTTTAACAGTGACAATAGCTTCAATTCGAAGTACTGAGATCTTGTTTTTTATAGCTTTTATTTGTAGATTATACAAATGTAAAATTTAGGTATAGATTTTTCATTATGGGAAGAAAAATAATTCGCAAACTTAAAAGCATCTGAGTTGCTTTGTACCGTTTTTTTTATTAAATACGTCATGCACAGTTATTAGTTGAGTTTGATGCAGATGGAATAGTTATGTTCTGTATATCATTTCTATATATAAATATAACTAAAAACAAACACACACACAAACACACATACACACACACACACACACACATATATATATATATATATATATATATATATATATATAACAGTAAATACTGTTAAATGCTCTAAGTAATTTACGAAGGCGTAGTTTTAAAAAAAATACAGCAGTTAATAATGTATATACAATTAACAACTACAGTGGCCATTTTTCTTTACTTCCTTCTTCATCATCACCGCCACTCTGCTGCTCTCACGTCATTAAGTCACTGCTTTCAATACGTAATTTATACGGTGCGCTGGTCTAGTTCCCTATTCATCGCGCCCCACCGAGGGCAAGGAGAGAGTAAACTATCAATACATCGCTGTATTAACGTGAAGAAGAAAACATTGTGTACTGGTGAAACTGTAAATAACGACAGGCTCCGGCAGTGATAGTACTCACAGGTCAAGAGTTCGAGACTTGGTTTGCCAGAAAACTTTCTTGACATATGGCCAAAGCAAAAACTACTTTTACAGTAAACTTTGAAGTTAAATGAAGTTTTAAAAATGGTTTAATCGTTTTCTAGAGAGCGGAGAAATCTCTGGTGTATAGTATAAAGTCCAAACAATTTGACTTTAAAAAAAAATAACGACATTTTATGACTTAATTCTCAAATAAAGTAAAATATTCAAAATATTACAACAAACAATCATCCGTATGCTGTTACTCCATCTGTATGCTGTTACTCCATCTGTATGCTGATAGTCCATCTGTATGCTGTTACTCCATCCGTATGCTGTTACTCCATCTGTATGATGTTGCTACATCTGTTTGCTGCTACTCCATCCGTATGCTGTTACTCCATCTATATGCTGATAGTCTATCTGTATGCTGTTACACCATCTGTATGCTGTTACTCCATCTGTATGCTGTTGCTCCATCTATATGCTGATAGTCCATCTGTTTGCTGTTAGTCCATCTGTGTGCTGTAGGTTTTGTTCATTCCTAGCCACTCTAGTCATCATCTACCCATGCACAATGGACTCTGGTGGGTAGGTATTTTTGACTTTATAAGATACTCCGAACAAAAAATATTCACAAGATAAATCAATCTCCCGTGATGCCTCCATGGCCATTGCACGCCCAGCTAATGTGGGGATGAAAGAAGGGCACTACAAAACCTAAAAAACTCTCACATTTATGTGCGAATTTTTTTTTTAGTTGGACGGATGGTCGTGTGGTAAAGCGTTCGACTATCAGACTGAGTTTTCCTGGTTCGATCTCCGGTGATGACCAATGAATGTTTCAGGTCATGGCTTAAGTCTCGCTATATTTGCCGTGGTGCTTCCATGGCCATCGTGAATAAACAAATTGAAATTTAAAAATTAATTGTGAATACTATAATTTTTGTCTTTTTGTCTGCGTATGAAATTTGAAGTAGTTTTCTTAATGACCTAGTCGCAAATGCTTTATCATTTCCGTCACACCATGTAGTGCCTGTTCTTCGGACAGCGATTCTTCTGCTGCGGCCCTAAGGCCATTTAGTACCACTGTGACCATAACTTTACTGGGTTGACTGATGAGACTGATGATGAGACTGTTGATGAGAAAGATGATGAGAATGATGATGAGAAAGATGATGAGAATGATGATGAGAAAGATGATGAGACTGATGATGAGACTGATGATGAGACTGATGATGAGACTGATGATGAGACAGATGATGAGACTGATGATGAGACTGATGATGAGAAAGATGATGAGACTGATGATGAGGCTGATGATGAGACTGATGATGAGAAAGATGATGAGACTGATGATGAGACTGATGATGAGAAAGATGATGAGACTGATGATGAGGCTGATGATGAGACTGATGATGAGAAAGATGATGAGACTGATGATGAGACTGATGTGAGAAAGATGATGAGACTGATGATGAGACTGATGATGAGACTTATGATGAGACTTATGATGATACTGATGATGAGACTGATGATGAGACTGATGATGAGACTGATGATGGGACTGATGATGAGACTGATGATGAGACTGATGATGAGACTGATGATGAGACTGATGATGAGAAAGATGATGAGACTGATGATGAGGCTGATGATGAGACTGATGATGAGAAAGATGATGAGACTGATGATGAGACTGATGATGAGACTGATGATGAGACTTATGATGAGACTTATGATGAGACTGATGATGAGACTGATGATGAGAAAGATGATGAAACTGATGATGAGACTGATGATGAGACTGATGATGAGACTGATGATGAGACTGATGATGAGAAAGATGATGAGACTGATGATGAGACTGATGATGAGACTGATGATGAGAAAGATGATGAGACTGATGATGAGACTGATGATGTGAAAGATGATGAGACTGATGATGAGACTGATGATGAGACTGATGATGAGACTGAAGAGGCTAATAATAATAATCAATAAAAAAGTAAACTCAGCAGGTCAGACTTTGTCTGCTATATTCTTTGACACAATAGAGTGATTTTCCCTTTAGCCTCTTCCACGGCGTGCTTAAGCAGCTAAGCCGACTTACGGTTTTTCTGGCTCGGTATGGCCTATCTATTACCGTAATGCCGGGGGATGCTGGTGTCAGTTTTTAGTTGTACAGGTCCCTGGATTATTCCGACACATAATATGAAATTGTAAATTTGTAAGATACAATATATTTTACTATATTACTTTTATTAAGTTATATGGTTTTAACATTTTCTAATTATTCAGCAATATCGTATAAGACATAACCGGTTTATTTTTACCGGGTTCTACTGAAAGGTACAAAGACCATTGCTCATAGCAATACATTGACAGTATACAATGGATATTACTACAAGTCGAAGAGAAGCTTTAGCCGACACGAACTTTTGAAAATGATACGGTTGAATGAGTCGCAATTTCGTGGTCACAACAAGCTGTAAAAAAAAATAGTTCTTGAATGAAACAAATTCTTTTAAACTCAGCAATGCAAGATCGTATAGTGCAATAGACTTGTGTGATACAATAGAATCGATTTCCTTACTGCGAACATTTTATTTTCCATTTCTAATTCAGGGGCGTCATCATTGTCCAAGTTGTGCGTACAAGTATTACTGCCTATTTTAATGGGCCGCACCCACCATCAGGAATATAAAGCTGTAACCTTAGGAATGGAATACAAAAATCGTCCTTTGTTTACCAGGTTTTGAAAAGCTATGTGAATAGTCTTTAATTGTATATATTAGGGTGGCTCACTTTATATTAGAAAAAAATAAAGTTGATTTTTCATCATGATTCATTTTAGTTTTCTGGTTCACTGTGATTTAAAAAATGTATAGGCCTATACCAAATTTCACACCATTTGGGCTTCTATAAATACTGCCTCAGTGCAGTTGTTATCTTTTGTTTTATGGTATTCGGCAATTGCATTAAATGAAAATTTCGCGAGGATTAAAATGCTGTTTTTTAGATACGAAGAACAATTATATTACACAATAGTAATTAAACATTAAAAAAATACTAGTTATATGACACATTAACCTGACTGTATTGCAGATTAGTTCTAAGTACGCCATTCAAAAATAAACTTTAAAAGTTTTTAATCTGTGCTTTCTGAGTCCTGAACGGCTTCAAGTAGCGATCTCTTTAGCACAGTTGATTTTTTTGCATCTGGAAACTCTTTGCGATGCTATTCAACAATTTGGAGCAAGTACTGCTTTTCCTCCTCTGATTTGGCGAGAGATGAGTTGAATGATGACGCCAGTGCAATTACCCGCTCGGCACAGTCATTGACAACTTTTAAGGAAGAGACCACTGCTGTTGCCTTCTGAAACGATGGAGTTTGTTTCCAGGTGGAAGCATCAGTCATGAGAAAAATGTTTGGGAAGCAGAAGAGCATTAAAGAAGAGCAGCGATGACGAGGTTGCAAAATCCTTTAGTGTCACATTATGAAGTGCTGAAGGATCATATGTGCTGCTGCGGATGCACCTTTCTTCTTTCTGATCATCAGAAGATTTCTCCATGAAATGTCTCAAGCAAGCAGCAAGGCTGTTTTTCTCATCCACCAAGACACGTTGAGAAAAGAGAGCCAGTGGAATGAGTTCTGCACTAATGTACCAGAGATGTCGGCCAATCGTTTTCAATTCACTCTGAGAAATGAATGAAAGAAACATTCTTACAATCAATATGAAGCTTGATGAAATCCAGATCATTCATAGGTGTGTCTGCTAGAATGGGACAATGAATCCAAGCGTTAATGTAAACCAAGGATGCAAAAATAGCAAATTCTGAAATTGATCTGTCTTCATGCTTAAGCAGCTTGAATTGATGACAGAAGAGATAAATCTTCATGATGTGGATTATTTTAGACATCCACCTCGCATGGTGATAAGCTCCTGGAACACGAAAACGCAACCCAAGTGGGGGAATTCCTCGCAGGAAGATGAGACTCTTTTTATTCTTCACGTGGCAAATATCTTGAGTTGTCTTTCATATGGAGAATATGATGGCTTCTTCTTTTAATGACTTGAGATTTTGCTCCAATCAAACATCTTGGTATATACCAAATATGCCTATCTTCTTTTTGGTCAAAACGTCTTAAAGCGCTTGAATAGCAGCACATCCGGTCCAGTTGTACAACCGCAAATGTCTTATTGAAGACGGCTGTGTTTGTAAACATACCATTAGACAGTAGGCTCAATTAGGGAAAGTACCTAGCTCAATAAACATTGGCATGTCCACTGGACAGTATACAGGCAAAGAAATAGGTCATGAAAAAATTGTACCAACTGACTGTCAGACGGCTGTGTTTGTAAACATACCTTTGACCAGTAGGCTCAATTAGGGGAAGTACCTAGCTCAATCAACAGGAGTTGTGTCAACTTCTATGCCAGTTAAATGAACAATACTTTTCGTCCTAGTAGTCATAACTAAATGAATGATATTTATATAGCCGCAACATTTGATATTATAACACTTGATTTTTATAACTAAATTGAAATGCACTGGTGAAGCTGGCTATTCATTTGAAAATCAAAACTTCTAGAGATTTCTAGAATTTCCCGGAACCTTCTCAAGTTTTCCACGATTTTTTTTAGAAGTTTCTAGAACCTTCTAGAGATTTCATAGAACCTTTCAGAACCTTCTAGAATTGTATAGATTTTTCTAAAACTTTCCAGAGCCTTCTAGCATTTTCTGTGTGCTTTATATATACATACTCACATTCAAAATGTATTTAGAATGATATAAAATTTCAGTATCAGTGAGGCAGGTACTAAATAAAGTCATATATTCATGAAATTTTTTCTGTGCAGTTTTGAAGTCAAAGGACACACAAAAAACAAAAGGCTCCAAAAAAAATTTGACAAAAAGTTATTTCGGGCCACCCTAATATATATATATATATATATATATATATATATATATATATATATATATATATATAACAGTAGTTTGAGAAATGTGAAACTGCATAACCTAAATCACAGGAGACACGTTTTGTCATTTTGTTTGTCGATTTAACCTTTTTTGTTTCGTTACAAGCTTAAGAATGATAAAAGTCTTAATCTTTCCCTGATTATTTGTAGTGAGGATATTGTCATAACTTGAATTATTGTAAATTTTGTTTGTCATCATAACCAGTGATGTAAGAAAGTTTTTGGTAAAATTTTTACCAAAAAGAAAAAAAAAAGCGAAAGTTAACTGTCTTCCAGGAGGGGGAGGATCCAAATGACCCAAAATGGTTATTAAAAAGTTGGGGGAGTTTTGTGCCCCAAGGCATAATGAGGTCCTTGAAACATTTCGTTTTTGGAAGATGAAAATATCTCAACCTTTCAACCTGTTCCTCACCGAGGTGAGAATACAGGCCGATAAATGTAACTTTAAGGATAAAGAGAGAATGCTAAGAGACAAAATTGTTTTATCAGTAGACATTCAAATACAAGCATCTCTTCTCAAGGATCATGAGCTAACACTGGAAAAAGCGATCAGGACTTGTCTGATTTTCGAGCAGACTACAAAAAGCTTGAGAGAAATGAAAACTGAGCAAACTGAAGAAGATAAGATTGTAGTGGATAATGTGGACAGGAAAACTGAGGGAAAGCCCAAGAATATGAGAGGAAGAACCCTCACAGAAAGCAATGGATGTAGGTTTTGTGGTGGGACCCACGAAATGAAAAAAACAAGCTTGCCCAGCATGGGGCAAAACGTGCCACAACAGTGGCCTCAGAAACCATTTTGCTGGAAAGTGTAGAACTGTTGTGAACGAGATCCAGGTGCAAGGGTCTGATGATATGGAAGAAGACAAGTGGTTGTGTGCTGTGTCAAGCTTGAACAGTCGATTGACTGCCCTATTTGAAGTCAACAACTGTGAAGTAAGGTTTCAAATAGACACAGGCGCAGATGTCAATACCATTTGTAAGCGCTTTATAAAGCCGGAACAAGTGACAAAAACTAACCATACATTAACTATGTGGAATCGGACCAAGCTGAAACCTGAGGGAGTGGCACGTTTGCATGTCACGAACCCTAAAACAAGGAAACAGACACTCACCGAGTTTACCGTGGCTGGGAATGAGTTTCAGTGTCTTCTAGGCAAAGAGTCTTGTAAGGAACTTGGGTTAATAACGGTCAACAGAGACAATTTTATAGCGCAACTTGAGGCTGAAGATCCAAACCTCGGTGACCTAGGGTAAGTCACTTTGACCGTGGACCCTTCCATAAAACCGGGGATATCGTCATGCCGACACATACCACACTCGTTAAAGAATAGGGTGAAGGAAGAAATAGAGCAGCTGGTGAGACGGAAGATATTAATACCTGTGGAAGGGGCGACCGAGCGGGTCAACCAAATGGCCATCGTACACAAACAGAATGGGGACATACGAATCTGCATTGATCCTCAACCTTTAAACAGAGCGTTGCGAAGAGAGCACTACAAATTACCAACCCTTGATGATGTTCTACCTCAGTTAAACAATGCTAAGGTCTTCTCCAAGCTAGATGTCAAGGAAGCATATTGGCACATACGACTGGATCAGAAATCCAGTCTGTTGACCACAATGATTACTCCATTTGGCCGATATAGATGGTCTAGACTTCCTTTTGGATTGTGTGTCAGTGGAGAAATTTTCCAGAGAAAACTTACTATGGCCCTGGAGGGTTTAAATGGTTGCATCAAAGTGGCTGACGACATTATAATAGCTGGCTGTGGGGACACCACAGAAGCAGCAGATAAGGATCATGATATGCAGTTAAGCCAGGATGTTGGGCGATCTTGTTGTGTGTTTCGTGACGTAGTGCGCATGTGTTGTAAGCGAGGGCGATCAAGATGGCGGACGCCGATGTTTATGTTCATGTTTACTAGCGTATTTTGAAGTATTAAAATTTTCAAGTATTCTCAGTGAAGTCTTCAGTCTTGTCTTAACAATCATGATCCTATAAATATTTTATAACAGTAGGCGGATCTTTAATGAACTGTTTTTTTTTTGTTAGTTGTAGAGTAGTATAGCTAACAAGGTAAACAGAAAACTAATTTAAATCATATCAGCCCTATCCACAATAAACCTTCATGACTTCAATCTTAAAGCACACCAGTTTTAGACCGCTGAATGTCCGCTCTGCTGATTGAAATATCAGGGTACACACACTGGTTAAACATATTAGGCCTTTTCAAAACGCAGTGGCTACGGTACCATCAAGCGGGACACCGTATTTTTGTCCGGGTACCAGCAATAGATATTGCTCCACACCCTAACCCTATCCCAACCCCTATCCCTAACCATATCACTAACCCTAATCCTAACCCTATTCCTAACCCTAATATAGTTGCTGGTACCCTAATCCTAACCCTATCCCTAACACTAATATAACTGCTGGTACCCGAAAAAAAATACGGGCACCAGCCATATTCCTAACCCTAATATAATGGTGCTTGATGGTACCGTAGTCACTGCCTTTTCGAAATTTAATTTTTTTCTGGTTTTTTATTTGATTAGAAAAAAAACAAGATTAATTTTAAAATAAAGCATTTAAATAACACAGACGTATGTTTAATATAAAGCCACACAAAACACAGCGACAAGCTGTGTGTGGACACCCGTGTATTTCACGGGACCTTTAACTATTTGAAAAAGTATACTTTCAAAAAGAAGCATTAAATGTAACTGACGCAACATTGAATATTGAATACTTTTTTTTCATCTCTTTTATTACCCAAAATAAAATGTTTTTATTTTTTTAAAAACAATAAAATATATACAAAATAAACTACCTTATTTTATATGTAGTAGTATTAACAATTATTTCAGAAAAAAAATATATATATATATACCAAAATTATTGGTTTTTTTTTTACAATCTAGAGGCACTTTCCAAATGGCTACCCCAGAGACACACAAATGTCGAAATTTTCTGCATAAAACATTGTTTTAATTAAAAAAAATTAACAGTAAAAAAACCAAAAAAAATTATTATATTTACATTCTAATACGTAATACATACATTCTAAAATGTAATTGTATTCTATCAGTAATGAATATATTTTAATTTGTAACGTAAAATATTAGAGAGAAATGTTGGATTGCTTAGAATTTGAAACACTTTTTTTTTCAATATTTATACTTTAAACTGATATACATCAAGACTTCCACCTATGAAACATACTTTGTGCTGGTAGGTGAGTACACATCAGAGTATTCACAGCAGTATTTAGCATCTACATAAATCTGGTGACTTCTATTACCAACAAGGATATGTATTGTAGTGTTTGAAAAATCTAGCAAAAGGATATGGACTGACTTTTGGAACTATCTGTACGTTCCAGCTACCGTTCTTGCAGCTGTTAAACGCAATATATGACTTTGTAGTGCCAGGTGGACACACATCTTTAAATCACATATCTCTAGTACATTATTAACCATAACTGTGTACGGCTGACACCTAAGCTGATTTGCGCAATAATCATACAATTGAAAACAATCTTTTTTGTTCATCAAAATTCTCTAAATATATAATACCCCCAGAATGTCAATACTATTTTCGTTTTACTCCTTTGCGGTTAGAGATTAGTTTAAAACTAATACGTTAGCAATATAGGCTTTATACGATTTTTTTTTATCTATGTGAAAAATATTTTTAAGGTTAGTTGTATATGATATATAGTGTATCACTATATATAAGGACAGTGTGTAAGTAAGAAATTAAGAAATAAAGAAGCCGAATTGAACTTGCGTGCCGGTGCTGTATCGTGACAAACCAACTTGCCTCTGTGCTGCGAAATGGCATAATGAAGTTTTTTAACTTTTAATGCATTTTTATAAAAGTTTATATTTTAATGCTCCGTTTTGATTTTAACATTGAGATAATTAATTAATGGTTAAACAAATAATCCTAAGTTATTAGCGTCGACGGGTAAAACGTAATTTGTGACGCAAGAAATGTAGGTCATTTAGTCACATTATGTGGCATATTAGGTAGCAACTTAACAGCACTTGAAAGGTTTTGTACCAATTTTTTTTTATTATAATACGTCATGCACAGTTATTAGTTTACTTTGTTGCAGGGTGGAATAGCGATGTTCTGTATATCATTTCTAGATATACATATATCTATACAAACACACACACACACACATAGCCTACATATATATTTTTTCTTGTTCAACCTCCTTACGTCTTACTAATAGTATGTATAATATAAAATAAATTATAAGTTGATGTGGAAGGAAAATAATTTTATGGCATGTCAAGTTTTGTACGCATACCTCGTATCTGCCACCCTTGGTTAAGCTATTGCATTAAGTAAAAAAAAAAACATGTTTAATTAAACACCTACACTAGGGTGATAACAAAAAATTTTTTTTTATGAAACCACTTGCAATCGAGGAACTTTTATGTGTAATTTAAGAATATCAACTGCATTTTTGATTTTTTTGAAAAAAGTTCCCCCACCTCCCCATTTTTTGGAAGAAAAAAGGGAAAAAATTTTTTTTTTTTTCAAAAAAAGGACATTTTTTTAGCTTAATTCAAAAGAGTATTAGTAATAACTAATCAACTTTTATTAACAAATAAGATATAGAACAGTTAGTAATATGTACAGAATGTACAAGAAATGTCCTATTTTGTCCTATGAACTTCAGATTCAAAAATTCAATTTTTCTCGATTTCGCATGAAGTTCCGCCATCAGTTTTACAGCACGTTCAGCAATTTGGTTAGATCTGGGAATGTCAATTAATGACTTCTCGACTGACCAATGGGTCTTTAAACACTTCATTGCCTTCATGAATTTTATCTTGATGAGTGAGGTAAACAGTTCATTGAAGGACGCTTCATTGTAGTGTTGCGAATCGAACCAAGCATTTGCCCATTCGTAGCAGATGAAGTTGCAGCCAGAAGCGAGAATACTGCGCCACTCTGGTATCAGAAATAATGCTATAACAGTAAATATTGCACGTGAGTTCCATCTTGCCTGGTGTAAATTTGGTAATTTATTCCAGCTGATGCGAGGCCAACGTGGGTTCTCGCCTGTGCTAACATCTTTTGTCGCAAGAAGCGATAATCAGCTTGAAGAGTGTCATAGTTTTGTGTTAATTTGCCCATGAAGGAATAGTTGAGTTCTTGTTTGCTCATTGGCTCTTGAATAAGAACATTCATGACATGTTTCAGAAGAAGGTCGAGTACATAGTGCTGAAAGTCATTGCTCAAGACATCATCCTGTATGAGCTTTACAATGCCGTGCAAATGGTCAGTATTTCTGCGGTCGTGTTGCAAATTAACATACAAATATTTTCACAAGCATCATATTCATCTATTAGCTGATGTAGTTCATTGTGAATGGCCGCGGCAGAACCACTCTCACATTTGAGAATACCGAGTTTGATTTCGGTTGTCATCTTTTTCAGCAAACCTACTTGATTCTCTTCCCCTTGCACTCTTTTACCATCAAACTGGATACAATAGGAATCTTTGCTTTGAAGTTTTTGAACAATTTTAGTTTTCATTTTCCGTCCTTCAGAGATTACTCATTTCCAGACACCCGCCTGACTTGGAACCGGCACATCATGACCCTGTTCAGCAATGGTTGCAAGAACGTCATGTGCTTTATGTGTGGAAATGTTTTTCAGTACTAGTAAACCCGCCGTTCTAGTGCTTGCTCTTTGGAATTTCGGTTTGCATTCAGAAGATGACGTTTAAGAAATAGTTGGCGACTCGGGTGAAGAAGCAGAGGTTTCAGAATCCGAAGATTTTGAGACAGTTGTATGTTTTTGTGTAGGTTTTGAGACAGTTGTGTGTGTTTGGGCATGTTGTGAGACAGTTGTCTGTGTTTTTGTAGGTTGTGATTGAGAAAAGCTGGCTTGAGATCGAGTTTTTGATAGTCGGATTCGTTTTCTTGGGTGGAATAATTCCAAAGGGACTTGTTTGACCATTGAATAACCAATCTTTCCTCCACTGTTAACTTGCCTCTGGTAGAGCTATTTATCCTCCTTGCGTTTCCATTCTCCATTAACGTTGGTGATATCAAATAACTAAAAAGTGTAATCAGATGGTTTCTTTTTGTTTTTGTCATATAAATCAATTAGACCATTGAGTTCCATTCTGATTAGTGTGCTGGATAATAGTGGAAAGTCTTGAATTTCCCTCCAGAGCAATTCTATATCAGTAATCATAATTTTGATTCGATCCAGTCGCCGTTTCTGGCTATTGAACAGAAAAGTGAAGTTTCCAAGAATTTGACGGTTTGTCGGCATCCATGTGAGATTGATTTGCTTTTCAACAGATATAATTCTTGGATACCTCTTCTGTTTAGAAGATGAGGGAAGTTAAGTATAGTAAATGTCTTGTTTATAAACAAATGGAAACAGTCGACTGAAATGTGCTTAAAAGCAGTCTAGAAAGTCATATGTAATAATTTAGTATGAAATCAAAACCGAGCGTCAAACTGCGCGATATGAGAAATCAAAAATTAAAAGGTGGGGGAACTTTTTTCAATTTAAAAAAAAATTAATGTTGCTACTGTCATCTACATACAATTGTTGCTCGAATGTAAGGGGTTTCAGTTTCGTTACTAAAAAAAATGAAAATAGTTATCACCCTAACCTACACATCTTAAAGTTTAATAACCATTATTTTTATCTTGACTAGTTTTAGTAACTAAATAACTGACTCCAGTACCGAAGCCAGGAATTTTATTTAGGGGGGGGGGGAAGCTGTTCCAAATTTTTAAAGGCAAATTTTGATCAATTTTAAATGAGTTACTATCAGCAATAAAATTTTTATTTATTTATTGTTTCGGGGGGGGGGGGGCTCTAGCTACGGCTTGACTGAACCCATTGACGTTTTTCATGAAATGGAGGTAAGTGCACTTCAAACGACACTAGTGAAATTCAAGCTTCCTTCATTTCATCGAACGCGTACATTTTCTTTTTCTAATACGCCATTTTATAACGGACATAATGAAATAATAATAATTGTTAATCGATCGAAATGTTGAATGAGTTCGAATCTGACACTGACAACAATAGAAATATTAAACAGCATATCAGGCATCTAAACATTGACAGTTTTTTTTTTCTGTTGACAAATTATTTTTTTTTTTACGTAAGCTGTATTAGATGAAGATATCGGTGGCTCGGGTGTGTTTAGGTGATCATTCAGCGGGTTTCTGGTTCAAATCAGAATGACCCCATTTGCTCATTTACTGCTGTACTATTCCCGTGGTTCCTCAACTGCATCTCAGTTTCTTCTATGGTTAGCAGTAAAACAATATTATCAACACATCGTAAAATATAACAGAGATTGTAAACAACGCTACACAAATAGACGAAGGGACTGATGGTTGAGTGGTAAACAGCCCGACTGCCTGAGGGTCCCGGGCTCAATTTCTTGGTTAGAGCCAAGGGAATTTTTCAGGTCATGGTGAATGTTTCCCCCCCCCCCCACATGTGTCCCGTGGTTTCTTTTATCGCAATTGGACTGTCGGCTATGGATGGAACGAAAAATACATATAAAAAATGTCCCATAATTTTTATATAAGATCTATTAGATAATCTTATCATCCTTATCCTTATATTCACTTCACAATCTCAAAAAAAAATGTCAAGTTAATTCAAAGTAAGTAAAGTAAAGTTCCCTTAACCCTAACGGGCCATCGGGGCAGATGAAGTGTAGAATTCATCTGTTTCTATAACCTCGGCATATGAAGGGATTGTGTGGTTAGCACAACGCCCAGCCGCCTTTACTGCCCCAACTTAAAGTAAGGTACCCATTTAAAGCTGGGTGGACTTGGGGACTATCACCAGGACCTGAAAAAATCCCAAGGTTCTCACTGAGATTCGAACCCGGGACCCTCCGGTCGACAGTCGAGCGCTCTACACCGCACAACCACCCCTAAGTTATTTCAAAGCCAACGGTATTTTATTTTGACTAGCTTCAATAAGTAAATAACTTAAACCAACGACGTGTTTCAAGAAATGGAGGTTAGTGCACTTCAAACGACACTAGATTTCCTTCATTTCTTTGAACGAGTATATTTTTTTTCTAACACTGCCTTTAGATCATAGGAGGTGTAAAAACATGCAAGAAATAATTATTTCGAAACAGCAAATGTCTACATTTACCTCAGAAACCTGACCGCAATAGATAAATTTGTCAAGATTTCTGTTGTTACTTTTTCTTTCTATTTATACACATCGATTCTTTCCGATTCAGTTTTAGTTTATGGACGAAAAATATCCATTAGTAGTTTACCAGACAAACCACTCAATGTAACAGAACTTTTCTTTTCCGTTCTCTGTACTTGCTTCCGTTGTATTATTTTTTTAATACAATTTCTGTTTTGTATTTAAGGTTTTTTTTTCCAAAATTTTTAAATATTTACTTTTGTGAGAGAAAAAAAAATTAGAAATTTAAAACATTTTGCTTTTATTGTACGGTTTTGTTAAAAGAGAACAACAGCTACATCAAACATAGTACAGTAATGGAGTGATTCTCACACTGTAAGGCGGAAACCAATGGTTGGTCTCGGAATATAACGATCCGTGTGTCACATGACCACCTTTACTTCTCTTTATTGTGATATACTGTTTTTTTTAATATTAAAATAATATTTAAATAAGGAATAAGGAAAAAAAATTGTTAATATAAAATTAATGTGTCTTTTGTTCTGTTTCTTATAATTGAACTAATTAGCCACAATCTCATCATACGACTGAATATAGCAGAATAAAGTTTCTTTTTGAAATTTTGTTTTTCTTTGTACTTTAAATTTTTCTATATTCTGGTGAAAGTTGGTACAAGGTACCCCAAGTCCTATTCGCTTTTAAAAGCCCCCCCCCCCCGGTTACTATTGATATATAAAGGTACATTGACTATTGATATATAAAGGTACATTGACTATTGATATATAAAGGTACATTGACTATTGATATATAAAGGTACATTGACTATTGATATATAAAGGTACATTGACTATTGATATATAAAGGTACATTGACTATTGATATATAAAGGTACATTGACTATTGATATATAAAGGTACATTGACTATTGATATATAAAGGTACATTGACTATTGATATATAAAGGTACATTGACTATTGATATATAAAGGTACATTGACTATTGATATATAAAGGTACATTGACTATTGATATATAAAGGTACATTGACTATTGATATATAAAGGTACATTGACTATTGATATATAAAGGTACATTGACTATTGATATATAAAGGTACATTGACTATTGATATATAAAGGTACATTGACTATTGATATATAAAGGTACATTGACTATTGATATATAAAGGTACATTGACTATTGATATATAAAGGTACATTGACTATTGATATATAAAGGTACATTGACTATTTATATATAAAGGTACATTGACTATTGATATATAAAGGTACTGAAAGATGTGTTCCTTTTTTTATATATGAATAAATTATTGAACTATAAAAAAATCCGCATTAATTATTACAGGCTTACAAAACCTGGCAAGGAGATTATTTAACTCAACTAGAATGTTCTTAGCTAATTAGTTTTTAGTTTGCCTGTTCGAATTTATCTATTAAAATTTTTAATAAATGAAAGGACTGCCTGTTAAGGTTATAGAGATATTTAGCTTTTCCTTTTCATAAATGCGAATGTCCTACATATTGAAAGTATAACCATTAATAGGAAATAAATATAATCAAACATATGTTTATTTTGTTGAAAATAAGCGTTCAAATATTCGTATTTACATTTTATTATGTAACATTGTGTAACTATCTTACACATAATCGCCTTTCGTGGGCGTGTAAGCGTTTTAATCGTATGTCTCCCTCCAGTGGCGTAGCTAGAGTACACGTCACCCGGGGCGGTCCGTTCTAATGTCACCCCAGTGACCCGACACGACCCTTTGCTGAATGGTTAGGTGTAGCTAAAATTTTTTTAAAAAAATCCTTCGGATTCGAATTCGCTCAAAAAAACGTCGAAGTTCGAATGTCGTCGGATTCGAATTCGAACTTCGTCACATCCCTAGTTTTTATCACTATTCCTTTATCAGACTATTTTCTCACCTTAACCTGGCTGAAAAATTTTGTTGGAGGTAACATAGTGTCACCCTCCATATGCTGTCACCCGGGGCGGTCCGCCCCCCTCTAGCTACGCCACTGTCTCCCTCAGACTAATGGTCTAGATAAATATTCTTTCCATTGCAGTATTTCGTACATGTTTTGTAACCGTGTGTCTCCCTCAGGCTAATGGTCCGCAATCTAATGGGCTAACGGTCCGTACACGCTTCGCTTAATGGTGGTAGGTACATCTTTTTGTTATTTCTGTTTCATATTGTATTCTGTTCATGGTAATAAAGGCCACATGTTCTTTTCTATTGCAGTATTTCGTTTATTTCTTTGTTATCGCTTTAGTCAGATTTCGTTCAGCCAGCTTCAGCAGGCTTTTCCACTAGTGTGATATAAAGTTTTTAACACCTTGGTCTCTGAGGCACTTTTTTTTCACGCGCCGTCATGTGTCCTTACTGCTGTGAAAATTACAATTGTAATTATTAATATTAATATTGATAACAAATATAACGATAAAAAAAGTACTGCGTTATAGACCAACCACTGATCCAGTGGTAATATTTACAGGAAATTCCAAGATAAAATCTTGTTTTTTTTTTTATAAATTGGATCGGTCTGTGGATAAGTTGTGTATCTTGTTTTGAATAATCCAAGAGATGGACTGATTACAGGTAAAATTCAGATTTTCTAGCATGTATCCAGACCCGTAGCGTGCGTGAGCGCTAAGGGGGCCGGGACCCCTGCGTTTTATCTGCCCCCCTGCTTATTTGTGCTACTTAGTAAAATGTATTACCTGGACCCCTGCTAATGCCTTGCCCCTGCTGTAGAATTTTCACGCTACGGGGCTGCATGTATCCATGACAGATGCAGCTTGTCTTGGACTGGCTGGATTAATGGAAGGCTACACAAGTTTTGTTGACGGCACACGAGGTGGCACATGACATTTTAGATCTGATGGCGGTGGTCCACATCGTGGTCTCGTTGCAGGTAACAGGATGAATAACCTCTGTCAGTGTACTTGGTTTTACAAATAGAAGTGTCATTACTGCAGTACATGGCATACGAGTACATATTGGAAATTGTAATCCAAGATAAACACCGTATAAAAACATGGGATATGATGAAATCAAATTGATTTTGCCTTATAAAGCAATTGCCTTTTTTAAAGTTTTATTTCATCCATATTGCTTTACTCAAACTGAACAAGTATTAAAGAAACACGTATTATAGTTAGACATATTCATCCAATAAATAATTCAAATTTCAGACAACAATGTCATAATATTGTCAAATATATAATATTATAATACATATAACTTATATTATATTATATTATATTATATTATATTATATTATATTATATTATATTATATTATATTATATTATATTATATTATATTATATTATATTATATTATATTATATTATATTATATTATATTATATTATATTATATTATATTATATTATATTATATTATATTATATTATATTATATTATATTATATTATATTATATTATATTAATTATATTATATTATATTATATATATTATTATATCTCTATACTTATAAGACGCATTTGTTGTCTGTCTGTCTGTCTGTCTGTCTGTTCTCTTATAACTCAAGATCCAGAAAAACAAATAACGTGAAATGTGTTACACATACACATAATTACAAGGGGAAGGTTATAGGACAAGTTTCGTTTCATCTCGATGGGTAGTTTAATTGTAATTATTTTTTTTTTATTTTAGTATTTTACTATATTAAAGTAATCTCGACGGCGCCATAAATAAAAATCCTCTGTGACGTCATTTCCCTATGATCGAATAGAACTTGCGCGCTGGTGCTGTATTGTGCCTTTGTGATGCAAAGAATTGTTGATGTTTTTTCATGCTCTCTGATGTGTACAGTTTGAGGAAGGTAAAGGAATGAAGAAGGATTCTAGAAGTGTGAAACCATAATAAGTATATATATATATATATATATATATATATATATATATATATATATATACTTATAAGACGCATTTGTTGTCTGTCTGTCTGTCTGTCTGTCTGTTCCCTTATAACTCAAGATCCAGACAAACCAATAACGTGAAATTTGTTACACATACACATAATTACATGGGGAAGGTTATAGGACAGGTTTCGTTTCATCTCGATGGGTAGTTTAATTGTAATTAATTTTTTTTTATTTTAGTAGTTTACTATATTAAAGTAATCTCGACGGCGCCATAAATAAAATTCCTCTGTGACGTCATTTCCCGATGATCGAATAGAACTTGCGCGCTGGTGCTGTATTGTGCCTTTGTGATGCAAAGAATTGTTGATGTTTTTTCATGCTCTCTGATTTGTTCAGTTTGAGGAAGGTAAAGGAATGAAGAAGGATTTTAGAAGAAGTGTGAAGCCATAATAATAAGTATATCAATTAAATCAATCATTTAAAAATAAATTTTTGCTACTACTACAAATAGAACGCGTCATTTTGTATATTATTTGACCGCGAATTTGTAATAGACTATAAACAAAATGGTCGTTTTCTGTATTCAACAATTTTATTATAAACAGAATAGCTGAAATAGAGTAGATAAATTTATAAGAATGTGGGTCCGAATAACAATCAGACTTTATTGGGACGGGGTCCGAATAACAATCAGACTTTATTGGGACGGGGTCCGAATAAAAATCGGAGTTTATTATTTCCCGGGTCCGAATAGTGACTTCGAATTTATAAATAATAAATATAAATACTGAAGTCTTTAAAATATTTTACTATTTGCTAATGTGATCATTGAAATAACTTTTTATTACTTATAAAAATGGTGACTAGCGAAACCTCGGTCGTAAATAATGATATGATTTTGGATGCACTGAAATGGTTTGTTTTTAGTAAAACCGACAATGCGTATATTTTTCAAGTTCCTGACTATGGGGTTGAACGTGGCAAAATTTGCATAACTTTTTATCAGCGGCATGTTTGCGTGGACCAATTACAAACATTTTTGTCTCGTGTTAATAGGGAGCCGGAGCCGAGCCGGAGCCGTCAAATTTGTGGGAGCGGGAGCCGGAAAAAAATATGGCGGCTCCGAAAGCCTGGTTCTAAGTATCTCATCACTAAATTTTATAAAATCACATCTGGTCAGAATGTCTATTAGGCATTCAACAGTGGGCCACGCGTATGCTACATGCTATCAATACATCAACAGTAAGCAATATGTGTGCTACATGCCATCAATACGCTAACGCTAAGCAGGAAGTGGCTGTTATGACAGTCGCTGTTGCAACAGTCGCTATCCTGCCCGTGCAGCAGGTATATCACATGCCATCAATACATCAACAGTAAGCAATATGTATGCCACATGCCATCAATACATCAACAGTAAGCAATATGTATGTCACATGCATTCAATACATCAACAGTAAGCAATATGTATGTCACATGCCATCAATACATCAACACTGAGCAATATGTATGTCACATGCCATCAATACATCAACAGTAAGCAATATGTATGCCACATGCCATCAATACATCAACACTGAGCAATATGTATGTCACATGCCATCAATACATCAACACTGAGCAATATGTATGCCACATGCCATCAATACATCAACAGTAAGCACTATGTATGCCACATGCCATCAATACGTCAACAGTAAGCACTATGTATGCCACATACCATCAATACATCAACAGTAAGCAATATGTATGCCACATACCATCAATACATCAACAGTAAGCAATATGTATGCCACATGCCATCAATACATCAACACTGAGCAATATGTATGCCACATGCCATCAATACGTCAACAGTAAGCAATATGTATGTCAAATGCCATCAAAATATCAACACTGAGCAATATGTATGTCAAATTCCATCAATATATCAACATTGAGCAATATGTATGTCATACGCCGTCAATACATCAACATCTAGTAGAGTGTTACAACAAATCGATTTTAAGATTTTTAAAAAGAAATCTGGTTATCAAGTTATTTTTGAATGAAGTTCCAGAATAAAGCTACAGAAAGTGAAAGTGCTTTTGTAGACAAAGTACTTGTCCTTTAATTATGTCAATAACTTGTCATAAAAAGTTTGCCAATTCTTGACATGGGGTAGTAAGTATGACAATTTTTTTTTACTTCAGCAATGGAAAACAATAAGACTTCACAACTTATACTAATTGGACTTATGGCTAAATGTATTCTTTGATAAATGAAATAAAATTAATATTGTGTTTTCTTTTTCTTTTTAGTATACATAATGTAGTAGTATATACAAATAGAATCCGTTGGAACTATTTTTAGCATTTACAAATGTGAAACAAGAACAAGTTATATTTTGAAATTGCCTAAGATGATGAATCAGTCGGCATAGTCTGTCCGATATTTCTGTCGACAGAACGCTCATTCACCAAATCTAAAACTGGTGCAATATGTTTTAAGATTTCCAATGTCACAACCGTTAATTGCCCTTTTTTTTAGATATACTTCCATTCTAAATCTAACAATATGATATTATTTTATTAGAGAGATACAGTAGACTTTCGACTATCTGACTTAAAGTTGTTGTATGACAATGGTCATAGACCTGTACATAAAAAAAAATTAACTGCCTTACATATGTAATAACACGAACATGTTGTTACAGTAATCTATCTTTCCTAGTTTGTGTGTGTATATATTTTGTTATTATTACGAAAACTATTTACATATAATAATTGGGATTATTGTGGATAGATATTGATTTCTATGGCGGATAGTCTGTGGAATAAGAAGGGTTATTGCAGGTTGTGCAGGTAGTGCAGGTTGTGCATGTAGTCAGAGTATGCCAAGTGTACAGAAGTGTATTGTCTACTTCAAGATATGTCAGAGTATGCCTAGTGTACAGAAGTGTATTGTCTACTTCAAGATATGTCAGAGTATGCCAAGTGTACAGAAGTGTATTGTCTACTTCAAGATATGTCAGAGTATGCCTAGTGTACAGAAGTGTATTGTCTACTTCAAGATATGTCAGAGTATGCCTAGTGTACAGAAGTGTATTGTCTACTTCAAGATATGTCAGAGTATGCCAAGTGTACAGAAGTGTATTGTCTACTTCATGATATGTCAGAGTATGCCAATTGTACAGAAGTGTATTGTCTACTTCAAGATATGTCAGAGTATGCCAAGTGTAATTTGCACAATAAATCTGTGATAGTCAATTTAGTACCTTTAATTTATTTCTCATTTATGTGTAGGTCCATGATGGGATCTTGGTGAAGATTTTCGTAAATGACTGAGTAAATTAGCAAGTCACTGTACATTCTTCTACTAATCAATACGGTTTTTGATACTGCAATATGATCTACTGAAAACGTTTTAGAGATCTGGCCAATGAGGACATCCATCACTAGCACCTAAATTAGACGGTCAGGATCAGAGGTGTGCGGATCTTGAAATTTAGCGTCCGCGTCCTTCCATGGGTTTATATCAATGACCCGCGTCCGCAGAATCTTACAACATTGGTTTGCAGTCAGTCCGCGCGTCCGCATTGCTGAAATTTAGCTGTTTAAATGTCTTGAAATTTTTTATGGTAACGCTAAAGAAGATCCGCTTCAGTCCGCGAGTCCGCAACTTAACCATACGAAGCGTCCGCTGTCAGTCCGCGGATTCGGAAAAGTCTGCGGGTCTGCGTCCGCAAGCGGACGCGTCCGCTGTCCGCTCATCTCTGGTCAGGATACGACACACATTGTTGTCTATCAGAACGGCACAACTTGTGTACAAGCTTCGATGACTTGTATCATTTCCTCCTCTATGTTGACATTTTTTACGGTACAAGCTTAGATGATTCGATAACTTGTATCAGTCTCTCCTATGTTGACATCTTTAAGACCAAACAATAAAGTATCATTTTTTTAAATCAATAAATTAAATTTTGGGACTAACTATGCGTAGGATGCATGCCGTAGTAAAAGACACATTTATCCAGAGTTTCAATGTTTTAAAATAAATATTTAAAAAAAAAGAGATCGATTTGTAGTCCCACTGACAAATATTGTAATATGTATCGTTGTCAGCTCAAGTTAATTTTCAATTTAACTTTGTGATTGATTTGCTCTCACGTTTATTCCCTGCCCCAATAACAGATTCGAGTATTAAGAAAACATATTGATTATTGATGTAATTGAGTCTAGCGCTTTAAAAAGTAAAGTTAGTTTGATATTTAATAGTCTCTCTTGAAGAGCTTGCTCTCCCACTTCATGACAATCACCTATAAAAAAACAAAAAAAAATGTTTCAATCTGTCATTGACACCTGTGAAAAAGTCCATTGTTTCCCTATTGGAACATACGCCATGATGGGTGAGGGATGTTTATGTGGTGAGGGATGTTTATGCGGTGCAGGATGACAGTCAATCAAAAGGTCATGGGTTTAATTCGGAAATCACATTTGTAAAAGGGTGCGTGGGATACGTTGAGGAAGATTAGGTGCTGTGCTAGTCACTATGTCCTGTATTTACCGTGGTGCCTCTATAAATCAATGACGTTCTAGTCTATACCTGTGCCCCACCGTCGTGCCTCCATAAATCAATGACGTTCTAGTCTATACCTGTGCCCCACCGTCGTGCCTCCATAAATCTATGACGTTCTAGTCTATACCTGTGCCCCACCGTCGTGCCTCCATAAATCAATGACGTTCTAGTCTATACCTGTGCCCCACCGTCGTGCCTCCATAAATCAATGACGTTCTAGTCTATACCTGTGCCCCACCGTCGTGCCTCCATAAATCAATGACGTTATAGTCTATACCTGTGCCCCACCGTTGTGCCTCCATAAATCAATGACGTTCTAGTCTGTTTCTGTGCCCCACCGTGGTGCCTCCATAAATCATTGAGGTTTTTTAGTCTATACTTGTGCCCACCGTCGCGCCTCCATCAATCAATGACGTTCTAGTCTATACCTGTGATTCGTAAATTGGCGTTATGATAGTCATTACGTGTGCCCACCGTTGTGCCTCTATAAATTGGCGTTGTGCTAATCACTACCTGTGTCATTCGTGGTGCCACCATAAACTTCCCATTCTTTCAATATGGTTTCTTTTTAGATATTAGATTTGTTTACAATGTAGACACACAAATACACTGTTTAAATTACTTAGTAAAGTAAACACAAAAAAAAGAAGAGCTTGATTACAATTACTGTTGTCAACAGTACAAGTGACATTGGTATACTTTATTGGACAACAATAAAAAATTTAGTAGACACTGAACGACATAGCAGGCACCAGTAGACAATAGTAGACACTATTAGACTTCGATAGATATAAATATACATTTTTAGATATCACTAGACATCCGTAAAAAAGACATTAGTAGACAATAGAAGATGTATTTAGACATCGAAGGACATAAACAAGGTCGTAGCCGGGGGGAGGGCTAGGGGGGCTGCAGCCCCCCCACCAAATTAATTCTAAAAATCAAATTTTATTATAAAATATACTTCTTTATCATTGTGTTCCAATTTTTTCTTATATAAAACTCTCCGCACAGCCCCCCCCCCCAAGCAACACAGCCCTCCCCCAAAAAAAACAAATTCCTGGCTACGGCCTTGGACATAAATATACTTTTTGATACATCAAAATATACAAGAAGACGGAATCATGTAGAACTGTCTCATCAAGTGTCATATATTGCCACGGTGTATATGAGCTCCATACTCACAGGCTATGATGTCACTTCTATTTATAACACTAAGAACACACATACATATATACTTGCGATCCATGACTGAAAAAAATAGGTCATTTCTTTATTTTTCATTTAGATATTGAGGTCTAATCTCCAAATTGAGTCTAATGAAATGTAGGAATTGCCTTTGTATATATCTATTTGCAAAATTCATATTCATCTATTGTTTTTTTTTTTCTAAGTGCAAGTTAAGGAGATTGTCAAATATACCCGTCTGGATAACTCAAAACTTTCATTATCGGAATACAGAAATTCCTTTCATGTCACTCTCTTAAAAATATGTCAGTTTGTCGGAAATGTTTTTTGAATAAACCTTGGGTCCTTTGGAGACTCCGTAGCTACTAAAGCGATTTATTCTGAGTTCGACAAAAATGGCCTATAACATATACCAGCGGATGAACAGATGATGACAATGATTCAGATCTGATGGATAGAAGGGGAGGCAATTCTGAAAATATTGCTGATATACGTGATATATACGGTTATGTCCCATTTCCCTTTTTCGATGTGTACGTTTTGTCATGTGGACATATTGTCTAGTGAATTTTTGTCAAGTGTACGTATTGTCTATTGCAGGGGTGGGCAAACTACGGCCCGCGGGTCGCATGTGGCCGTATATTATGCGGCCCGTATGTATGTACATATTGTAAGTGTGAATGCGAAATAAATGACAAATACAAGGTTATTATCTTTTATTCATATTTTAATACGTTGTAAATTGCAAACTGTACATATATACATACAATAAATATATATATATATATATATAAATATATATATATATATATATATATACTTATAAGACGCATTTGATGTCTGTCTGTCTGTCTGTTCCCTTATAACTCAAGGTCCAGAAAAACAAATAACGTGAAATTTGTTACACATACACATAATTACATGGGGAAGGTTATAGGACAGGTTTCGTTTCATCTCGATGGGTAGTTTAATTGTAATTAATTTTTTGTTTATTTTAGTATTTTACTATATTAAAATAATCTCGACGGCGCCATAAATAAAATTCCTCTGTGACGTCATTTCCCAATGATCGAATAGAACTTGCGCGCTGGTGCTGTATTGTGCCTTTGTGATGCGAAGAATTGTTGATGTTTTTTCATACTCTCTAATTTGTACAGTTTGAGGAAGGTAAAGGAATGAAGAAGGATTTTAGAAGAAGTGTGAAGCCATAATAATAAGTATATATATATATATATATACGAAATGAGACCATTTAGCTGTTGCAATCTTTATCGACTCATGTGGCCATTGAGTCACCCATAGTCTTTAGGTAATAGTTTAATCTAGAGCTTTGGGTTCAAGGATATTTTTGGTTAACATTTTACTACAAAAATAAAAGTGATCGTTTAAATTACAAAAAAAAAGTGGTTAAGTAAGAAAGGAATCAAGTTGAAAGGTGGATAGATCTGACGGTGAAATGAAAGTTTACACAGATCATTTGTGGTCAGCGAGACAGATTTTGATGGGCGTCAGAGTAAAAATAAAATATTAAATTAGTAATAGTTTAATCTAGAGCTTTGGGTTCAAGGATATTTTTGGTTAACATTTTACTACAAAAATAAAAGTGATCGTTTAAATTACAAAAAAAAAGTGGTTAAGTAAGAAAGGAATCAAGTTGAAAGGTGGACAGATCTGACGGTGAAATGAAAGTTTACACAGATCATTTGTGGTCAGCGAGACAGATTTTGATGGGCGTCAGAGTAAAAATAAAATATTAAATTAGTTACGTCATCAATAAAACATGTTTGTGAGTCTTGAATTATAATTACCTATTGTTATTTCTATTTCTATTGATATATACTAAAAATCACAGGCATTCGAAAGTTATACACGGAAATGAAGAGGATAAAATTTAATGGTCCACATAAATAAATTCTTGAAATCTACTAATTTAGTGGTATGTTAGGTCTAAAAATGGTCGACCAATTTGAACCCGTGCCGGTCCATGGATCAAATGATATTAGGCAGCCCAGAAAAATTATTTCCTTTTTTATATACCGTGATGTATTTCTTTCAAGATAGTACGACCTTTCTTGGGCGATGGGTTAACTATTAAAATGGACAGTTGTAAGAGGCAGTGGCATTGTAAATCAAAACGATCTAAAATAAGCCAACAGCCACCCACCCCCCACACCTTACCCCCCCTCTCCAGCTAACGTTGACAGGTCCGATGCGAGACAAAATGTTTGGTGACAACTTTTCTTGCCAACTAATGTATACCGTAAGCTCTACACTAAGTCACTTACCAAACTTCCTGGTTTTAATGTAGACTTCAGCGGAAAATATATCAAATTAGTGGCATCTAATTTTGTGAACCATTCTGTACGGGGTAACATGAAGTCGTCTGCTACAAACAGAAGATCAGTGACGTCATTTCCCGGACATGTGCTGCACAAGTTGTTGCTGGAGTTGTACGTCAGTCCAGCACAGTTATCAGATGACAGACAGTTAATGGCGCAGGAAGCAGCATCCGACAAGGTCATACTGACATATTGTGTACAGCTCAACCTGTAACCTTCTTTCATAAAAGTCGCCAAGTTCCCTGTTTCTATCAAATTCAGCTGACCAACCATAAAAACTAAAAATACCAGTGAAGACATCTTGAAAGTAAACAAAGATGGCTGACCTAGACCAGTACAGGCAATGTTACTGATTTTTGATAATTTAATTTTTTTTTATTTTTATAAACATGAATAAATTAGATAATTGTCTTTATACCAACAACCATTGTAGATGTTTGTTATTTATTGTTGTTCTTCTCTAAAATCTTTCTCACGATTGGACAGAAATAAATTGACAAGTTGTTCATTTATCCAAAGCGCCGTTTTTTTTGTTTTTATCTGCAGGTTCTGGGTGAATTCATCAGTTTAGTCCTAGCTTTCGGTCGCTACACAAATAAATGGATTGAACTAGTGAAAATACGATGATTTCTCTGACTCCGATACAATTCACGATTTCTATCTACTGTATCAGTATAGATTGGATAACTTATTTAAATTCCGAAATTCAGAACTAACCGATTTTAAAGGAACACTCGTAAATACGTTAGGCTGAGTCTTTAGTAAAATAAACAATTAATATCCAAAACCGTTACGTCGAAAAAGTTCATATTTTTTCCGGTTTCCTTATGGCGAAGAATGGAACCAACACTAATTAGAATTATTTCATTCAAAAAGGTTGCAGCTTACAAACGATAGATTATGTTGTCTCGTTACTGAATAATTTCGAAACATTGTATCGTCTAGTCTTGTACCAACAACTATCCCTCAACAAATATTGGCTTCATTTGAATTGAACGTAATGAATAAAAGTTTAACAAAAAAAATTGTTTCTTTGATATAAATAATTGAATGATCATTGATCTTCGACATTGTAGTTCTCAACATTTCTTGCCTCATTCCTCTTCAAATAACAGAACTGGTTTGATCACAAAGGTGCCAGTGAAATAAACATGATTCAAAGGATTGCTCATCAATTGTTTTAGTCTAGTGTACATACAATTTTGCGTATATCTAGATCATAGTTTATTGAATATAAGAGGAAAGAGGAAATTTTAATTGAATCAGTTTCCGAATTCCGCGATGTTTTTTTTTTTTCAATCAATCATTGTAGCTATAATTTTAAATACATTTGGCTGCATTGTAAAACATAATTTAATATCAAGGTACAGTGTTCCGTGAAAACAAGATATCATTAGACTCAGTTGAATGGCTTACTGGAAAGTTGATACATTGTAGATACCCATGAATAAATGATACATTCTTTAGATTTTCAGATCCAAACCATTGACACAAGATATCAACGGGAAATGATTTTCTTTTCTTTTTAATTATATAAATTGAGCCACGTCATATTTCACTTTTTTTTAAATTAAAGTTAAAAAAAAAACAACATAACGCTTAAATTGATATGTTTACTTGAATGTGGAAATATACGCATGTAAATAAATAATGAGTGTTGCGTTACTGTTAGTTCACTTGAACGTCTAATACATCTCTATAGCTTTTTTTTTATTAGCACGATCATGTGTTTACATGCTATATATATATCAATAAAATGTAATTTTTATATCAATCAATAATAATATACTCACATACATGTACGTAGGATACTTTTTATGGGCCACAATTGCAGTTTTTACCCCAAGGCTCTGAAAGCCTCTCTGCATCGTACAAATAGATAGTAACATTATAACAGCTTAACAGCAATTGTTACGTGATGTCATTTGTTATCATCTGCTACTATGGATGCAATGTGCATCTGGCTATTTAATAGGAAAATGTGTAAACAATGGCACCTTGAGCCACGACGATGCTGACCACATCAGTGACAGGGTAGATGTGTGAATAGCTCGCTGAAAACTTCCCGTTAATGTACACGCGGTATTCCGTCTATGTAACCAGAAACACTATGTCCACCTGTTTATTGTACACAAACAGATCCGGGGTTGACACTGCCACTTGGCTGTTCCAGATAGACCCCTTGCAACTGTTCAGGGCCGTGTATTTAGAGCCCATATTTTTGAAAGTAGGTCTAAAGTGAAATAGAACAAAACTTGAGTCGTTACCCGCGAAATTGATGTAATAATAATCAATGTTGTACACAGCCAATCCATGAAACATCGAACGATGAAATAATTTGATGTTTGGCTTAGAGCCTTTAAGTTTGTTTTTGCAATGAAATTTTTCAGTTCATTTTTTTCAATCTTTGATAAATATAACATTTATTCAGTTGATAGTCGACATTTTGACACAATACAAGTAGGTGAGTAATAATTTTTATTTTTTACAAAAGAAAATATTGTCAGCACAGCTAGGCAGTCTTTTCAGTGGTTTGTAAACAATTTGAAAGCTGATTACATTCAGAGCTACAGCCTTAACATATGAATGGTTGTTACGTTTATCAGTTATATTCAAGTTAAAACAATTAGGCCGTATGCAATATGGCTTTTTCAGAATACGTTTCGGTTACAAAATACAAAGTTATTATTTTTAAAAAATTCTTATGAGACACGTGCATTTTAAAATTTAGCAGTGAATAAAAAACCCGTTGCGTTGCAATATGAATGGGCATATTGTAATTTTGCTAAAAGTGTTACATATTATACATTAAAATACATGCTTCCTGTTTCAATCTATTCAGTTGACAATGTACAAGAATAAAACCTTTGAATGATGATATCTTCATTTGTATGTATATCTCAATTGTAATATATAAGAATATACTGTTATGCTGTTATGTTGCGCCTAATGGAGAGACGGTTATACTTCGAGTAGTTACTAACTATCACGATGTTTTTATGACACTGCACCCTACATGCTGTAAATATCTGTCCGAGGGAACCACTCACTCGTGAGTTAGCGAATGAATGAACTTATTTTTCAATTTGGAATGTGCTCACCTTTCTAATGTGACACTTGATCGCGTGGTTTGTTTATGAGTCACGTAGCAGACTGGTGACCTTTAACCCGAACCCCTTGAGGCACCAGTACCACCAGACTTAGAGCTTACCAGCAAATAGTTGCTGGAGTACATTTCAAAATGCTACAAATGGAATACGGAATATAAGAATGCTTTTTAAATAATACATAAGAGTTTTAGTGCAATGGAAAAATGTGTCTGAATTACGTCATTGGCACTTGTTTTGAAAGAACCTGAAGGACTCGACCTCAGACAGGAACACAGTGGGTGAATAATATACCGGTGTCCAAAAACCACAGTAAGTACTAAAAAAATTTTACTATGTTCTGTGACAATGTTTCCCATAGCTTTTGCCATTCGAGAGCTACTAAGTAAAGCTAAAATTATTACCATGCATTATTTCTTTTGTTAGTATTAATATTTTCACTGGGCCACTGCAAATATGCTAGAGTACCAACAATATGAGAACCAACAATTTGTGAACCAACAATTTGTGAACCAACAATTTGAGAATCAACAATTTGAGAACCAAAAATTTGAGAACCACCAATTTGAGAATCAACAATTTGAGAATCAACAATTTGAGACCCAACAGTTTGAGAACCAACAATTTGAGAATCAACAATTTGAGACCCAACAATTTGAGAACCAACAATTTGAGAACCAACAATTTGAGAAACCAACAATTTGAGAACCAACAATTTGAGAACCAACAATTTCAGCTACCAACAATTTGAGACCCAACATTTTGAGAACCAACAATTTGAGAAACCAACAATTTGAGACCCAACAATTTGAGAACCAACAATTTGAGAATCAACAATTTGAGAATCAACAATTTGAGACCCAACAATTTGAGAACCAACAATTTGAGAACCAACAATTTGAGAAACCAACAATTTGAGAACCAACAATTTGAGAACCAACAATTTCAGCTACCAACAATTTGAGACCCAACATTTTGAGAACCAACAATTTGAGAACCAACAATTTGAGAAACCAACAATTTGAGAACCAACAATTTGAGAAACCAACAATTTGAGACCCAACAATTATAGAACCAACAATTTGAGAATGAACAATTTGAGAATCAACAATATGAGAACCAACAATTTGAGAAGAAACAATTTGAGAACCAACAATTTGAGAAAATACAATTTGAGAATCAACAATTTGAGAACCAATATTTGAGAATGAACAATTTGAGAATGAACAATTTGAAAACCAACAATTTGAGACCTAAAAATTTGAGACCAAACAATTTGAGACCCAACAATTTGAGAACCAACAATTTGAGAACCAACAATTTGAGAACCAACAATTTGAGGCCCAACAATTTGGGAACCAACAATTTGAAAACCAACAATTTGAGAACTAACAATTTGAGAATTAACAATTTGAGACCCAACAATTTGAGAACCAACAATTTGAGAACCAACAATTTGAGAACCAACAACTTGAGAACCAACAATTTGAGAACCAACAATTTGAGAACCAACAATAGAGAATCAACAATTTAAGAACCAACAATTTGAGAACCAACAATAGAGAATCAACAATTTAAGAACCAACCATTTGAGAACCAACAATTTCAGCTACCAACAATTTGAGACCCAACATTTTGAGAACCAACAATTTGAGAACCAACAATTTGAGAAACCAACAATTTGAGACCCAACAATTTGAGAACCAACAATTTAAGAACCAACCATTTGAGAACCAACAATTTCAGCTACCAACAATTTGAGACCCAACATTTTGAGAATCAACAATTTGAGACCCAACAATTTGAGAACCAACAATTTGAGACCCAACAATTTGAGAACCAACAATTTGAGAAACCAACAATTTGAGATCCAACAATTTGAGAAACCAACAATTTGAGACCCAACAATTAAAGAACCAACAATTTGAGAATGAACAATTTGAGAATCAACAATATGAGAACCAACAATTTGAGAAGCAACAATTTGAGAACCAACAATTTGAGAAAATACAATTTGAGAATCAACAATTTGAGAACCAATATTTGAGAATGAACAATTTGAGAATGAACAATTTGAGAACCAACATTTTGAGACCTAATAATTTGAGACCAAAAAATTTGAGAACCGACAATTTGAGAGCCAACAATTTGAGACCCAACAATTTGAGAACCAACAATTTGAGAACCAGCAATTTGAGAACCAACAATTTGAGACCCAACAATTTGGGAACCAACAATTTGAAAACCAACAATTTGAGAACCAACAATTTGAGAATTAACAATTTGAGACCCAACAATTTGAGAACCAACAATTTGAGAACCAACAATTTGAGAACCAACAACTTGAGAACCAACAATTTGAGAACCAACAATTTGAGAACCAACAATAGAGAATCAACAATTTAAGAACCAACAATTTGAGAACCAACAATTTGAGAACCAACAATTTGAGAACCAACAATTTGAGAGCCAACAATATGAGACCCAA
This sequence comes from Bulinus truncatus, assembly GCA_021962125.1. Lineage (NCBI taxonomy): Eukaryota > Metazoa > Mollusca > Gastropoda > Planorbidae > Bulinus > Bulinus truncatus. Next base: position 235,462 of record JAGDYQ010000436.1, on the reverse strand, counting down.
CAATTTGAGAACCAACAATTTGAGACCCAACAATTTTAGAACCAACAATTTGAGACCAAACAATTTGAGAATCAACAATTTGAGAACCAACAATTTGAGAGCCAACAATATGAGACCCAACAATTTGAGAACCAACAATTTGAGAACCAACAATGTGAGACCCAACAATTTTAGAACCAACGATTTTAGAACCAACAATTTGAGAATCAACAATTTGAGACATGTGACACGGCATGGAACCGAGTAGCCTTCCTGGTTTCAATGCAGACTTCAGTTGAAAATATTTCCAGTTGCCTGCATCTAAATTTGAACCATTCTGTACGGGGTAACATGAAGTCGTCTGCTACAAACCGAAGATCAGCGACGCCATTTCCCGCACATTTGCTGCACAAGTTGTTGCGGGAGTTGTACGTCAGTCCAGCACAGTTATCAGACGACAGACAGTTGATGGCGCAGGAAGCAGCATCCGATAAGGTCACAGTGACATATTGTGTACACCTCAACCTGTAACCTCCTTTCATGAAAGTCACCAAGTTTCCTGTTTCTATCAAATTTAGCTGACCAACCGTAAAAACTAGAAATACTAGTGAAGACATCTTTAAAGTAAACAAAGATAGCTGACCTAGACCAGTACAGGCAATGATACTGGTTTTCAATAATTTAACTTTTTTTTTAATATTTATAAACATGAATAAATTAGATAATTATCTTTATACCAACAACCATTGTAGATGTTGTTTGTTATTTATTGTTGTTCTCTAAAATCTTTCTCCCGATTATACAGAAATAAATCGACAAGTTGTTCATTTATTTAAAGTGACGTTTTTTTGTTTTTATCTGCAGGTCCTGGGTGAATTCATCAGTTTAGTCCTAGCTTTCGGTCGCTACACAAATAAATGGATTGGACTAGTGATAATACGATGCGTTCTCTGATTCCGATACAATTCACGATTTCTATCTACTGTAGGAGTATAGATTTGATAACTTATTTAAATTCCGATATTCAGAACTAACCGATTTAAACGGAACGCTCGTATATAGGTTAGACTTAGTCTGTAGTAAATTTAACAATTAATATCCCAAACGTTACTTCGAAAAAGGTCATATTTTTCCGGTTTCCTTATCGCGAAGAATGGAACCAACACTAATTAGAATTATTTAATTCAAAAAGGTTACATCTTACAAACGATAGATTCTGTTGTCTCGTTACAGAATAATTTCAGACCATGGTCTCGTCACGTCTTGTACCACCAACTATCCCTTAACAAATATTGTCTTCATTTGTATTGAACGTATTGACTAAAAGTTTAACAAAAAAATTGTTTTCTTTAATATATTTAATTGAATGATCATTGATCTTCGACATTGTAGTTTTCAACATTTCGTGCCGCAGCTCAATTCAAAACACAGAATTGGTTTTATCACCAAGGTGCCAGTTAAATAAACAGAAATCAAATTGCGCACATCTAACATCAATTATTTTAGTCTAGTGTACATAACATTTTTTCTGATATCTAGATGAAATATTATTAAATATAATATGAAAAGGAAAATTTTAATTGAATCAGTTGCCGAATTCCGGAATGTTTTCGTCTAGTAATTTGTAAGTTTATTTTTTCAACAAAATTGTTCAGTTTTATTAACTCTTTGATAAATATCAAATTATTCTGTTGATATTCGACATTTTGATACAAGTAGGTGAGTAATGTTTATATTTTACAAAAAAAATAATTAATGTCAATACAGAGAGTGTAGTGTTTAAAATATTTCAGTGGTTGTGAAAAAAAATTATATGCTGATAAAAGTCAGAACTACAGCCTAAAAATATTAGTGATAGTAAATGTATCAGTTATATTCATGTTTAAATAATTAGGGTGTATTAAATATGACTTTTCAGTGTCTAGAATAATTTCGGTAACAAAATACAAAGTATTATTTAAAACAAAGAATTCAAATCACACACTTTTTAAAATGCGAAACATTGAGTAAATAAAAAAAAAACAGACCTGCAGATTTACAAAGATTAAAAAAAAATCATTACATTTCCCCTTAATTTGCATTTTGTAAATATGCAACATTTTATATACATATTACTCATTTCCATTCTGCGTAAAATCGAAAGCGGACAACAAGAATTCAAAATGGCAGCTTGGCAGTGTTTCGATTCGATATTTCCTTTTGAAAAAACTACAGTTTTAAATAGTTTCTGTGTAAAGTCCCTGTAAGGATGAGATGAAATCTATTAGATCCTATAAACCACTAACGGGACGGTTTTTATGATGCCTTTCTTTCATCCCCACCATAGCCGATAGTGCAATGGCCATGGAGGCACCACGGGAGATATATCGGAAACTTGAGCCAAGACCTGAAAAATTTCCTTGGTCCTCACCGGAGATCGAACCAGGTAAACGTAAACAATAGTAATAAACGGAAGTGAAAAAAATGATCGAGCAATTTTTTTTAATAGTACATTTAAAAATTCATTTCGTTCGTGTGATGTGGTGGCTGAATAGATAAGCTGCTTAGAATTATCTTTTTGTTTATGCTGACTATCCAGGTTCGATTCCTCTCAGAGACATTTTTTATTGTTTTTTTTTCAGAATGTATCCTTTTAGTTGTTTTAATGAAAAAGTAACTAATTAGATCTCTTTGACATTTTTTATTGAAATAATTTATCTTTTAGGATGTTGTAAGGAAAAGAAACAACAACTAATTAGATTTTTAATTATTTCATAACTTAAAGAAAAAAATTATTTTGAAAATATGTATCAAAGCTGAACACAGAGGCGTACCTAGGGTGGGGTGAAGGGGGTCCAAAATCAAAAGTCCCGCCGGCCCCCAGCTTGAGGGGAGCCCCCCAAAATTATTTTTTTCATTAAATATTAAGTACATAATCTCATGTCATAGTATCGAACGTCAAAATGCAGGTTCCCCAAAAGAGGCCAAGCCCACGTTCCCCCAAATCCCTAGGTTTGGCAATGTTTTTACAATAGTCTATCTTCATGCAAAGGCTTTGCAGGGTACAGCTAGTTTGTTACATATTATACATTAAAATACATGTTTCGTGTTTCCGTTTATTCAGATGACAATGTACAAGAATAGAACCTTTTAATAATGATAACTTCACAGCTGTAAAAGTGGTAGGTGAGAGAGATGTAGTAATATTGGGGTCTGACTGCAGTTAGACTGAACTTGGAGGCGTTACTGTGGTAGCGTGTCTCTTTTTCCGCACACAAACAATTCTTGAATTAATACTCAACTCAATGTTGCTGATTCATTGGTACATTTATTTGACGAAGACATTAATGTAGTAAATATGTTAATTGATAAAGGCACGTCTTAGAAAGATCAAATAATATCCATGAGTTGCTATGTGAAAGTAAATATATTAACTTCTTCCAGAGTTAATAAAGTGTCAAATATCTTCATAATCTAAACAGCAACTAATATATTAACTTCTTCTAGAGTTAATAACAAAGTACATCTTATCTGTTCATGAATTAGAAAGCAACTCTCTCAATCTACAAAGCTTGTCTCTAAGCAACTTCATTGACGTCAACTAGCAAAAAACTACGTCACATAGTAATATAAAAATTAACACTCTCTTGAGTTACTAGAAAAGTGTGATTAACACACATGCACAAACCAAAATTAATTAATGAATACTTAAATCAACTTTAACTCCTCGACACCTCCCCTCCCTCCAAAAATGTGCAACATTTCTTTATAAATATAATCCATCATAAATAACAACTCATCAGTATTTCAATATCAACCTACTATTCAATAATATTCAACCATATTCAATAATAATCAATGATATTCAATAATATCCAACCATATTCAATAATAATCAATGATAATCAATAATATCCAACCATATTCAATAATAATCAAAGTGAACAAAATCAATTTTTATGTGCCAATTATAAGATATCAATTCAACCAATATGATTAATTCAATTAGATAATCAATATATATCCAAAAAAAAATTTCATGACATTATTACCAATATATGTGCCTACAATCATCACTATCACTTATTAGTGCCATAACCTATCAAAATATATAAAAATAGTTCCTTAAGCCATACAATGTGCCATACAATTAATGAATATTTAAATCAACCTTAACTGTGTTTTATTGTATTTATATTATGCCAGTATATATGCATAGTTGTCATGTGCCATCATTATAATACAAGTTCACTTATGTGTTACCATTACCATATGCCAATATTCATGTATCCATTACATTCATTTAAGTCTTGTTTCTGTTTTATTTTGTTACATGTATGTTTCCTATCAAATAATGTGCCTCTTGATTGTCTGTGTTCTCTCATCTTGCCTTTACAAATATTTCTTAACTTAAAGCACTCTTCTTTTTCATGACCAAGCTTCTTGCAAAAACTACAGTGAGGTTTATTCAAATAATCATTATGTTTATTTATTTTACAATCTTTTCTTACTCTGTATGCTTTCCAATCTATATGACTAGTCCTATTGTGTACCTGTCTGTTTCTATGTACATTATGTGGTTGTTGCCTATTTCTGTTGTTTTTATTGTGTGTATGTCCATTACTATATGACTTCTGTGGTTGTCTATTTCTAATATTTTTCTTATATGTACTACTATCCTGTTTATTTCTAAAGGGACAAAAATTTTGTTTGTGACCAAAATTATGACAGTTATAGCAAAACATATTAGATGTGCGCAATTTGAAAAGAAATCTTAACTATTTGTTCACCACATGACGGTATATGGAATACTGCATTTGAACTAAGTTTACATTAGACTGGTGTCACATGTGGGTAAGGTGTGGAGATGGGTGTGTTTAGGTCAAGGTGGTTGGATGGTGGTCAAATGCTGGTTGAAATATTCGTGAGTGAGAGTATTCAGCACATGCAGAGGAGGGGGGAGGGTGTGTCTAGCTGTGTAGTGGGCATGGATGAAAAAGGGGAGAGAATAATTAAAAGAAAGGACAGACGTATTAATACAGCACGGCGATCAAGGAGGACAGTGAGAACAGAGTGATTATTGAAAGTGGTGTACACCGTTGTGTGAAAATTGGTTGATATAATCTAAGAGCATTTTAGCATTATAGATTGGTTTATTCGTTTAGAAAGTTAACATTTAGAAGTGACATTTTGGTCTAGTAAGACACGCTGTAAATGATCGCGCCTGGACTAAACGCTATACTGACCACATCAGTGACAGGGTATCGATGAGAGAAACTGAACGAATACTTCCCGTCAATGTACACACGATACCCTGTCTGTGTTATCAAATACCAAATGTCAACTCTTTTACTGTAGGTGAACAATTCTGGAGTTTGGATCACAATTTCAAAGTCCCAGGGCCAGTTCAAACCGTTGCGGCTGTTGAGAATCGAGTCGAGGTAGACATTGTTTTCCACAACGAGGCGGAAGTGAAACACATAATAGTCCGACGCCTGGCCCATTAAGTTAATGTAATACCCGTTGTAGTGATCATCAGCTAATATGGACATGTACACCTGGAGAGAAAACAGTAAACATGCTTGAGCAGTCAACATATTTTATTAAATTAAATTAGTTTTACGTAAGCAATACATTTCAGTACAAAAGTTTAGATTCTCGAAATTTAACTATGCACGGTCATTTAATAATGTACAGATGAGTTTACAGCCATTTCATCCTTAAACACATAACCGTCTAACCCGTGTGTCTCCCTCGGGTAGTTTTCATATCGTGCGGTGTATGCGTTGTAACTTTGTGTCTCCCTCGCAGGTAGTTTTCATATTGTGCGGTGTATACATTGTATATCAAACGTTTCTATGTTATTCCTGATCATATTTCATGGCAATAAAGGCCACATGTTCTTTTCTATTGCAGTACTTCGTATATTTCTTTGTTATCCCTTCTGTCGGATTTCGTTCAGACAGCTTAAGCAGGCTTTTACACTAGTAATTTACAAATGAGTGCACAACCATTTAATAATGTACATATGATTCTACAGCCATTTACAAATGTACAGGAGTGAAATAACAAGAAATTGGATACGATTAAAACTAGTAAGGAGCGTAGAAATGACGAAAAAAATAGATTAATTATTCTTAAAAACCTTCAAATGTCTCTAAGCCTCGGGATGCGGACCGGTGCCGGTCCGTGGATCAAATGATACTTGGCCGCCCAGGAAACATGAAATTATTTCCCTTATATATACTGTGGTGTATTTTTAACAAGATAGTATAACTTTACATGGAAAGGGGATAACTGTGAGTTGAACGGTTGAGAGAGGAAGTGGCATTGTAAATTAAATCTATCTAAAATAAGCCCCCTCATCAACCCCCCCCCTCCCCAAATAACGTCGACCGATCTGATGCAAGATATAAAATTAAGGGACCACTTTTCTAGCCAACTCGCATGTACCGTGAGCTGTACACTAAGTAACTTACCAAACTTCCTGGTTTTAATGTAGACTTCAGCGGAAAATATATCAAATTAGTGGCATCTAATTTTGTGAACCATTCTGTACGGGGTAACATGAAGTCGTCTGCTACAAACAGAAGATCAGTGACGTCATTTCCCGGACATGTGCTGCACAAGTTGTTGCTGGAGTTGTACGTCAGTCCAGCACAGTTATCAGATGACAGACAGTTAATGGCGCAGGAAGCAGCATCCGACAAGGTCATACTGACATATTGTGTACAGCTCAACCTGTAACCTTCTTTCATAAAAGTCGCCAAGTTCCCTGTTTCTATCAAATTCAGCTGACCAACCATAAAAACTAAAAATACCAGTGAAGACATCTTGAAAGTAAACAAAGATGGCTGACCTAGACCAGTATAGGCAATGATATTGATTTTCAATAATTTAATTTTTTTTATAAATAAACATGAATAAATTAGATAATTGTCTTTATACCAACAACCATTGTAGATGTTGTTTGTTATTTATTGTTGTTCTTCTCTAAAATCTTTCTCACGATTGGACAGAATAAATTGACAAGTTGTTCATTTATCGAAAATGACGTTTTTTTTTTGTTTTTATCTGCCGGCCCTTCGTGAATTCATCAGTTTAGTCATAGCTAATTGGTCGCTACACAAATAAATGCATTGAACTAGTGATAATACGATGCGTTTTCTGGTTCTGATATTTTTCACGACTTCTATCTACTGTACCAGTATACATTTCAAAACTTATTCCAATTCCGATATTCAGAGCTAACCGATTTTAACGGAACGCTGGTAAAAAGTCTGTAGTAAAATAAACAATTAATATCCGCAACCGTTTCTTCAAAAAAGGTCATATTTTTTTTCCGTTTTCCTTATGGCGAAAAATCGAACCAACACTTATAAGAATTATTTAAGCACAAAAATGTCCATCAATTGAAAAAAGGTTACAGATTAAAAAGATAGATTATTTCTCGTTACAGAATAATTTCGGACCATGTCTCGTCATGTCTTGTACCAAAAAATCCCTCAACAATATTGACTTCATTTGTATTGAACGTAATGACTGAAAGTTTAATGAAAATAAATTGTTTCATGTTCCTCGATCTTAACGTCTTTATAGTTCTCAACTTCTCGTCCCGCACCTCAATTCAAATGACAAAACTGGTTTTATCATCAAGGTGCCAGTGAAATAAAATTGTTACAAAAGGTAAAAAAATATGCTCAATTATCAATAGAAACTAGATTGCAAACAATTACATGATATCTAGATGAAATTTATATTGAATATCGATATGATAGACGATATAGTAAAACAGAATTTAATATCAAGGTGCAGTGGTCCGTGAAAACAAGATATCATCAGACTCAGATGAATGACTTCATGGAAAGTCGATACATAGTAGATAACAGTGAATAACTAATATAGTCTTTAGATTTTCAGATCCAAACTATTGACACAAGATATCAATGAGAAATGATTTTCTTTTCTTTTTTAATGCTATGAATAGAGCCACGTCATATTTGACTTTTAAAAAAAAAAAATTAAAATAACGCTTAATTGATATGTTTACTTGAATGTGTAAATATACGCATGTAAATAAATGATGAGTATTACGTTACTTTTAATTCACTTTAACGTCTAATACATCTCTATAGCTTTTTTTTTTTAATTCACATGATCATATTTTACATCCTATTTATATATATATCAATATAATTAAATTTTATATCAATCAATAATAATATACACACATGCATGTGCCTACAGTACTTGTCATTAGGCACAATTGAATTTGTTCCCCTGGGTTGAAAGCCTCTCTGCATCTTACAAACAGATACTAACATAATAACAGCTTAACAGCAATTGTTACGTGATGTCATTTGTTAACACCTGCTACTATGGGTGCAATGTGCATCTGGCTTTTTAATAGGAAAATGTGTAAACCATGGCACCTTGAGCCACGACGATGCTGACCACATCAGTGACAGGGTAGATGTGTGAATAGCTCGCTGAGAACTTCCCGTTAATGTACACACGGTATTCCGCCTGTGTAACCAGAAACACGATGTCCACCTGTTTATTATACACAAACAGATCCGGGGTTGACACTGACACTTGGCTGTTCCAGATAGACCCCTTGCAACTGTTCAGGGCCGTGTATTTAGAGCCCATATTTTTTAAAGTATGTCTAAAGTGAAATACAACAAAACTGGAGTCGTTACCATTGAAAGTGATGTAATACCTATCTGTGTTGTACACAGCTAACACAGAAGTAAAAACCTGAAAAGCCGTACAATGAAATGATTTGATGTTTGGTGTACATCCTTTAAGTTTGTTTTTTCAATGAAATTTTCCAAGTTTAAACAATTAGGGTGCATAAAATATGGTTTTTCAATGTCCAGAATACGTTTCGGTTACCAAATACAAAGTTATTGTTTAGAAAAAAAATTTGAAAATTTATCACAATAGTGAATAAATTTGAAAATTTATCACAATAGTGAATAAACAACAGATATGCAGATTTACAAAAAATTAAAGAAGAAAATAAAACTCGTCGCGTTGCAATATAATTTGGCATTTTGTAATTTTACTAAATTTTTTACATATTATACATTAAAATACATGTTTCGTGTTTCCATCAATTCAGTTGACAATGTACAAGAATAAAACCTTTGAATGATGACATCTTCAAAGTCTGTCATTGATACTGAATATCACAAGCGACTACAATTGATTTTGAAAAAGATATTGTCTGTGTTGGGAAAAAGATATATTAGCGGTGCGTTGCAGAGGTATTGGCGCTGCGCGGCGAATGATATTGGCGTTGCGCGCCAAAAGTAATTAGCTGTGCGCGGCAAAACATATTAGATGTGCGCAATTTGAAAAGAAATCTTAACTTTTTGTTCGCCACATGACGATATATGGCACATTGTATTTGAACTAAGTTTACAATAGACTGGTGTCACATGTGGGTAAAGTGTGGAGATGGGTGTGTCAAGGTCAAGATGGTTGGAAGGTGTTCATAATGCTGGTTGAAATATGACGTCTTCTTGGTTATGTATGTCTTAGTTTTAGAGTATCACAATATGCTGTTAAGATGTTATCTGGCGACTAGTGGAGAGACGGTTATACTGCGAGCAGTTACTATCACGATGTTTGTATGACACTACACCCCACAGGGTGTAAATATCTGTTCACGGGTTCAACTCACTCGTGAGTTGGCGAATAAATGAATTTATTTTTCAATATGGAATGTGCTCACCTTTCCAATGTGACACTTGATCACGTGATTTGTTGAAGAGTCACGCAGCAGACTGGTGACCTTTAACCCGTACCCCTTTAGGTACCAGTACCACCAGACTTAGAGCTTACCAGCGAATGGTTGCTGGAGTACATTTCAAAATGCTACAAATAGAATAGTGAATTTAAGAATGAATTATTTAACGATAGGGAAGAATTCAAGTGCTATTTAAAAATGTGTCTGAATTACGACGTCATTGACGCTTGTTTTGAAAGAACCTGAAGGACTCGACCTCAGAAACACAGTGGGTGAATAATGTGTGTGTGTGTGTGTGTGTGTGAAGTTCCTGTAAGGGTAAGATGAAATCTCTTCGATCCTTTAAACCCCTTATGGGACGGTTATGGTGCACCTCTTTCATCCTTACCATAGCCGATAGTGCAATGGCTATGGAGGCACCACGGGAGATTGAACCAGGTACCTTCAGGTCGACAGTTGAGCGCTTTAGCAGTGTCCATAAATCACGGTAAGTACTAAAAAATAGTTTATTATGCCCTATGACAATGTTTCCCTTAGCTTTTGCCATTCGCGAGCTACTAAGAAAAACTAAAATTAATACTATTATTACTATGCATTATTTCTTTAGTTAGTATTAGTATTTTTTCACTGACCAACTGAAAATATGCTTAAGAACCAACAATTTGAGTACCAACAATTTGAGAACCAACAATTTGAGAACCAATAATTTGAGTACCAACAATTTGAGAACCAACAATTTGAGTACCAACAATTTGAGTACCAACAATTTGAGAACCAACAATCTGAGTACCAACAATTTGAGTACCAACAATCTGAGAATCACCTTTGAGATTTTTCGGACATAGGAAGTGTAATTTTGTTTAAATCAGTTGTATTTAATGAACAGATTTCAATGTACGCTACTTGAACACATCATATTACACACATATACTCGCCATTTTTTGTATCATGTAAATTACATTATTCACTCATTACTCTTCACTTCAGAGTGTCTTAAGAATTAACTCTTATATTGAGGCTACGTTTTATAACTAAATTATTTGATCAGCCTGTTTTTTTTTTTTTGTTTGTTGTTATTTTTTTATCGCAAAATATGTGTGTGTGTGTGTGTGTGTGTGTGTGTGTGTGTGTGTGTGTTTGTGTGTGTGTGTCTGAGTGTATACGTGAGTGCGTGTGTGCATATGCATGTGAGTGTGTGGGGGTTTGTTATTCTGAACATTACATTTTACGTATGTTTACTAATTTGTTACAAACGTTTGACTGATTGTTAACAGATAAATGAGCATAATAACATATTGTAAAAATAAAATGTTTATTAACAAACTGAAAAGGTAATTTTTCAGTTAAAGAAAAACAAAAAGCGACAAAAACTCTAATACATATTTGGTTTATTTTACATGGTAATGGCTCACAATATTACATTGATGTGGCTCACAATATTACATTGATATGGCTCACAATATTACATTGATATGGCTCACAATATTACATTGATATGGCTCACAATATTACATTGATATGGCTCACAATGTTACATTGATATTGCTCACAATATCACGGAACTTCATTATTTATCGACATATGATATTTAGACCTTTCGAAAGGCATACATACTGTGTCACAAGTAGCCACAACCCATATGGCCCGGGAATATTTAGTCAATGTATATGGATTAGCTTGGTAAAGTATGTATCGATTTTGAGTGTGTGAAGACAATCTTCAGTTATCACCTTATAGAATTTGTATTGATTATTGGTTAATCGCCACCCATCGCTTATGACATTGTAGCAATGTTTCAAACGGAGCACTGCTGTATGGCATCTATGACAATGTGGCAATATTTCATAAAGTGCACTGTTGTATGGCATCTATGACAATGTGGCAATATTTCATAAAGTGCACTGTTGTATGGCATCTATGACAATGTGGCAATATTTCATAAAGTGCACTGTTGTATGGCATCTATGACAATGTGGCAATATTTCATAAAGTGCACTGTTGTATGGCATCTATGACAATGTGGCAATATTTCATAAAGTGCACTGCTGTATGGCATCTATGACAATATAGCAATATTTCATAAAGAGTACTGCTGTATGCCATCTATGACAATGTAGCAATATTTCATAAAGAGCACTGCTGTATGCCATTTATGACAATGTAGCAATATTTCATAAAGAGTACTGCTGTATGGCATCCTTGGCAATATAGCAACACTTCATAGAAAACGCTTTCATGACATATTGTACGCTTAATAAGCAGGCCCGTAGCGTGCGGGGGGCATGGGGGCCGGGCCCGCCCCTGCGTTTTGTCTGCCCCCCCCTGCTTATTTGTTCTACTTAGTAAAGTGTATTACCTGGCCCCCGTGCTATTGCCTGGCCCCTGCTTTAGAATGCCTGGCCCCTGCTGTAGAATTTCACGCTACAAGGCTGTTGATAAATAGATAATTCGAATTGAATAGATACAAGGCTGATGAATATAATTAGTCAAACACTAGTACATTACTGAACCCTTTCTAGATCTCAAATGTAATGATGAGGTATACATAGAAAATGTAATGATGGTATAGGCCTACTTATTTTACGTTACATGTTACATCTTTTAATTAATATGGATTCAAATAAATAATGAATCAGACAGTTACGTATATATCACTACCATCTTAATGTATTTATTGTGTTATTGTCTTCACGCTTAACAGAGCAGAGGACATACAAATGTAATACTTAGACTTGCTACAGACTAAAAGAAATCATCACTACAAAAAAAAACACACCAGTTATCAATACAATTGACTAAGATCAATAACCTGTGTTGTACAATGCCACGTAATTTGGTCAATCAGTCAATGTATGCAGTATTGTCCACCATGAGACCAGGGTCGTCTATCATTACTAAAATAGGTAAAATCTTGAGTATTTTGGCAAAAAATAATTTTATTAATTTGTTTTCAAAAATACCGTAATTTTTTATAATTTAGAAAATGATAAATGGGTGTGGACTAGGAAAATCAGATAAACTGAGTAGTTCAATGAAGGTGACCAGTGGTCTCAATGAGTAGTCCAATGAAGATGACCAGTGGTCTCACTGAGTAGTCCAATGAAGGTGACCAATGGTCTCACTGAGTTGTCCAATGAAGGTGACCAGTGGTCTCAATGAGTAGTCCAATGAAGATGACCAGTGGTCTCACTGAGTAGTCCAATAAAGGTTACCAGTTGTCTCACTGAGTAGTCCAATGAAGGTTACCAGTGGTCTCAGTGAGTAGTCCAATGAAGGTTACCAGTGGTCTCAGTGAGTAGTCCAATGAAGGTTACCAGTGGTCTCAGTGAGTAGTCCAATGAAGGTTACCAGTTGTCTCACTGAGTAGTCAAATGAAGGTTACCAGTGGTCTCAGTGAGTAGTCCAATGAAGGTGATTAGCAGTCTCATGGGGTAGTCCAATGTAGGTGACCAGTGGTCTCACTGAGTAGTCCAATGAAGGTGACCAGTGGTCTCAGTGAGTAGTCCAATGAAGATGACCAGTGGTCTCACTGAGTAGTCCAATGAAGGTGACCAGTGGTCTCACTGAGTAGTCCAATGAAGGTGACCAGTGGTCTCACTGAGTAGTCCAATGAAGGTTACCAGTGGTCTCAGTGAGTAGTCCAATGAAGATGACCAGTTGTCTCACTGAGTAGTCCAATGAAGGTTACCAGTGGTCTCAGTGAGTAGTCCAATGAAAGTTACCAGTGGTCTCAGTGAGTAGTCCAATGAAGGTGACCAGTTGTCTCACTGAGTAGTCAAATGAAGGTTACCAGTGGTCTCAGTGAGTAGTCCAATGAAGGTGACCAGCAGTCTCAGGGAGTTTGAGTAAAGAGGTTTTAGTAGGTGAATGGGTGTTTCATTAATGCGGTGATGAGATTGGGTTTATTTTCTTTACAGATTGGGGACTATTTCACAATAATATAGATGTTATGATGTATTGAAATGTATGCTTTTTGTTTATAAGGACTTCAACCTGCTAGTATTCTGGAATTGAAATCGGATTCGACAATCGTGTTTAACCTAATTTATGAAAATTTCTAGGTTTAAAAAATCTACACTTATACTTTTGGCGCTATCTTAACGACTAAATACCGAGATGCATTCATAAATTACATGATCGCTTACATTTCTCTTGACTGGAAATGTAAGCTTTACACTCTATATATATAATCTTAGATATGTAAATTGGTTGATATAATCTAACATTTTTGATTGGTCCACTGGTATTTATCTAAAAAGTTGAGATTAAGGAGTGACATTGGTCTAGTAAGACACGACGTAAATGATCGCGCCTGTACCAAACATTATACTGACCACATCAGTGACAGGGTATCGATGTGAATAATAGAACGAATACTTCCCTTCAATGTACACACGATACTCTGTCTGTGTTATCAAAAACCAAATGTCAACCCTTTTATTGTAGGTGAACAGTTCCGGAGTTGGGGTCCAAAATTTATCACCCCAGTATCCCCCCTTACAACTATTTACAACAGTGGATCTGTCTGCATCGTTTTTGAATGTAGGTCTGAAGTGAAATACGTAGTAGTCCGACGCCTGGCCCATTAAGTTAATGCTATACTTATCGATGTTATCAACTGCTGATAGGGACAAGTACACCTGGAGAGAAATCAGTAAACATGCTTGAGCAGTGAAAATATTTTATTTAAATAAATAAGTTTTATGTAACCAGTACATTTCAGTACAAAAAAGTTTAGATAAATTGATTAATTCTAAACAGTTAACTAAGTTCTAGCAGTTAATAAAGTTAAGCTTAAAAAAATGAGCAGCTCAGTTGGTTAAATAAACAATTTATCATGTACACAAAGTGAGCAAAATACTAACAGCCATGAATGTTTTAGCCAATTTATAAAGCAGTGATGATTGTACAAACATTTAATAATGTAAAGATGATTGTACAACCATTTAACAATGTACTGATGATTGTACAACCTTTTAATAATGTACAGATGATTGTACAACCTTTTAATAATGTAAGCATGATTGTAGAACAATTTAAAAATGTAGAGATGATTGTACATCCATTTAACAATGTACAGATGATTGTACCTTTTAATAATGTAAGGATGATTGTAGAACAATTTAATAATGTAGAGATGATTGTACAACCATTTAATAATGTGCAGATGATTGTACAACCATTTAACAATGTACAGATGATTGTACAACCTTTTAATAATGAACAGATGATTGTATAACCATTTAATAATGTACAGATGATTGTACAATTATTTAAAGCTCAGCCGTTAGATAATGTACTGATAATTATAAAATTTATTTTTTTAGTTACAGACACTTATTAAGTTAAACAACAAAATACAGTCGATACATAAGACAGTCAACAAATAATAAGAGTAAAGAAAACAACAGTACAGTAAAGTGAAAATAAAAAAAGTACAGATGGTTAACAAAATTTAACCGTTAGAGTAAAAGAAGTTATCTCTGGTGTCATGCAGGTAACTGAGTGAACTAGAGCAGTGCTTCTCAAACTTTTTGAAGTCACGGCCCCCCTTAGAACGCCAATCAATATGTCACGGCCAGGGGCGCCGAGAGCCAACACGGGCCCCAGGGCAGGACATCATTGCGGGCCCCTTAATAAACAATGAATCGTGAAAAAATTGACATGGTCGGGGCAACCGGGCCCCCTTACAGATGCGGGCCCCCTGGCAATGACCCCGCCTGCCCCCCCTCTCGGCGTGCCTGGTCACGGCCCCCCTATTTTTTTTTTTTGGTTTAGATGGCTTAAATTTATAATTTTAAACTTCTATATGCAAACTTTTACTAGTCAATACATGCTTTTTCTAATGTTAACAATGAAAGAGTGAAAGGATGCAACATATAAAATAAACTAGATTTTATTTTAAACATATATTAATACTATTTACATGCAATACATTAGGTTACTTATATTTTATGTGTCACATTTTTCAAAATCCCACGGCCCCCCTTCCGAACAGTCAACGGCCCCCTAGGGGAGCCGCGGCCCACCACTTTGAGAAGCACTGAACTAGAGAATGAATAATTACCACTGTTTTATATTTAAAATAATAACAAGATATTAAATTACTAGACCTAAATTATGTTTAGTTTAAAAAAAAATATTATAGTTTTCGAGTGAAAATTAAAATGTATATATCGGATGATATGAACCATTAATACGGGACTTTTTCCTCTTTTTTTTTTTTAGCACTCGCATTTCTAACAGGCGTGGTCCGGGAAATTGCTGGAATTCAACGTGCTAAGCGACGGTACCGGACCTAACCCCCTAATAGGCCAAACCCCCAGCGGAGCAAACCCCTACGTACCGACCCCCCCCCCTTTTTATAATATATAACACCTGGATGTAAATATAATTTTAAAACACCTGTTTTTAAGTGATTTTTTTTTTCAAAGAGCCCCAACAAGCTCTGCATTATCCATTCGAGCAACAGTGTTCAAAAGTCAATCTTTTATAAGCTTTATATCAACAGGCAGCTTATCTTACCAGGTAAAATAAGCAAAATTAATAGCTTAAACCCAAGGTCTAAACTGACCGTGTCTTTATTCTACCATTTAATTCTTGCGCCAGATGCACAGTTTAAAGTTGAAGGTAAAACAAGCACAATAAGAACCACAGTGGTCGAAAACCAAATCCCTTATCTGGGTAAAACAAACAGCATAGGCAGGGGAGTGGGCACAATGAAGTGAGAGATTTCACCAGCAGGGGAAGTGGGCACAATGAAGTGAGAGATTCCACCAGCAGGGCGAGTGGGCACAATGAAGTGAGAGATTCCACCAGCAGGGGAAGTGGGCACAATGAAGTGAGAGATTCCACCAGTAGGGGAAGTGGGCACAATGAAGTGAGAGATTCCAAAAGTAGGGCGAGTGGGCACAATGAAGTGAGAGATTCCACCAGCTGGGGAAGTGGGCACAATGAAGTGAGAGATTCCACCAGCAGGGGAAGTGGGCACAATGAAGTGAGAGATTCCACCAGCAGGGCGAGTGGGCACAATGAAGTGAGAGATTCCACCAGCAGGGGAAGTGGGCACAATGAAGTGAGAGATTCCACCAGTAGGGGAAGTGGGCACAATGAAGTGAGAGATTCCACCAGCAGGGGGAGTGGGCACAATGAAGTTGATACTATAAGTACTAACATACGTAATCCCTGAAATCGACAGACATTTTGCTTAACCTAAGGCCTATATTCTATATGTGAATCAATATTAAAAGATTCACGGTAATGTTCCTTTGCTGCCGAATCTTGTCAAAAAAATGAAGTTATTAAGGAATGTTTTCTAGTTTCTACCAGAGCGTATGATCGGGTTGACCCATTATTGAAATGAGGAGGACATGAAATCAACCAGTTGTACCACTTGGTTGGTGTAGTGTACATCGTCTCATGTGGTCACCATGTCGTCCATAGGCATTAGGTTAGAGTTCATTCAAGAGCTTTAGGTTCAACTCTATTTTTTTGTGTGTATTTTCCCTTGCCTAAACTATAACTAAATAAAGACAAAACAAGCAATTAAGCCTGTTCCATTCTGGACACAGGATGTGTTAGCGCATTTTCAGTACGTTTGTTATCTTTCAGTAAATATTTGTAAATTTTGGAAATGTTTATAAATTCAATTGTGTAATGCATATATCTGAAAAAAGATATTAAAAGGACAAGTAAGTCATGTTGAATAACTGTTACAAAAATAAATAATGATTACGCCCCTTTGATTAGCTTTTATTATTTATATTTAAAATATAAGCAAAACGGTACATAACAATCTCTTATATTTTGGCCCTGAGAGGTCAAATCGCGAAATGGACTTTTGATGTACACTTGGCAGGCCAAGACCTACACAATGATATATACATCATGGGTCTAGGACTTATGGTTGCTGAGATATAGGGCGGTCCATTATTAATATAGCTTATATAGTAAAAAACAGCACTTTATAACGCCCCTTTTACGGCCCTGAGAGGTCAGATCGCGAAATGGAAAAAGGCTATTTCTTGGCAGGCCAAGACCTACAAAATGATATATACATCATGGGTCTAGGACTTATGGTTATTGAGATCTAGGGTGATGACAGACAGACAGACAGACAGACAGACAGACAGACAAAACGGGGACAATAGAGCATTTTTTTTCGAAAATGCTCTAAAAAAAGATAAAACTACACAAATAAAGCGATACATTTTTGTATCCTGTAAAGAAGGAATTAAGTTTGAATTTA
This sequence comes from Bulinus truncatus, assembly GCA_021962125.1. NCBI lineage: Eukaryota > Metazoa > Mollusca > Gastropoda > Planorbidae > Bulinus > Bulinus truncatus. The sequence goes on along the minus strand of JAGDYQ010000436.1, from coordinate 217,499 downwards.
GGTAAAACCCCTGTGAACTGATTGATTGTTTAGACATATCTAAAAAATTTTGCTGGTCCGCAGAGTAAAATTTACAAAATCATTCAAGTGATAAATCAAAAATATGTATTGAATTTTGAAGTACCTATTGGTATTTTTATCCCCTTAAAGAATACACACTTATAATCACAGACATAGGCAAGTAGTGCATAGAAATGGAAATAATAAATTTAGCGGTCCGCGAAAAAAAAATGTTGTATAAATTGTGGTCCGCGGAATTCAATTCATGAATTTAGTTTCTACTGGAATCAAAATTAATTACAAAAGAACTTCCTTTATCCAAACGTTTATTATCCGGAGCGTCAAATATCCGGACCGTGTACTGTTTATGAATACGTTTTCGAACAGTGCAAAGCTCAACATTTGTTCCGCGTGAGGCACCTATTTTGTTTTTCCTCCCTGCACGGTTCTCCGCATTGTGACGATTTCTTTTATTCGAATAGAGTCCGGTTTCATAGACTGCATGGATCGCATTCTGTGTTCGGTTTTACCCGAATAATTGCGTATCTGAACAGTGTCCGGTCCAAACTGATTCGGATAAACGACTTTCTACTCTATGTAGTGGTGTTTGGGATAAAGTTTCGAATTTAGTGGCTCTTTAGGTGTAAAATTTGCCGACTGCTGTTCTAAAATATTAATCTGAATATGTACCATAATTACTCGTTTTCTAACCGACGGACATATACCATGAGCTCTACACTAAGTAACTTACCAAACTTCGTGGTTTCAATGCTGACTTCAGTTGAACATTTCTATCATTTGTAGCATCTAAAGCTGTGAACCATTCTGTACGGGGTAACATGAAGTCGTCTGCTACAAACAGAAGATCAGTGACGTCATTTCCCGCACATGTGCTGCACAAGTTGTTGCTGGAGTTGTACGTCAGTCCAGCACAGTTATCAGACGACAGACAGTTGATGGCGCATGAAGCAACATCCGACAAGTTTACACTGACGTACTGTGTACAGCTCAGCCTGTAGCTTCCTTTTGTAAAAGTCACCAAGTTTCCACCCTCTGTAAAGTTCAATTGACCGACTATAAGAAGTAAATATAGAGATGATGTCATCCTCATAGTGCAGATTATACTTTCTAGATATAGTAACACTAGCGATCGAATTAAATCTCAATATTTTTTTTTATTGGATATAAACATGAATATATAAAAGTGACATTTGACTTCTTCAGAGATAAGATGATGCCAATTTATGTTCAGATTTCTATTCTTTCAACTATTTCTCTTTAAACTAACCAAAAGATCGGTTGTATCGTTTCGGAATAAAAAGGTTTCTTTACCGTTTTATAGACAAGTTTTTTTTCATAATAAATGTTTACTTTATCTGTATTGAATATTCCTAAATAAAAGATCAATAAACTAACGTGACTTGTTATTTTGATCAATTTTTTATGATCAACGATCTCCTGTTCAGTGATTCTCAATAACTGGTTTGCGGGGCTCCAATATAATATAACTTTATTCTAATTTATCCAACAATGGAATCAATAGGAATGAAAAATTGAGTTATGTAACAAGAAAAACCAGTTTATTATATAGAAGCCTTGACATTGAGTATCAATTTAAACAAAGACATGATCGATTGGCAGAAAAGTCCGATCACAGAGCCTCCGATCGTAATGTTTATTTATGACGATACTTTGTTAACCATGATCCGGGAAGAAGATACACCAAGATTGGATTTCACCCGCTATCCTTGTCACACCCAGTCAGTAGAAAGACATAACAAGTTAGTTACAGAAGATTTTAAAGTGGCGTGTGGTCCAGAAAAACGCGACGGATTCCTAAACGCACGCTTGGAATCGAGATCGAAAATGCCAAAACTTGACACCAAAACCCAACATCATTTGTAGCTTTAAAAACATGTTAGACAGTTTGCATGTGTCTTCCCTTCAAATATATGGTTCTTTTTACTTGTAACGTTTGTATAGACTGTTAAAAAGGTAAACAACAACATGAATATGTTGTATATATAAACTAGGTTTTTTAAAGATTGTTGTTTTTTTTATCGAAATATGCCTATACTTTAGGTCAACTGCGGAACCTCAAGATATTCTTTAAATTGTCTAATTTTTGCCACATTACTAAATGCATGCGTAAATACGTTTTTATAGCTATCCAAACAGGTTATTAAGAAAAAAAATATTTTCACTCCACCCTAAGCGGGAACCTTAGTGGGTGTGTAAGAACTTGTTGAACTCCAGGAGCAGTGAACCACGTCAGTGCGATCATTTGACTCAGTTGAATGGTGATGGAATCTCTCACTTCATTGTGCCCACTCCCCCTGCTGGTGGAATATCTCACTTCATTGTGCCCACTTCCCCTGCTGGTGGAATCTCTTACTTCATTGTGTCCACTCCCCCTGCTGGTGGAATATCTCACTTCATTTTGTTCACTCCCCCTGCTGGTGGAATATCTCACTTCATTGTGCCCACTCCCCCTGCTGGTGGAATCTCTTACTTCATTTTGTTCACTCCTCCTGCTGGTGGAATCTCTTACTTCATTTGTGCACACTCACGTGCTGGTTGAATGTCTCAGTTCATTGTGGGCACAATGAAGTGAGAGATTCCACCAGCAGAGGGAGTGGGCACAATCACGTGTTGGTGAAATGTCTTACTTCTTTGTGTTCACTCCCCTGCTGGTCGAATCTCTCACTTCACTGTGCAAACTCACGTGCAGGTGGAATATCTCAGTTCATTGTGCCCACTCACGTGCAGGTGGAATATCTCAGTTCGTTGTGCCCACTCACGTGCAGGTGGAATATCTCACTTCATTGTGCCCACTCGCCCTGCTGGTGGAATCTCTCAATTCAATGAGGGTTGGGGTAATTTACTTAATCTTGATATATCCGTTATACATATTTTAATGTTCTATACCCAAATTGTAGGTGAATCTAATTTGTAATCTTAAGGTTTCTGCAAGTTGTTTTTTTTTAAGCTACACTAGCCATTTTGGCACATGCATACAACAGACCAATTAATGAACAAACAAATAAAAAATATATAAAAAAATATTAAAAAATGTATTATGACTTTTTGGGGTGAAAACGTGTAATTTTAAGACATATTTTCAAAGAACCAATTTTTTAAATCTATTGTAGATATCGTAAAATAACTTTGCACAAATGTTAATTAGTGTGTTTCAAACAAACCTCTAATTTTTCTTTTAGAAAAAATGGAAAATAAATTAACTGTGAATTTTTTTTTTTTAGTACACTCAAAAAAGTTACATTTTAGGTAAGAAAAAAATTTATAAAAAAAATTCTATTTAATATTTCCAAAAAAAAATATGGAGAACTGTCAACAATAGATATACAAATACGTATGCAAAATTGTAAGCTTATATCTTAAGTAGATTTTGTGAAAGTGTCGAAAAGGTACACGATTTTTTTTTAAATGCGATTTTGAGAAAACAGCAAAAAACCTGTCAAAAAAATCTATTAAACAAGATACATGGCCTAAAAAAGATATTTAATGATTGGACCGTGAAAGTAAGCCGTATTGCAATATGAATAAACAATTTTAACACAATGAAAATCCCTGTTCTATTTATAGACGCCTGGGTTACTTTAAGTTTCGCAAACCATTCTAAGTTTATATAGAACTAGTAAACAGACCCGGTACTCCGACCGGCTATTAGGCACGCAGTTGGAGTTGAAAATGGTGATATATATCCGAGCGCCTTAACAATCAGTCTATTTACAAAAAAATAGCATGTCTATGTACTCGAAGTGGCCCCAAAGGACATGAACAGATTATTGTAGCCAAAACACATTTAAGTGACACTTAATAATACACCAAAGTTCATATTTTATATAGTTCATCCCAAAGAAAATAATCCTCATTATGGGCATAGAATCTTAACAAAAACAACCCCCGACTATTAAACTTTGAATCTAACATCCAACTATACATAATTTGCGCTCACAACACCATATCATTGACTAATCTTAATTCATTCATAATATTTTAAAGTACTCTTTCTCAACAGTTCTTTTTTTAATAATGTATCAATTCTCTTTCACTTAGCCCCACACCCATCCTTCCCTCCCTTCCTCCCCCGCCCGACAACCCCCTTCCACTCAAGACATGCTCGAATCGCAGTGGGTCTCAATGTACAGACGACGAACTCTGTTTATCATACCACGTTACACTTCTCCCTACCTCCCCTTCCCCCGTTAAACGCTCCTTTTCCAACCCTACACCCCCATTCCAACATTTCTGTTTTTTATATATAATTGTATAAGTTATCACGTTTAACATGACTTATTTAAAAAAAAGAGAGAGACGTGAGGTTTAAAAAAATTACGGTGTTAAATCTCAAATCGTCAGCTTGACTTCCTCCCCCCCTTTTCCGCAACCATTTTGTTTATTCCCTCCCCTATCTCAACCAACTTGATAATATATATTTGAGCACGTTAACAATCAGTTTATATACAAAAAATAGCATTTTATATAATTCATCAGAAAGAAAATAAGTCTCATTATGGGTACAGAAGCTTAACAAAAACAACTTTGAATCTAACATCCAACTTTACATAATTTGCGCACACTACTCCATATCATTAAAAAATCTTAATTCATTAATAATAATTTTAAGGACTCATTTCCAAACAGTTCTTCATTATCTGCCTCTATGTATATATCTCTATCTATCTATCTGTATGTATGTATCTATCAATCTATCTATCTATCTCTATCTATCACTATCTTCTATCTTTCTCTATCTAACTATCTCTAGATAGAGATACATAAGTCTTACATATTATTGGCACCACAGGCACAAAATTACAAAAAGGGGCATTTAGTATAACTGAATGAGCTTAGAACATGCATTATTTTAATTTTCTTCTATTTCATTTTTATTCCAACTTTACATAATTTGTGCACACTACTCCATATCATTTAAAAATCTTAATTCATTAATAAGAAATCCTTGTTGTGTCTAGAATTCCTCAGCATTTCATTTTTATTCAAGAAAGTGTCATTTGATGAACGAAATGCGCACCTAACATACTCTCATCTTTTCAGTTTCTATAACGCAGTGGCTACGGGTACGGCTAACGTACTCCGTATTATTTTTTTCCGGGGTACGTTATAGATATGCGCATGCGCTCTAGCGCTCTAGACGGACTTTTTTTTTACGGCTGCAGATGTGCGCATGCGCGATAACAGGGCTCCGTATTATTTTTTTTCGGGGCCCGGCTATAGATATTGTCTGGCTATAGATATTGCGCCTAACCCTAACCCTATACCTAACCCTAATATTTACCCTAACCCCTAACCCTAATCCTAACCCTATTCCTAACCCTAACCCTAGCCCCGAAAACAAAAATTAGCAATAAAATGCAGTCCGTCTGCCGCACATGTGCACATCCATAGCCGTACCCCGGAAAAAAATACGAAGTACGTTAGCCGTATCCGTAGCCACTGCGTTTCTATAATTTTGGAATTCCACAGACTATTTTTATGCAGACGGTCGATGACGCGCGCTTTTTTTTATTTTAGCGATGTACTACTTTATCTCGTGCGGTGCCGTGTATTTGTAACGTGCAGACATGTGGCTTTTATTGCCATGAACATCCTATACACCGCACGGTGTGAGGGTCTGTCAAACGTACTGTCGACAATGTTAGATGATTAAGTATATAGATAAGATATTCCGTAACATTATTAGACATTGCTGAGCATCAGATTAACTCCCTTTGACGTTTCAGCAACATTTTGTTTTAGTAAATTTCATTGATGTACTGTTTCCGTCTGTGAACGGTACTTTATTTGAAAATGAAGTTAAATGAGCGATAAAATTTCATCACTAGGTGTCATTAATACCCTTTGCATGAGTAAGTAGAATATTTTAAATGATAAATATATATTTATGGTGATAAATTAATTTTCAAATATAGATCGAACCAGGGACCCTCAGGCCAACAGTCGGGCGCTTTACCTCACAACCATCCATTCCTGTAGGGCTGATATGGGTTTTGTTTCCTCGGTATATATTTTAGTAGTGAGTAACATTAGAATAACTAGCTGTACCCTGCAAAACCTTTGCATCGAGCTATATCCCCTTATGCTTGATCGGTAGGCTAGGTTATTTTTGGTTTCGGGCAGATCCGATTTTTTTTTTTTTTTTCATGTTTGTATTTTAAACTGGAATGCTCTTGTATTCATTCTTTTACTTTCGACTTAACGTAGAACCCAAAATAGATATTATTATATTACATTTCAAAAACTGACTTTTTTTCTCAAAAATGAAAAAAAAATAAATAAATAAACTAACAACAAATGATGTATTTACCAAGAATATCACAGAAACGAGACAACATATTTTTCAAACGATTCTCACATGTGGTAAGAATGTTCACAGTTTGTCTAGTAAGACATAACGTAAAGAGCTGTGCCGTGACTGACCATTATAGTAACCACATCCGTGACCGGGTATCGATGAGGGAAACTGAGCCCGGTTAAGGTGCCAAACGCAGACGCTCATCAGACACCATAAAAGGTGTTGGTTGATTTAGACAGCAGGACGGTGGCCATGGAAGTCGGAATCCGCTAAGGAGTGTGTAACAACTCACCTGCCGAATCAACCAGCCCTGAAAATGGATGGCGCTAGAGCGTCGGACAACCTCCCCGTGCGCAACGCCAATGGTGACCTTTACTTGCCAATGGTCTTAGTGCATGCGGGCTGGGGACGCCAGTGCCTTAATGTCTTGGCTGGGATGTGTTGCTTCCGGCAACTTTCCCCAGGTGGAACCTTAGTGTCAGACCTCCCCGTGCGCAACGCCAATGGTGACCTTTACTTGCCATCGGTCTTAGTGCATGAGGGCTGGAGACGCTAAGCCCAGTGTGTCTTGGCTGGGATGTGTTGACCTCGACAACTTTCCCCAGGTGGCCCTTAAACCCCAGAACCTCCTAGCGGTCCGGGCGGACAACGGTAGCCTTGCTCTGGGCTAACGGCTAATCTGGGAGCACGAAAGTGCACAACTGCGAAAAGCGTACCACGACTGTGAGTGGCCGGCACCCCCGGCCTCCCAGTACAGGAACGCGAGGACTCTTGAGATGCAGCTCCGTGACCCTCTGCTCTTGGAGGGCACTGAGCCGTTTCGGACCATAACATGGCACTATTAGTGATGGATACGTAAATACGAGGACCGTACGGCGCGGAACCCTCGACTACTAGTCTCGAAAAACCCAAACCCTAGGAACGGGTAAGGGCTTGCAAAACGAAATTTGGCGGCCTCGTCTCTGACGTGGGTCAATCGCATCGGACCTTTACAGTACGCGTGGCGCTAGCGTGTCGCTGTTCGTCTGGAGGATTCCTGAGACCCACACCCGGCCGGTACTATGGGGGCTGAGGTCATCCCTAGGTGCTGGCCGGCCTCATGTCTGGCAGAAGACAATAAAGACTGTCAAACCTGATCGATAACTGGTGACCCAAATAGAAAGTAACATTGGGCTTCCTTGCTCTGGGAAGCTCCCAGCTCTGGGAACAGTGTGAAATCTAAAAGTGTCTCTTAGGTAATGCCGCTACCTACGCCACCAGCCCACGCCGCTCTGGAGGGCACCTGAACGCTCTTAGGTGAATGGTGGTGGGATGCCCGCAAGGGAACTGCTAAACGCTCCCCCGCTGCAGGATGAGCGCGGGAAGTGAACCCTGGTGTACTCGATACTGTGACCGAACGCTGGTATTGCACGGAGCCAGCCCCTCGACGGCAGATCGGGGTTTCGAGGAAAAAGGTACGCCAACCCACTCTCATTCCGAGAGATCAGACATGTCCGGCGGTAGGCACGCCCCGGCACTGGTTTAGCCTGGGTCGAGGCAGGAGAGGCAACTGAGCTGCTCTGCTTACTTGTCAGACCACCCAACCCGCCCCTCCCTGGGGCACTCGAAAAGCAAATGGAAAAGGATAAGAAAAGGAATAAAGCGGGTCTGGGCAGCACCCAAACATGCCTCGATGGATGGTTAGGGGGCGGTAGGGCCGCCATCGTTAAAAGCTCGACTACTTGCCCCGGTGCCAAGATTTCAGTTGAAAGGTCTGGCATCGTAAAAATGGCTACTTTCGACCCAGCTCGAGAACCACTAAGGCGGAGCGAAGGCACTGAGTGTCCACCGCCTGGATTACCGGATAAGCGTACAGGTGGGAGTCGCGTCCCACCACAGGTGAAGGCCAAGCTAGGTCAGGCAAGGCCCCTGAGAACGGTTGATTGCTCTGTCAACCCGACCCAGGCACGAGTGACCGCTGAACGGCGCTACGAGGGAATTCGCACACCCTCACAAGAGGCTGCGGCAGGTCGAGCCCAGTCCCTGACTAGTGCTAATTGCTCTGTTGGCACGAAATCAGAACGTACGACCACGCGGAGACGAGGGGGAGGCAGACCCCCAAAAGTGGCTGTGGCAGGTCGAGCCCAGTCCTCGGGTAACGCTGGCAGCTCTTCCAGCGGAAAACCGATGGTGACGACCAGCAGGGTACCGAGAACGGGGCTGGAAAGGTGGCTGGCTCCGCCCTGCGCGACGAAAGAGACTGGGAACTGTCAAGCCCAGCCCTCGACGATAAACGCTGATTGCTCTGTCAGCGGGAAGTCGAAAGTCATGGACCGCAGGTCACTGTTACCGGGTGCAGCCGAAAGCTCCCCGCCTGAGGTGGCCGGCACCAAGACTGACATAGGCAGGGCACTGCCAACGGGTGTAGCCGAAAGCTCCCCGCCTATGGTGCCCGGCGAGACAAAAGAGACTGGGAACTGTCAAGCCCAGCCCTCGGTGATAAACGCTGATTGCTCTGTCAGCGGGAAGCCGAAAGTTGAGGAGAGCAGGTCACTGTTTCCGGGTGTAGCCGAAAGCTCCCCGCCTGAGGTGGCCGGCACCACAACTGACAAGCGAAGACTCGGGAAACGCTCTGGTAAGGCTCAATTCAGGATTGTCCACCTGAATGTCCGGGGTCTCATCCCCAAGAGCCTAGAAGTCGCAAAACTTTTGAACGAGAATGACGTGGATGTTGCAATGTTACAAGAGTGCATCCTTGGACTTAGGACAGTCCACTTCACTGGCTATTCGTGCTTCCGCTGTGGGTGCAAGAACTGCAGGGGATTGGTGACCCTGGTCAGAAATACGCTAAATGCTCAGCCGAGCAGCGCCCACGGCTCACGCGGGAAAACGGATACGCTTGCGGTGGATGTTTATAAGGATGGGAGGAAGTACCATTGTGTTAACGTGTACAATCCCCCCAAGACAGAGCTCAGTCTAATAACAGCTGAGGATACTCTGCTTGGCACCTTCGTATGTGGTGATTTCAACGCCATGTCTCCGGCATGGGGCTATGAGCGCACTGATGCGGCTGGCCAGAGGATTGAGGAAATTTGTAATATTACAAATTTAGTTAGGTTGCAGGACCATGAGTCTGTACCCACCTTGCTGCACGGTGCGAGTGGGAGCGAAACGAGACCCGACTTAACACTCGTCTCGGCTGACCTGGCCTGTAACACCTCTTTCCGCGTGCTAGATTGCGTCGGTAGTGACCATAAACCCGTTCTCGTCTCAGTGGACATTCCTCCACCTGAGAGAAACCCAGGAGCTAAGCACAGGTGCTGGGTTTATTCAAAAGCAAATTGGGACGCCTTCAGGGCAGCAGCTGACGCTGCCTTGGAGAGGGTAGATACCGAGCGTGGAACAGTCGACGTTGCTTACAAGGAGATCACTGAAGCGATCTTAGGTGCCGCACGTAGGACGATCCCAAAGAGCCTCCCGAAACGTAAGTTCAGACCATTTTGGACTACAGCCCTTGCAAGGTTAGTTCGGCAAAGACAAGCCGCTCGAAAGAAAGCTTGTCGATTGAAAACGGCTGAGGCGCGCCGTGAGTACAATAAACTAACTGAGCAAGTAAAAAGGGCGTCTGCTGAGGCCAAAAAGCAGAAATGGACTGATACTTGCGAGAAGTTGGACCTAAGGGAGAGCCAAAAGACATGGAAATTGCTGAAAGACTTGACCCAGGCTGGGGCAATTAGAACTGGTGCCCCGATGCAAACGGACTCAGGCCTGACGGCTAGCGATAGCAAGAAGGCCGAAGTGCTTAACAAGCACTTTGCAGAGGTCAGTAAGTCGAGTAAGAAGAGTACATTGTCCAAGGCACTGGATAAAGTCCGACGGGTCAAAGAGAAAGCTGAGTTTGGCACGGAAAATCGAGACACGTTCAGAGCCCCATTCTCTGTCAATGAATTGGCATACGCAGTCAGGAAGTGTCGCATGAGAAAGGCCCCAGGTAGTGACTTGATCAGTAATGAGATGATCACACACCTCGGGGCAGCGGGACAAGCAAAGCTTCTCCAGTTTGTCAATCCCACGTGGTTGACAGGAGAACTCCCTCAGAGGTGGAGGGAGGCTGTCATAGTGCCGGTACTTAAAAAAAGGGAAAAAGACTGACCAAGCCGAAAGCTACCGTCCTATTTCCCTCACTTCATGTGTCGGGAAAGTAGCCGAACGCATGGTCAACCGAAGGTTGATGTGGTTCTTAGAGGAAAAAGGGCTCATTACCCCAAAGCAAGGAGGCTTTCGGCGGGGTAAGGGTGCGATGGACATGGTCACGCTCCTCGTCCAAGAAATAGCCGACGGCTTTCAGAGAGCTGAGTCAACGGCGGTAGTTTTCCTAGATCTCAAGCAGGCTTACGATCGAGTCTGGCGTCCAGGACTATTGTTGAAGCTACAGCGGTTGGGTGTCACCGCTGAGATGTACATTTGGTTACGCAGTTTCCTCAGTAATCGTACTATCATGACACGCGTTGGGAGCAGCGTGTCGAGGAAACGGACCCTCGAACAGGGTCTCCCACAGGGTTCCGCCCTCAGTTGTACATTGTTCCTAGCTTTCATCAATGACCTGCCTGAGTTTCTGGGATGTAAAAGCCTACTGTATGCCGACGACTTAGCGGTCTGGAAGACCGGAAAGAGTGCCTCAGTCCTTGAGAGAGCACTCCAGAAGGACCTGACTACGGTCGGCTGTTATACTAGGATGTGGAGGCTAGAGATTAACGTCTCGAAGACTGTCTACTCGCTGTTTACCATGGGCACGAGTATCCTCAAGGAGCCATTTAGACTGGAGGTAGAGGGTGAGGTTCTTGCTCTGGAACCTAAGCCCAAGTACCTGGGAGTAACACTTGACAGAAAGCTTACTCTCTGCACACATCTGTCGGAGGTTGCCCGCTGCGCCTCTGACAGACTGAATATTGTCAAGAAGTTGGCGAGCACGTCCTGGGGGGCTCGAGCAGATGTCCTGAGGTCACTGTACATGGGTGCAGTAAGGTCTCAGATAGATTATAGCCAGGTTGTGCAGGTCTATGGGTCAAAGTCCTCTTTAGAGGCCCTAGATGTTGTACAGAACCAGGCTCTCCGGCTGATCACAGGCACTTTTCGAACGGCACCCACAGCAGCGGTGGAAATCATGGCAAATGTGCCACCTCTGGGTATTCGTAGAGAGCAGGCCGTCTTGACCGCGTATGAGCGTTTCAAGCGGCAGGAGGAGACCTCTGTCCTAAGGGAGATGGTCGATGGCTGGGTGGAAAGAAAGCGGCTCTCGATGCAGTCTTTTATGCACCACGCAGTGAGACTTGCCTCCGAGATCAAGCTGCCGACAGACCGCCTAATGCTAGAAACTGTCTCAAGGCTCCCGCCTGGCGAGGCTCTCTACATGCCTGAGGTACGCACGACCCTGGTCGAAACCAATGCTGGGAACGCAAAGGATCGCCGAACCATCACGGATGTGGCTTTGGAGATGATTGAAAACTACTCGGGGAACGCTATACTGGCCTATACTGATGCTTCTGTATCCAGTAGAGACGGTCGGACAAGCGCCTCGTTTGGGGTTCATATCACTCTCCCACAAACTGGCTTTGTGAAAGACCATGCTGGCCTATGTGGGTCACTCTGTGCTTACGAGGCAGAGATGACAGCCATTACTGAGGCAGTGGACCACATAGGGGAGCTAATCGGTGAGGGTACTTTGCCTGCTCTGGACATTGTCATTCTCACTGACGCGCTCTCTGTTCTCCAAGCTGTAAAAGGGACAGGAGAATGGCCGCTTCTGCTGGAAGCCATGCTGATGGCAATACAGGGTCTTGTGTCCCAACATCACGTGCATGTGACCCTTCAATGGGTTCCCGGGCATGCGGACGTGCCCGGAAATGAAAGGGCAGACGGCATTGCCAAGGCAATAGCCCAGTCGACAGTTTCCCAAGTGCTGCCCGTGAGTGCAAGAAAGAGCTCATTTGAGGCAGCACGTTCCATGATCTGCCTTTTTGGACAATCGAAGTGGTTCTCGGGCTGGGCGCATGGGGTTAACGGACTTAAGATCCGGCAAGTCCTAGAGCGGCCGTCCAAAACTGACCCGTGGTGGAAGCTCAGGCGTGTCGAGCAGGCGCTAATTGCCCAGTTCCGAACTGGGCACTGTCCTATTGGCGCGTACTTTGGGAGGTTGAGGCCCAATGTCGACAACCTTTGCAGACACTGCAGGGAAGTGGAGGAAACCGTAGATCATTTGCTTTTCGAGTGCCCCGGACTGGCGGACCACAGGGTGGACCAGTCCGGAAGCCTGCTGGCCATCGGGCTCTATGGCAGTCTCCAGATGTTGAGAGACACAGCAGGTCTGATCTCACGGGCTCTAAGAGACTAAGTCTCAGCCCGCAGATAAAACTGAGAGAGTTCAGAGAGAGAGAGAGAGAGAGAGAGCGTCGGACAACCTCCCCGTGCGCAACGCCAATGGTGACCTTTACTTGCCAATGGTCTTAGTGCATGCGGGCTGGAGACGCCAGTGCCTTAATGTCTTGGCTGGGATGTGTTGCTTTCAGCAACTTTCCCCAGGTGGAACCTTAGTGTCAGACCTCCCCGTGCATGTCGCCAATGGTGAACTTAACTTGCCATCGGTCTTAGTGCATGAGGGTTGGAGACGCTAAGTCCAGTGTGTCTTGGCTGGGATGTGTTGACCTCGACAACTTTCCCCAGGTGGCCCTTAAACCCCAGAACCTCCTAGCGGTCCGGGCGGGCAACGGTAGCCTTGCTCTGGGCTAACGGCTAATCTGGGTGCACGGAAGTGCAAAAGTGCCCGCAAGGGAACTGCTAAACGCTCCCCCGCTGCAGGACGAGCGCGGGAAGTGAACCCTGGTGTACTCGATATTGTGACCGAACGCTGGTATTGCACGGAGCCAGCCCCTCGACGGCAGATCGGGGTTTCGAGGAAAAAGGTACGCCAACCCACTCTCATTCCGAGAGATCAGACATGTCCGGCGGTAGGCACGCCCCGGCACTGGTTTAGCCTGGGTCGAGGCAGGAAAGGCAACTGAGCTGCTCTGCTTACTTGTCAGACCACCCAACCCGCCCCTCCCTGGGGCACTCGAAAAGCAAATGGATAAGGATAAGAAAAGGAATAAAGCGGGTCTGGGCAGCACCCAAACATGCCTCGATGGATGGTTAGGGGGCGGTAGGGCCGCCATCGTTAAAAGCTCGACTACTTGCCCCGGTGCCAAGATTTCAGTTGAAAGGTCTGGCATCGTTAAAATGGCTACTTTCGACCCAGCTCGAGAACCACTAAGGCGGAGCGAAGGCACTGAGTGTCCACCGCCTGGTTTACCGGAAAAGCGAACAGATGGGAATCGCGCCCCATCACAGGTGAAGGCCAAGCTAGGTCAGGCAAGGCCTCTGAGAACGGTTGATTGCTCTGTCAACCCGACCCAGGCACGAGTGACCGCTGAACCGCGCTACGAGGGAATTCGCACACCCTCACAAGAGGCTGCGGCAGGTCGAGCCCAGTCCCTGACTAGTGCAAATTGCTCTGTTGGCACGAAATCAGAACGTACGACCACGCGGAGACGAGGGGGAGGCAGACCCCCAAAAGCGACTGCGGCAGGTCGAGCCCAGTCCTCGGGTAACGCTGGCAGCTCTTCCAGCGGAAAACCGATGGCGACGACCAGCAAGGTGCCGAGAACGGAGCTGGAAAGATGGCTGGCTCCGCCGCTGGTGCCTGGCGCGACGAAAGAGACTGGGAACTGTCAAGCCCAGCCCTCGACGATAAACGCTGATTGCTCTGTCAGCGGGAAGTCGAAAGTCATGGACCGCAGGTCACTGTTACCGGGTGCAGCCGAAAGCTTCCCGCCTGAGGTGGCCGGCACCAAGACTGACATAGGCAGGGCACTGCCAGCGGGTGTGGCCGAAAGCTCCCCGCCTCTGGTGCCCGGCGTGACAAAAGAGACTGGGAACTGTCAAGCCCAGCCCTCGGTGATAAACGTTGATTGCTCTGTCAGCGGGAAGCCGAAAGTTGAGGAGAACAGGTCACTGTTTCCGGGTGTAGCCGAAAGCTCCCCGCCTGAGGTGGCCGGCACCACAACTGACAAGCGAAGACTTGGAAAACGCTCTGGTAAGGCTCAATTCAGGATTGTCCATCTGAATGTCCGGGGTCTCATCCCCAAGAGCCTAGAAGTCGCAAAACTTTTGAACGAGAACGACGTGGATGTTGCAATGTTACAAGAGTGCATCCTTGGACTTAGGACAGTCCACTTCACTGGCTACTCGTGCTTCCGTTGTGGGTGCAAGAACTGCAGGGGATTGGTGACCCTGGTCAGAAATACGCTAAACGCTCAGCCGAGCAGCGCCCACGGCTCACGCGGAAAAACGGATACGCTTGCGGTGGATGTTTATAAGGATGGGAGGAAGTACCATTGTGTAAACGTGTACAATCCCCCCAAGACGGAGCTCAGTCTAATAACAGCTGAGGGTACTCTGCTTGGCACCTTCGTATGTGGTGATTTCAACGCCATGTCTCCGGCATGGGGCTATGAACGCACTGATGCGGCTGGCCAGAGGATTGAGGAGATTTGTAATATTACAAGTCTAGTTAGGTTGCAGGACCATGAGTCTGTACCCACCTTGCTGCACGGTGCGAGTGGGAGCGAAACGAGACCTGACTTAACACTCGTCTCGGCTGACCTGGCCTGTAACACCTCTTTCCGCGTGCTAGATTGCGTCGGTAGTGACCATAAACCCGTTCTCGTCTCAGTGGATATTCCTCCACCTGAGAGAAACCCAGGAGCTAAGCACAGGTGCTGGGTTTATTCAAAAGCAAATTGGGACGCCTTTCAGGGCAGCAGCTGACGCTGCCTTGGAGAGGGTAGATACCGAGTGTGGAACAGTCGACGTTGTATACAAGGAGATCACTGAAGCGATCTTAGGTGCCGCACGTAGGATTGATCCCAAAGAGCTCCCCTCCCGAAACGTAAGTTCTGACCATTTTGGACTACAGCCCTTGCAAGGTTAGTTCGGCAAAGACAAGCCGCTCGAAAGAAAGCTTGCCGGGATTGAAAACGGCTGAGGCGCGCCGTGAGTACAATAAACTAACCGAGCAAGTAAAAAGGGCGTCTGCTGAGGCCAAAAAGCAGAAATGGACTGATACTATGCGAGAAGTTGGACCTAAGGGAGAGCCAAAAGACATGGAAATTGCTGAAAGACTTGACCCAGGCTGGGGCAATTAGAACTGGTGCCCCGATGCAAACGGACTCAGGCCTGACGGCTAGCGATAGCAAGAAGGCCGAAGTGCTTAACAAGCACTTTGCAGAGGTCAGTAAGTCGAGTAAGAAGAGTACATTGGTCCAAGGCACTGGATAAAGTCCGACGGGTCAAAGAGAAGGCTGGAAGTTTATGGCACGGAAAATCGAGACACGTTCAGAGCCCCATTCTCTGTCAATGAATTGGCATACGCAGTCAGGAAGTGTCGCATGAGAAAGGCCCCAGGTAGTGACTTGATCAGTAATGAGATGATCACACACCTGGGGCAGCGGGGCAAGCAAAGCTTCTCCAGTTTGTCAACCGCACGTGGCTGATAGGGAGAACTCCTCAGGAGGTGGAGGGAGGCTGTCATAGTGCCGGTACTTAAAAAAGGGAAAAAAGACTGACCATGCTGAAAGCTACCGTCCTATTTCCTCACTTCGTGTGTTGGGAAAGTAGCTGAACGCATGGTCAACCGAAGGTTGATGTGGTTCTTAGAGGAAAAAGGGCTCATTACCCCAAAGCAAGGAGGCTTTCGGCGAGGTAAGAGGCGATGGACATGGTCACGCTCCTCGTCCAAGAAATAGCCGACGGCTTTCAGAGGGCTGAGTCAACGGCGGTAGTCTTCCAGATCTCAAGCAGGCTTACGATCGAGTCTGGCGTCCAGGACTATTGTTGAAGCTAAGGCAGCAGTTGGGTGTCACCGCTGAGATGTACATTTGGTTACGCAGTTTCCTCAGTAATCGTACTATCATGACACGCGTTGGGAGCAGCGTGTCGAGGAAACGGACCCTCGAACAGGGTCTCCCACAGGGTTCTGCCCTCAGTTGTACATTGTTCCTAGCTTTCATCAATGACCTGCCTGAGTTTCTGGGATGTAAAAGCCTACTGTATGCCGACGACCTAGCGGTCTGGAAGACCGGAAAGAGTGCCTCAGTCCTTGAGAGAGAGCACTCCAGAAGGACCTGACTACGGTCGGCTGTTATACTAGGATGTGGGGGCTAGAGATTAACGTCTCGAAGACAGTCTACTCGCTGTTTGCCATGGGCACAAGTATCCTCAAGGAGCCATTTAGACTGGAGGTAGAGGGTGAGGTTCTTGCTCTGGAACCTAAGCCCAAGTACCTGGGAGTAACACTTGACAGAAAGCTTTACTCTGCACACATTCAATCGGAGGCTGCTCGCACAGCGCCTCTGACAGACTGAATATTGTCAAGAAGTTGGCGAGCACGTCCTGGGGGCCTGAGCAGATGTCCTGAGGTCGCTGTACATGGGTGCAGTAAGGTCTCAGATAGATTATAGCCAGGTTGTGCAGGTCTATGGGTCTAAGTCCTCTTTAGAGGCCCTGGATGTTGTACAGAACCAGGCTCTCCGGCTGATCACAGGCACTTTTCGAACGGCACCCACAGCAGCGGTGGAAATCATGGCAAATGTGCCACCTCTGGGCATCCGTAGGGAGCAGGCCGTCTGACCGCGTATGAGCGTTTCGAGGCGGCAGGAGAAGACCTCTGTCCTAAGGGAGATGGTCGATGGCTGGGTGGAAAGAAAGCGGCTCTCGATGCAGTCTTTATGCACCACGCAGTGAGACTTGCCTCCGAGATTAGGCTGCCGACTGACCGCCTAATGCTAGAGACTGTCTCAAGGCTCCCGCCTGGCGAGGCTCTCTATATGCCTGAGGTACGCACGACCCTGGTCGAAACCAATGCTGGGACCGCAAGGATCGCCGAACCATCACGGATGTGGCTATGGAGATGATTGGAAACCATTCGGGGAACGCTATACTGGCCTATACTGATGCTTCTGTATCCAGTAGAACGGTCGGACAGAAAAGCTTGTTTGGGGTCCACATCACTCTCCCACAAACTGGTTTTGTGAAAGACCATGCTGGCCTATAGGGTCACTCTGTGCTTACGAGGCAGAGATGACAGCCATTACTGAGGCAGTGGACCACATAGGGGAGCCAATCGGTGAGGGTACTTTGCCTGCTCTGGACATTGTCATTCTCACTGACGCGCTCTCTGTTTCTCCAAGCTGTAAAAGGGACAGGAGAATGGCCGCTTCTGCTGGAAGCCATGCTGATGGCAATACAGGGTCTTGTGTCCCAACATCACATGCATGTGACCCTTCAATGGGTTCCCGGGCATGCGGACGTGCCCGGAAATGAAAGGGCAGACGGCATTGCCAAGGCAATAGTCCAGTCGACAGATTCCCAAGTGCTGCCCGTGAGTGCAAGAAAGAGCTCATTTGAGGCAGCACGTTCCATGATCTGCCTCTTTGGACAATCGAAGTGGTTCTCGGGCTGGGCTCATGGGGTGAACGGACTTAAGATCCGTCAAGTCCTAGAGCGGCCGTCCAAAACTGACCCGTGGTGGAAGCTCAGGCGTGTTGAGCAGGCGCTAATTGCCCAGTTCCGAACTGGGCACTGTCCTATTGGCGCGTACTTTGGGAGGTTGAGGCCCAATGTCGACACCCTTTGCAGACACTGCAGGGAAGTGGAGGAAACCGTAGATCATTTGCTATTCGGGTGCCCCGGACTGGCGGACCACAGGGTGGACCAGTCCGGAAGCCTGCTGGCCATCGGGCTCTATGGCAGTCTCCAGATGTTGAGAGACACAGCAGGTCTGATCTCACGGGCTCTAAGAGACTAAGTCTCAGCCCGCAGATAAAACTGAGAGAGTTCAAAGAGAGAGAGGGAAACTGAACGAATGCTTCCCTTCAGTGTACACTCCGTCTTTGTTATCAGAAAATAAATCTCAACCTTTTTATTGTACGTGAACAAATCAGGAGTTTGTTTCAAAATTTGACCGTCCCAATTTGATCCCTTCCGAGTGTCCATAAGCGTAATGTTGATTAACACCGCATTGAATGTTGGCCTGAAGTGTAGTATGATGTAGCTGGAAGTCTTCCCATTGAATTCAATGGTATACAATGCGATGTTATCATCAGCTGATAGTGAAACATATACCTGAGGAGAAAACAATAAAAACTTTTAAGGCAGTAAAATGTTTTGTTTTTTTTATAAACTAACGTTCAAACTTTTGAAATTAAGAAATAGTGGTATAAAAGTTACAAAAAACAATTGACTAAGAAGTATAGACACTTATCCAAACAATAATTTTAAAAAGGTTACACCTGTTAAACAAAGCTCTGTCAAAAAAACGAAACAAAACCTGATATGTTAACTCAATAAACATTTTAAAAACTACAACCAGTCAACCAAGTACAGTAAGCCATCAAAGTACAGCTGTTTAATTTAGTACACTTTACTACAGATAAACAAGTAATGTCAGTAAAAGAAAAAAAAATGACCTATCGATTATTGTTGCCAACGATCAGATACTTATAAAATACTAAAAGAAGTCGAAAAAAACTCTTTGCAAGGTCAAAATATATTTATACATACTTTTAACAGATTACAGTCAAGAAACTTTGTTTAGGTAACAAATGAGAACCGATGCTTTACAGAATTTAACAATTAAAAGGGAACAGTTTAATTGTATCAGAAAGTAAACAAATAAAAGAGAGTGAACTAAATTGTTAATGAACTATAGCCAATAAGATACATCCAATATAGTACAGATTGTTAACAAAATACAGCCAATAGAGAGCATGATATAAACCACATACAGTCAATAGAGAGCAAGCTGTAAACAACATACAGCCAATAGAGAGCTTGCTCTAAACAACATACAGCCAATAGAGAGCAAGCTATAAACAACATACAGCCAATAGAGAGCATGATATAAACAACATACAGTCAATAGAGAGCAAGCTGTAAACAACATACAGCCAATAGAGAGCTTGCTCTAAACAACATACAGCCAATAGAGAGCAAGCTTTAAACAACATACAGCCAATAGAGAGCAAGCTATAAACAACATACAGCCAATAGAGAGCAAGCTTTAAACAACATACAGCCAATAGAGAGCAAGCTATAAACAACACATACAGCCAATAGAGAGCATGCTTTAAACAACACATACAGCCAATAGAGAGCAAGCTATAAACCAATTACTAAAACTAAGAAGAAACAAATAACTAAATACAACCAATAGAGAGCAAGCTATAAACCAACTACTAAAACTAAGAAGAAACAAATAACTAAATACAACCAATAGAGAGCAAGCTATAAAAAAAAATTCACCCAATAGAGAACAGGCTATGAACACAATACTTAAAACTAAGTTTAGACAATAGTTCATTAAAATATTTAAAAAAAAAACCGATAACAATGATTGTGAACGAGATGACACACAACAGTGTTTAATGTAGCCAAGACAAAAAAAAATTGATGATTGTGCCTTTATTTTTTTAAAATTATAAATTTCAAAGTCTAAATTAATACAATGTTTTCAAAACATTTCTGAGCATTCAACGGTGATAGTAATGATTGGAATTTCATGGTGCCCCACAAGTTTAGCTGTCCCATTTATGATTCTTTCTCTTTCCCTGATCAGGACTCTTACTAATGGTTTTTTTTTAACTTTACCTTTCAATTTCACAACTTACTACTTCTATTTTAACTCTGATTTTGATATACTTTTTGAAGTCTTAAATTGAGAATACCACAATTTATATTTTCATTTAAAAAAAAAAAAAAGTATATATTAGTTACGAAAAAAATTTTCAAAGTATTTCAGTGATTTCAATTAAATATAAAAAAAAAATCTTGGTACTGAAAATATTTGTCAATGGTGTTAAAAAGAAATATCATATATTTCTGGTCTAATGACATATATAATCTCCACCTATAATCTCTAGGTATAAACTCTACACTTTGAGCTTACCAAACTTCCTGGTTTCAATGTAGACTTCAGCTGAAAATACCTGCTTCGGGGTAACATGAAGTCGTCTGCTACAAACACAAGATCAGTGACGTAATTTCCTCTACATATGCTGCACAAGTTGTTGCTGGAGTTGTACGTCAGTCCAGCACAGTTATCAGACGACAGACAGTTGATGGCGCAGGAAGCAGAATCCGACAAGGTCACAGTGGCATATTGTGTACAGTTCAACCTGTAACTTCCTTTCATAAAAGTCACCAAGTTCCCTGTTTCTATCACATTTAGTTGACAAACCATAAAAAGTAAGCATACGAGTAAAGACATCTTGAAAATAAGTGAAGATCGTCTGACCTAAAACAGTAGGGGCAATGATATTGATTTTCAATAATTTCATTGTTTTTTAAATATTTATAAACATGAGTAAAATTAAATAATTATCTTTTTTCCCAACAAACCTTGCAGATGCTGTTAGCTTTTGTTTTTTTCTAAAATGCCCCCCCCTCCCCCCGTTTGGGCAGAAAAACAATCCATAAGTAACAAATATTTCATAGAAATGATATCCACGTAAATCGACCAGTGGCTTGTTTCTCCGCATTGCCGGCCAGTGGTTTGTTTCTCCACAGTGCCGGCCAGTGGTTTGTTTCTCCACAGTGCCGGCCAGTGGTTTGTTTCTCCACAGTGCCGGCCAGTGGTTTGTTTCTCCACAGTGCCGTTTTTTTTTTACGTGTTTGCAGGTCCCGGGTGAGTAAACTGTTTCATCCTAACCGTCAAACTCTACGTCGATAAATGCATTGAATCAAGGAGAAGACGATTTCAAATTTTTCTGATTCCGTTACAATTCACGATTTCTCTATAAAGTACCAGAATAGATTCGGTACCTAATTCAAATTCCGATTTTCTAAACTAAAATATTTTCCGGAAAGCTCGTAAATAGCTTAGGCTGAGTCTGCAGTGAAATAATATAAAATGATATCCGAATCCATTAGGTCATAATTTGTCCGATTACGTAAATCGCACCAAAAAAATAATTAGACATTTTTAAGCACAAAAAATGATGGTTACAGTTTACAAACGATAGATTCTGTTGTCTCGTTACTGCATAATTTTGGACCATGGTCTCCTCATGTCTTGTACCGTCAATTCCTCCTCGACAAATGTTGACTTCATTTCTATTGAAAGTCTTGACTGAAAGTTTAATGAAAATATTTTTCATGAATGATCATCGATCTTAAAAGTCTTTGTGACTCTCCACATCTCGTCCCGCACCTCAATTCAAATCACAAAACTGGTTTTATCATCAAGGTGACAGTGAAATAAAATTGATACAAAAGGTAAAAAAAAAATATCCTCATCTATTAATAGAATCTAGTTTGCATACAGAAATATTTTTGAAATTTAATTGAATATAATATTATTAAACTAGAAACTTAAATTTCATTTTTTTTTTCAAAATTAAGCAATGTTTTCCCCTTATCGATTTGGTACAATGCAGCTTTAATTTTAAATTAATTCTGTTGTATAATAGTGCGGGGGTTTAATATCAAGGTGCAGTGGTCCGTGAAAACAAGATATCATCAGACTCGGATGAATGACTTCATGGAAAGTCGATACATAGTAGATAACAGTGTATAACCAATACAGTCTTTAGATTTTCAGATCCAAACACAAGATATCAAAGAGAAATGAATTTTTTTTTATTATTATTTAAAAAAAAGTAAATTCATATTTCAACTTTTTTTTAACAAAAACATTTAACGCTTAATTGCCATGGTTACTTAAATGTGTACAATGTTTACTGCTATGTAAATATACGTATATAAATAAATAATGAGTGTATAGTTACTTTTAATTCGCTTGAACCTCGAGCGCTTGTAGATAGCATTTTTTTATTAATTCAGTCAGAGATTACATCCTATAGACTACATTTTAATATAATAAAATTGTATAACAATCCATTATAATGTACACACACACACACACACATGTACTTTAAATTGTTGTTAAGGGGATTATTTACAATCTTTGACCCGAATGTTCTGAAATCCTATCTGCATCTTATTTATAAATAAATATTCGATAACAGCTTAGCAGCAATTGTTACGTGTTAGGTCAGTGGTCCCCAACCCCCGTGCCACGGACCAATACCGATCCGTGGATCAAATAGTACTGGCCCGCCAAGAGATGTACAATTATTTCCTTTTTATTGACCGTGCTGTATTTCTCTCGGGGGTATTGCGACTTTCCATGCGTGAGAGGTTAACACGGAGCTGAACGCCTGTGAGAGGCAGATGAATGAGAGGTTAACACTGAGCTGAACGGCTGTGAGAGGCAGATGGGTGGGAGGTTAACACGGAGCTGATCGGCTGTGAGAGGCAGATGGATGAGAGGTTAACACGGAGCTGAACGGCTGTGAGAGGCAGATGGGTGGGAGGTTAACACGGAGCTGATCGGCTGTGAGAGGCAGATGGATGAGAGGTTAACACGGAGCTGAACGGCTGTGAGAGGCAGATGGGTGGGAGGTTAACACGGAGCTGATCGGCTGTGAGAGGCAGATGGATGAGAGGTTAACACGGAGCTGAACGGCTGTGAGAGGCAGATGGATGAGAGGTTAACACTGAGCTAAGCGGCTGTGAGAGGCAGAGGCGTTGTAAATGAAAACAATCTAAACTATAAATAATCAAGGCTACCCCCTCCCAACCATCAAGTGGACCTTGGTCTGTGGCAAGATAAAGGTCGAGGAGCATTGTGTAAGGTCATCTGTTAACACCTGCTACTATGAATGCAATGTGCATCTGGCTTTTTAATAGGAAAATGTGTAAACAATGGCACCTTGAGCCACGACGATGCTGACCACATCAGTGACAGGGTAGATGTGTGAATAGCTCGCTGAAAACTTACCGTTAATGTACACACGGTATTCCGTCTGTGTAACCAGAAACACGATGTCCACCTGTTTATTATACACAAACAGATCCGGGGTTGACACTGACACTTGGCTGTTCCAGGTAGACCCCTTGCAACTGTTGAGGGCCGTGTAGTTAGAGCCCATACTTTTGAAAGTAGGTCTATAGTGAAATATAACATAACTGGAGTCGTTACCCGAGAAGTTGATGTAATAATAATCAATGTTGTACACAGCCAATACTGAGGTAAAAACCTGCAACAACGAACATAGAAATCTTTGAATGCTATCATGAGAAAAAAAAATTGTGAGAATTTTTTATTTCACAATGTTTATGGCTTTTATATTTGTGGTTTTAATATTGTTAATGTTTGCCCTAGAGTCTATTAGTTTTCTTTCTTTTTTTATCAATGAATTTTTTAAATTTATTTTCTAAAATTTGTGATGAATATAAAAAAAATTTCAGTTGATAAAGACTAAACATTTTGATTTTTTTTTTTTTTACAAAAAAAATATTGTCTGTACAGCTTGAAATATTTCAGTGGTTGCAAACTCATTAAATAATGCTGATTTATATTTTTTATAAGGTTTTTCATTTTTTTCACTTCTAGTTTTAGAGATAAAATAGCCGTTTCATTTATCAGCGAATAGATGCACAGACAAAGAATATTCTATCTTCAGTTTGCCACTTCCAGTCAATAGTTAGTTATCACTAATAGAGTCTATATTTAGCTACTCACATTCTCTATTGTGCATACGTATAACTGACGAGTATTTTCCTGGCTAAAAACTTCTTCTTACCACACTTCCTGGTCTCAATGAAGACTTGATTTCAAAATATTTTTCACCCGTGTCTAAATTGGTGAACCATTCTGTACGGGGTAACATGAAGTCGTCTGCAACAAATTGAAGATCTGTGACGTCATTTCCTCCACATTTGCTGCACAAGTTGTTGCTGGAGTTGTACCTCAGTCCAACACAGTTATCAGACGACAGACAGTTGATGGCGCAGGAAGCAACATCCGACAAGGTCACAGTGACATATTGCATACAGTTCATAAAAGTCACCAAGTTTCCAGTTTCCATCGAATTCATTTGACAAAATAAAAACAGTAAATATAGTGATGATGAAATGCTCTGTGTGAACAAAGTTTTAACAGACGATACTCTATGGTGGTGAGATTTTGAAAACAATGCCATTAAAAAAGTTTATTTGACATTTTCAATTGACTGAATTCCAAATTTTAGTAACTTCAAACTGCCACCGACTATTCCGCTAAAACATCTCTAATATCTAGAAACATTAGAGAACTTCAAGAAATAGTTATAAAAACGTAATTTGCCTCCCTTCAAATCGCTTACGTCCACAGCCGACTTAACGCCCTAATCTTAAGACATATCCTTAGCGACTGATCACACAATTGGAATTAGGATAGACTGAATCAAACAAAAGATAGATCTGCTCTTATTTCATCCATTGTATATGACCATCGATTAACCATTTGAAATAGAAATGTCAACAATCTATTCAGGGGAGGGAGCTTAGCAGACTATTGAGTTCGACTTTATTTATCTTTTGTTGGAAATTCTTCGAATACGTATAAAAAGTTAAACTATAACATTGGCGCCAAATGTATTGAAGCTTTCAGGAAATTACTTCATTTCAGTATACATATCTAAACATCGGTTCAATGGGATCAGTATAAAATAGTTTTAGATATATACTTTTCATTCTAAAGCAGCCATGGGTAAATTACGGCCCGTGGGCTAAAGCTGGCCCATGGGCCATTTACGGC
The DNA here is from genome assembly GCA_021962125.1 of Bulinus truncatus. Taxonomy (NCBI): domain Eukaryota; kingdom Metazoa; phylum Mollusca; class Gastropoda; family Planorbidae; genus Bulinus; species Bulinus truncatus. The sequence goes on along the minus strand of JAGDYQ010000436.1, from coordinate 192,447 downwards.
CCGCCACACAAACACAACTTATTACAGCCACCAAAACACGCTAACACAAACACCAACACACACAAACACAGGCCCCAAAACACGCTTACACAGACACAAACAAACACAAACACAGACACCAACACACACAAATACAGACACCAACAAACAAAACATAAACACCAACACTACCAAACACAGACACCAACAGCACAAACATAGACACCGACACAACCTAACACAGACACCATCATACACAAACACAGACACAAACACACACAAACACAGTCACCAACAAATGCAAAAACAGAAACCAACAGCACAAACACAGACACCAACAAACATAGACACCAACAAACACAAACACAGACACCAACAAACACAAACACAGACACCAACAACACAAACACATACACCAACAAACACAAACACAGACATAAACAAACACAAACACAGACACCAACAACACAAACACAGACACCAAAAAACAGAAACACAGACACAATCACACACAAACACAGACACAAACACACACAATCACAGACACCAATAATACAAACACAGACACCAACTCAACCTTACACAGACATTAACACAACCTAAAACAGACACCAACAAACAGAAACACAGACACAAACACACACAAACACAGACACCAACAATACAAACACAGACACCAACACAACCTAACACAGACACCAACACAACCTAACACTGTGACCAACAAACACAAACACAGACACAAACACACACAAACACAGACACCAACAACACAAACACAGAGACCAACAAACACAAACACAGAACTAACATAACCTAACACAGACACCAACACACACAAACACAGACACAAACACACACAAACACAGACACCAACACACACAAACACACACACAAACACACAGACAGACACATACACCAACACCCATAAAGTGCACATATTTCGATCCTCTAAGCCTGTGATGTTTTTACACAGGTCTTTCTGTGAGTATTTCTTCGCTTATTTGTGTTTTTCAAGTTGACTTCAGGTATCATATCTTTGATTTAAAAGTCTAATACGTGAATCAATATCAACAATACCCATTCATATCTTGATGCAAATTTATACTTCTCCTAACATTCCAAAAAAAAAAACAACTGATCTTACAACATTTAGACTAATATACAAATACAGTCGATTCCGCTTAATTGGGACACATCGGGACCGAGGCATTTTTGTCCCAATTAAGCGGATGTCCCAATTAAACATACAAATTTACTATTGGCTTCTTGGATTGGTTTCTTTGAGATTTGTCCTAATAAGCGGCTGTCCCAATTAAGCGGTGTACCAATTAAGCGGAATCCACTGTATCTATAAGCCACCAGCTATAAGCCACCAGCTATACGCCACCAGCTATAAGCCACCAGCTATCATTCTCAACTGAGCAGTCGAAAAGTGAGGGGGTGGTAGATTCAGCATCTATAGTTGGCATTGTGTCTTGGAGAACGTATTGTGGTAAAATTAGTTGTTTTTTTTTATACCATGCCTGTGCAGCTAGATGTTGGCGGTTAGTCAGAAGGGGGGGGGGGGGAGGAGGCATTAGGCATACATTTCCAAAGGCTAAAAAATTGCTGCTTTCCCAGCCCCGTAGCGTGAAAATTCTACAGCAGGGGCCAGGCATTCTACAACAGGGGCTAGGCAATAGCAGGGGGGCAGGTAATAGATTGTACTAGGTAGGACAAATAAGCAGAGGGGGCTAGAGAAAACGCAGGGGGCCCGGCCCCCTGTCCCCCCCCCCGCACGCTACGGGCCTGTCCAACTATCAGGCTATAGCTTTGACACGTAGAAACATTTAGCTTTACTAATTTAGCACCGATCTACTGAGTATATTATACCAAACATTATAAATCTAGAATAGCTGCGCTCACAATATATATCTACACAAAGCCTATGCAGAGGTTTTAATATGTGCCCGGCATAATTCAGCTGTATTAGAAATGTGTATTGTCTTCAAACAATGCGCAGGATTTCGTCATCAAGCATTCAGTTAACTACTTTATCTTAAACTCTATTTTGCTTGTGCTGAACAATAGAATTTAATATTAATATATATTTTTCTTATTTACTTTTCATTATTTGCGATTAATATATGTGCATAGGTCGTAACTGAATTTCGTTTTCCTTCCCCTTGGACAATTTTTGTCAACAAAAAGCGTAAAAATATTCCGAAGAAGAAAAATGAGAGGACACCGCATTAATTCATCGTGAATTTTTTTTCCTATCGATTTCCCGGAATCCACCCAAACCGAGAACTGACTCGCTATTTTTCCCGTCGACGAACCAGTGTGTTGTGGCGTGCTCGCTGACTCGGTACTCTCGCTCACTCACTCACACTTGGTTCTTGTGCCCACTCATCTCTTGCTGCGGTTGTGTGTATGTGTGTGTGTGTGTGAGTGTGTGAGTACAAGAATCGTTGCCTGTGTGCATTATGAGATGTAGTAGTAGTAATGGCGGCCGTGTGTTGTTACACTCGCTGATGCTGTCCTGATTTATTTACCATGAACACATTGTTATTATTTTATACCTATTATGATGTTTCATGGGCATCAGTGTGATAAATGATATCCATTGGCTGATGTGGACATCTAACTATTTTTGAATGATATAGATAACAGAATGTGAAACTTTTTGGTGCAATGAGGTCATATATTCACTTGTATACTGTTACTCACCTAACCTTTTAAGTAGACCAGTGACCATGTCCTGTTTTAAGTTGCCTAGTATCCAAAGAAAAGATATTGTTGACCTGAAAGAGGTCATGTTTAACAAGTAAGTTTGCAATTGATCTTGTGTTCATTCATTGTATACATCGGCATTTCGTATAACGTGTGGAAAATATATAATTAACTGATCATCTCAATATATTTTTAAAAACATTGTTTTAAAGTAAATGTGTAATTTAACAAACCTATATTACATAGAGATAGATTGATAGATATATACATAAATGATAATAACATAGATGGTAGATATATCGATTATAGATCGAATATAGATGGGTAGATGATAGATAGATAGAAACATAGATAGATAGATGATAGATAGATAGATAGATAGATAGATAGATAGATAGATAGATAGATAGATAGATAGATAGATAGATAGATAGATAGATAGATAGATAGATAGATAGATAGATAGATAGATAGATAGATAGATAGATAGATAGATAGATAGATAGATAAAGATATAAAGATAGCACTTTCAAGGGGAGGGAGCATACGAGTGGTAGTTTATGTGGCGCGTAACAATGTTATATCCTCAACATAAAAATGACATGAGCTAAACCAGTAATAAGTTCAAGATATTTATTAACTGTGAGTCTTTATCTAATTTACATTGATCTGAATGAGCTAATATTAAATTGAACACTGCATCTTCTATAATGCAAAATATCCTTTTAGTTAGACACAATTTTTTTTTTATTTTAACACCGCCATTGCCAGCATGGTAGGGTGTAGGATGCATGTCTGCCATCCCTACAGAGCGGCGGGGTGAGTGTGCCCGCTATCATCTGCCGGGATGGCAGAAAGTTTGGTTTTTTTCCTTGCCTAAACTGGCCTGACCAGCAGGGTGTGTGTACTGACGATCGGCCAGAATGGCAAGGCAAGGGGTTTTTTACTGCCACTCGGACAGAGGGGAGGGTGTAGTGTGCCTGTTCCCCCAGCCCGAAATGGCAGGCTGCGCTTGAGCGTAGACAGAGTGGAAGGGTGTTGTGTGCCGACCACATCCGTCACCACCGCCAGCTATGAATACTGCGATCTCGGATAATCCTCATTGGCCACAGTACCACCACCCTCGCAAGAAATAGTTCTTTTCAACAAATTTAGAACTAGCAGTTTAGTTAGTTACCAATAATATGACACATCCAATCAAATACTGAAACATTTGTACATTTTGTATGTATATCTCAAGAAAATGTAATACTTATGGTGTTCGTTTTGTTATTATTTCTATATAATGTCTATAGCTAATGTACAATTATATCCCTTTACCGCCAATATCTCAAACTACGTCACAATTGATTCTCTCATCTCATTGGAAGACCAATCAGAACATTATACGTCTAATATCAACGAATATTCTATTTCATTGGTAAAATGGCTTCTTCCAATGAGCGGATACAAAATATCAAATGCGCTCCAATATTGTTTACACAATTTATATACAATTATTCAGAAACTTTATCTTAACGTTTTCTGGCAAGACAATAGGTATAATAGATTCAGACAGCGTCACTAAAGCCATTTGTTCCATTTCAGTATCTGGGAATTGTTCAAGAAGGACCTCCCCACAACTCAGAGATTGTTTCTGAACAAAGAAAAGTTTGAACTTTTTGTACCGGAGAAATCGTTTGTGTTCACCAACATCTGCACAGATTTCAAACCCCACAAGAGGATCGGTCAGAACATTAAAATAGAAGGTCTGGAATCCGCAGCTGACCGCGGGGCAGAGATTCAAAGATCTGGACCAGATACTGGGGAGAAAACTGGGTATGACGAAATATCTGTACACATACAAACAGTCGTTAATATGTACACATACATACAGTCGTTGTTATGTGTCTGAGGCTAATGGGTAGAGACTCTTATGGATATTTGTGGTCGTAAGAAGAAGATCCTATAGTGGCACAATGAAAATTTATATGATAGTAAATTTGCTATCATAAAGAAAACTTTCTTCAAATGACCATAAATGTACTCTTTTGAAGTTCTAGTTCTTACAGTTAATATTTATGATAGACAGAAGTAACAGACACATGACTTAGATACGCTAAAAATTAGCTGAAAAACATTGTTCCAGAAATAAATCTACATATATATATATATAGATAGATAGATAGATAGATAGATAGATAGATAGATAGATAGATAGATAGATAGATAGATAGATAGATAGATAGATAGATGGATGGATGGATGGATGGATGGATGGATGGATGGATGGATGGATGGATGGATGGATGGATGGATGGATGGATGGATGGATGGATGGATGGATGGATGGATGGATGGATGGATGGATGGATAGATAGATAGATAGATAGATAGATAGATAGATAGATAGATAGATAGATAGATAGATAGATAGATAGATAGATAGATAGATAGATAGATAGATAGATAGATAGATAGATAGATTTAAGCTAGTCGAATAGTACAAGAAAGTTTCCATTATTTCCAAAGCCACACTTTTGTTATTTATTTAAAGCGATAAGCCAGAGTCCAATGTAATTCAACTAGGATTAAAATATCATTCACAAAACCACTACAAATGTAGGAGTTAGGGTAAACTGCACAGTAAGGCCAACAATTGAATTACGGTAAACTGCAGAGTAAGGCCAAAGTGTGAATTTAGTCAAATGTTATATCATTTCATTTCGTTTGTTATTATATCAGTTTGACTTAATATATTACTCCCCCCCCCCCCCCCCCCACAGTGGCGGCGTCTCTTTGGAAACAGTTTTCGATAATGACACAGACGAAAAGCAGACGTACAAGTTCCGCTTTGAAAAGACAAGGAAGACAACCGTCACTGTATCCTGTCAGGAAAGTTTCACTTTTGGCGGGAAAGCCAACTTCAGCATAGGCCTCCCTCAGAACATTAACCTTGGCATTGAGAACGACATGCACTTTCAGGTAAAATAAAACAAAAAATAGGGCCACATTGATGAAACGTAAAATCACCTAACGATATAGCGAAGAAAACTAATTATGAGTTGTCTAATTAAAGTTGAATATTTTTGTTGAACGATTTCAAATCAAAAGCAACAACAATTAAAACTCTATTATATGCCGTTACCAGTCAAACTGGCATTATTACATTTAGACTTTATTGCATGTAGGCATTATTATTATATGATAATATTATTACATGTAGGCAATTTTACATGTAAAAAGTATACGTGTAGGAATCATTAAATGTGGAAATTATTACATGTAGAAATTTTGCGAGTGGGTATTATAAAATGTAGAAATTAAGCGAGTGGGTATTATAAAATGTAGAAATTAAGCGAGTGGGTATTATAACATGTAGAAATTATGCGAGTGGGTATTATTACATGTGGAAATTTTGCGAGTGGGTATTATAAAATGTAGAAATTATGCGAGTGGGTATTATAAAATGTAGAAATTAAGCGAGTGGGTATTATTACATGTAGAAATTATGCGAGTGGGTATTATTACATGTAGAATTATGCGAGTGGGTATTATTACATGTAGAAATTATGCTAGTGGGTATTATTACATGTAGAAATTATGCGAGTGGGTATTATTACATGTAGAAATTATGCGAGTGGGTATTATTACATGTAGAAATTATGCGAGTGGGTATTATTACATGTAGAAATTATGCGAGTGGGTACTATAACATGTAGACTTTATTAAATTTAGGAAGTGGTGTAATAAGAGTAGTGCGGGGTGCGTGTGGTTGCACAGAGCCCTGAAATGGGTTGGGGGGGGGTAGTTAAAATAGCGTTGTTCAATGTTGTTACACTTTTCCTTCTGTTGATTTATTCTACCCTCTCTCTCCCTCTCTCTCTCTCTCTTTCTCTCTCTCTCTCCGAATATACTGTAAGACCAGAAAAGAATGATTATGTTGTAATATCTATATATATATTACATGTACATGTATTTAGTCGTTATAAGATCATTTTTGCCTTTCCCTCCCTCCCCCGTCCCCAACCAAACAATAATGAAATGTACATTTTTGATAAACCTAGGGCCAGTGTACTCCAGGTGGCCCGTTTAAAACTGCTCAGGGGGCACCTAGTAATAAGCTCCCCCCCCCAATGTCTACGCGTTTCAGGTTGCATAACACATAAAACAATTATATATATATATATATATATATATATATATATATATATATATATATATATATATTATTGGTTGATTGAAATATTGTTGTAAACATTATATCAGTTTTGTCTATATTTTTTTTTAATTTACAAAGGTTATTAAAAAAACCTATTTATAATTTAAAACCTCTCTTGACAACTCAATCTGACAGGTTACAGAAACTGACGGTGAAACATTCGAAGAGTCCACTCTGATGGAAGCCACCAGCGACATACTGGTCAGTCCACACAGCCGCTGCACAGTCAGCGTCCTGCTGGACGAGACGCCCATCCACCAGGAATTCACGGCTGTCACCCGCATGTCGCTACCAGAAAACGGCGTTTCGGTGTTCCTCCGCCGGAAGTCGGATGGGGAGAACGTGTTCGGCTACAAGATAAAGAATCTTAGGGTGGTATTTAGTCCGGACGTCGTCAAATGCTGCCGACCAATCAAAGACGGGGAAGGCGGCGACCCTGACCTTGAAATGGATTTCATCAGTAAGGGAGTCATTCACGGAGTCGTGGCTTGCAATCATAAAATTTTGTTACGAAGTGGAGACTCATCAAAATTACTGACTCAGTGAAAAGAAAACAAGACCAGCCACGTTATATTTGTCTATATGTGTTTATGTATGTAAAGCCTGGCTTAAATCTAAAAACTTTCTATTCATTATGATTCAATCACATTCGTTTCAATTTATTAGATAGCGAGAAAATCTGTTTTGTTTGGAAGATACAGATTTGCTGCGTGTAGTCATTACAAAATAAATGTTTTCCCAGACGTTGGGTTGTGCATGTAATAATTTTATCTTAATAAAAAATAATACATTCTTAGCTATGACTGGCAAGTATTTTTTTTTCATTTGTGCACAAAACAATGTGGTAAAAAAAAAAGATGGCATATTCTCTTATGGTTGTTTCAGTGATGTTACGTTTACATAATTGATAGCCAATGTAACTTATTATTATCATTGTTTGTTTCCACTCTTAGCATATTTGATTTTCATTATATTAGTTTATGAAGGTAAAATTTTAATATAGGTCTACTATATACCTGTTATTTAGAAAAGAGTTTTAGTTTAGAGGGTTCTCGTCTACGTAATGTGTACTTTTGACGTCATTACACTCATCGGTATGTAGACAATTCGACCAGCTGAGTTTGTATTTCCATCACTAGCTGTGTTATCTTCTAATACTTACAATAATGAAATTGTCCATGAGTTTAGGGACAACGGTGACTTCTAATCATTCTCCGAAAAGTGCATTTCTAAATACAGTCGATTCCGCTTAATTGGGACACATCGGGACCGAGGCTTTTTGTCCCAATTAAGCGGCTGTCCCAATTTGACATAAAAATTTAATATTGGTTTCTTAGTTTGGTTTCTTTGAGATTTCTCCCAAATAAGCGGCTGTCCCAACTAAGCGGTGTCCCAATTAAGTGGAATACACTGTATCTATAATATTGATGTAGAAGTTCATTTTTTTTTACGCGGTGAAGTGGTAAAGCCGGCAGATTTACAAGGGTGTCTTTCGCTGAGGACCGCTTTAAATAAGGTGCCTCTTTGATAAAATCAGTGCCGAACCTAGGGATTTGGGGGCCCGGGGGCTTGGCTGCTTTGGGGGCCCCTGCATTTTGACATTCGACACCATGACATGAGATAATGTACTTAATATTTAATGTAAAAAATTTGGGGGCCCCCCCTCAAGATGGGACCGGGGGGGACTTTCGAATTTAGACCCCCCCTCCCCCACCCTAGGTACGCCTCTGGATAAAATACAGTTCAGATCGCCCTGTCACAAATTTCTCTGCTGCGGAATAAACTCAAGGGTCTATAAAATAACTTCAAAAAATCCAGATAAACTGTAATTAAATATCTTACGTCTATATGTCGTAGGTTAATCTGGTTACATATTTACTAGTATACTCTTATACACATGTAATATGGAAAAAAAAACTGCTAAAATGATATTTGAATACTATGACGGAAAATTATAATTACGCATGTTTAAAACAATTAGTTCATTTCTCTAAAAGTAATGAGTGACATTAGATAGTTTAGCATTTTTTTCTTTATTAAAATTATATTTCGTCGATGCAACTTCTATACTTATAAGAGGCATTGCTGTCTGTCTGTCTGTCTGTCTGTTCCCTTATAACTCAAGATCCAGACAACCAAATAACGTAAAATTTGTTACACATACACATAATTACATGGGGAAGGTTATAGGACAGGTTTCGTTTCATCTCGATGGGTAGTTTAATTGTAATTATTTTTTTTTATTTTAGTATTTTACTATATTAAAGTAATCTCGACGGCGCCATAAATAAAATTCCTCTGTGACGTCATTTCCCGATGATCGAATAGAACTTGCGCGCTGGTGCTGTATTGTGCCTTTGTGATGCAAAGAATTGTTGATGTTTTTTCATGCTTCCTGATTTGTACAGTTTGAGGAAGGTAAAGGAATGAAGAAGGATTTTAGAAGAAGTGTGAAGCCATAATAATGAGTATATATATATATATATATACATATATATATATATATATATATATATAGAGAGAGAGAGAGGGAGGGAGAGAGATAAAGAGAGAGAGAGGGGGCAGGGGGAGAGAGAGGAAAGGAGGGTAGGAGGGAGGGAGGGAGGCGGAGAGAGGAGGGAGGGGGGATGGACAGGGGGAGAAAAGGAGGGGGAGAGAGGGAGATGGGAGAGGGAGCAGGGGGGATAGGGAGAGAGAAAGGAAGGGTGGGAGAGAGGGAGGGAGAGAGAGAAAGAGTGAGGGGGGCAGGGAGGGAGAGAGAGGGAATGAGGGAGGGAGGAAGGGAGAGAGAGGGTGAGGGAGAGAGAGAGGTGGAAAGGGGAGGGAGGGAGAAAGGAGGGAGAGAGGGGTTAGGGAGGGAGTGAGCGGAGGGAAGGAGAGAGGGAGAGGATGGAAGAAATGGGAGGAAGAGATAAAAAGAAAGAGGGGGCAGGGAGGGAGAGAGAAGGAAGGAGGAGGGAGGGGGATGTACGGGGGGAGAGAAGGAGGGGGAGAGAGGGAGATGGGAGAGGGACGGAGAGAGATGGGAGAGAAGGAGGGAGAGGGAGGGAGGGAAAGGGAGAGAGGGGAGGGAGGGAGAGAGAGAGGAAGGGAGAGAGAAGGGGTAGGGAGAAAACAGAAGGTAAACAAAAAACCTTCTTTTAAACCCGGGCAAAGCCGGGTACTTGCAACTAGTTGTGTAATATTTGTGTTGGTTTATTTACACACATGCTTATGTATATGCAGACACACACACACATACTGTAACTTAGAGTTTGACAGATTAAAACATATCTACAGGTGAAGGTTTATTTAACATCTAGTGATGGTCTACTCATCTATTGATGGTCTACTCACCAAGTGATGGTCTATTCATCTAGTGATGGTCTACTCACCAAGTGATGGTCTACTCATCTAGTGATAGGCTAGTCATCTAGTGATGGTCTACTCACCAAGTGATGATCTATTCATCTAGTGATGGTCTACTCACCAAGTGATGGTCTATTCATCTAGTGATGGTCTATTCATCTAGTGATGGTCTACTCACCAAGTGATGGTCTACTAATCTAGTGGTGGGCTATTCATCTAGTGATGGTCTACTCATCTAGTGAAGGTCTTCTCATCTAGAGATGGTCTATTCATCTAGTGATGGTCTACTCACCAAGTGATGGTCTATTCATCTAGTGATGGTCTACTCATCTAGTGAAGGTCTTCTCATGTAGTGATGTTCTATTCATCTAGTGATGGTCTACTCACCAAGTGATGGTCTACTCACCAAGTGATGGTCTACTCACCAAGTGATGGTCTACTCACCAAGTGATGGTCTAATCATCTAGTGATGGTCTACTCACCAAGTGATGGTCTATTCATCTAGTGATGGTCTACTCACCAAGTGATGGTCACCAAGTGATGGTCTACTCACCAAGTGATGGTCTACTTACCAAGTGATGGTCTACTCACCAAGTGATGGTCTACTCAACCAGTGATATTCTAATGGTGCTGTAGCAACGAATACTAAATGAGCCTTAGATCAGACTTTGAGGAACCCTGGGGGGGGTCATAAATACAAAGCTTATTCTATAGGGGCGTCATGGAGGTGCCACATAGGCCGTCGGGGCACCATAAGGGCCCAAGGTGGTTACACCATGGAGACATCAATGAGGCCAATGGTGGTAATTTAGGTCATAGAGGCATCAATGAGGCCAACGGTGGTAATTTAGGTCATAAAGGCATCAATGAGGCCAACGAATGTGACACTGAGGCCCTTTGAGCAAGGCGACACTGAGGTTAGAGCCCGTGTACCCCTCGACATTAAATCTACCCCCCTCCCCATCATACACACACACATATATCATCCCTGTATTTTTATCACAGGCTTGTGCTTTTGATTTCCGTTGTACAATATTGAATACTGTGCAGTGATAACACAAACACTTTACTCCATATGTCACTGCTGATCATTGACAATAAAAAAAAAATTAAGAGTATCAGTCCATTAGCGATATGTCTACAACGTTGAGACTCAGCAAGTTTTTTTTATATTCAGAGAGTTTAATTCTGGGGTGAATGTTGAGTTTTAAAGTATCGATTTTAAAAAACAAAATTCACAATGAAGCGTTGTATTGTCTTTTTAGATAAATATCGCGGTAGGTCTTTCCACTGTGAATACTACATGAATTTAGGTCTATATCAAGGCCTTTCGCTATGCGCCACCTTCTTCCCCTCCCCCCCCCCGCACCGACGTGTGACAATGTCACGTCCGTCACTCACTCGTGTGACAATGTCACGTCTGTCACTCCCTCGTGTGACAATGTCACGTCCGTCACTCACTCGTGTGACAATGTCACGTCCGTCACTCACTCGTGTGACAATGTCACGTCCGTCACTCACTCGTGTGACAATGTCACGTCCGTCACTCACTCGTGTGACAATGTCACGTCCGTCACTCACTCGTGTGACAATGTCACGTCTGTCACTCACTCGTGTGACAATTTCACGTCCGTCACTCACGCATGTGACAATGTCACGTCCGTCACTCACTCGTGTGACAATGTCACGTCTGTCACTCACTTGTGTGACAATGTCACGTCTCTCATTCACTTGAATGTAAATGACAATTGCTTAATGAGTTATACATGTACTTGGGTCACTCACTTTTCTTTATCTGTTTTGATAAATGAGTTTGTAAAATTATATTGGCGAGCAAGATTAGTATTGTATCTTCTTAAGATATGTTTATTAACAGAGTATTTTGAGTTAAAAATACATTATATATCAATTACAACAAATAAATTCACAGACCATTTTAAATGTAAAATCAAACAGAATGAGAACATCATTTCACTTCATTGTCCCAGCATTTTTAATATGGCTAGAAAATAATTTTAAGCCAAGCAAAATTATTTAGTTTTACTGAATAAATTAATTTTAAAAAAATGTTTTACAATAATCATAATTGTAAGACACAAACAATCAAAAAAGTTATAAAAAATCTAGAATCAGTGCAAACAAATTAAATTTGGTGTAAACATGTGAAAGAAATAATTGATAGAATATAAACTATAGTCATAAATGGGTAATACACTGAAATAATATACCATAAACAATAGTCATATTAATATAATACACTGTACTAATATAAAAAATAGTCATTGATGGTAATACACTGTACTAATATAAACAGTAGTCATTGATTGTAAAATAACTGTACTAATATAAACAATAGTCATTGATAGTAATACACTGTACTAAATCACTGGCGTTGATATGCCCCTCAAGCTCCCCCCCCCCCTTTTCCACCCCTCCTTGTAACAGGTTGCTATACAGAATTTCCCTTTAAAAACTGTGTAGGAGTGTTTGTATTTAAGCTGTCTGTGACTCCACTGACAATACTACCACAGATAGCTTAGTCAACTCCTTACAGTCAAGCCATATGTATTTAAATGTACACATAAAAAATAATAAATGAAACATTTTTTTTTATATGAAGTGGCTAAAAACTAGACAAATTTTAGATAAATATTAGATCAACTAAGTTTTTGAATGATTAGACAAACAGTAAACATTGCATTGCTAGAAAATCCACCGAAATATATTGTAAAAATGTAAAAACAAATATTTATATAAAATACAAATATTAAGCTATTGTGTGGTAAAAGCGAAACATTTTAAAATCTTAATCTGTAGAAATTCTTGAGTTATTGTTTTCATAGTAGGTAAAAAGTGTTATGGTGTAATGACGTTATCTTGTGTTTTTGCCCCACAAGACAGGTCTGAATCTCGTCTAGTCCAATGGAAATACTGAATGTAATGCCGGGACATCCTTAGTCTTGAACTTTACCCTGCATTCTGATTGGTCACACTTATACTTGGCCTTGAATAATGGAAAAATTTTAATAAAAATGAAAAAAAGTTATAAAAAGATCAACATTTGCTACAACTAGACTATATATATATATATATATACAATTGACATTGTCACAAGAGCGAGTGACAGACGTTACATTGTCACACGAGTGAGTATATATATATATATATATATATATATATATATATTCTTATAAAGCCCTTGTGATGCCCTAAGTGACTTGGTAGTTTTGAGGGAGTGTCCACATGGAGATTACCCAGGTGACTGCTTGCGATTTTATCTGGTCCAAGTTTGGTCCAAAACTCTGACTGAGTTTAAAATGAATAGGTCGCACCAGTTGTGTACAGGATCTTGTTGGAACTCTAATTTATCTCCTTGGTTAATACTTCATAATATGTCCGCATTCTTTAAGATCAACATCCCAACTTTTACACTCGTGAACTAGCACCTGTCCCATACGATAAACTCCTTGCTGTAGGTTAACTCCCTTCTCCACGTTTCCCCTACAACCACCTACCCTCCTAACCCCCCTGATCTCCTCAACCAAATACAGCCACGCTCCACTGGTCACACTGGTCAATCTCCGTTCACGACTTTGATCTTCCACCCTTTTCACGATCAAACCCACGCCATGCCATTCAGACACGCTAACTGACCCAACCACATCTCTCACGCCCACATATAATTTTCTGACAGCAGATATTCGGCTGCGCAACTCACAAACTAAATACACAACACACCAAACATTTGTTGAGGAAGTAAAAGCGGCTGGCCATTGCGCTAGTAGCCGCACGATCACTTAATGCATTAAGCAAAAAAAAAACAAATGAATTCATTGATTCAGTGGTGCACAATACTTTTTTAAGCCCCCCCCCCCTATTCGAAAACCATTAATATTATATGTAAAATATAGCGCCCGTGATGCCCCCCCCCCTTGCCCAACCCTCACTACGCCACTGCATTGATTGCAAAGGAAATATTTATATACAATATTGAAAATTGTGTTAGACGCTGTAAAGAGACAAATATGGTTTACTGCCAGAAAATGACCAGACATTTACAAATTAGTTTCATCTTCCATGCATAACACCAGATGTTCGTGTATCATTTTAAGCCTTTCGCTAAGGTGGGGGGAGGGGGAGGGGGGGGGTGCAGTAAGGGCAAGTTTAAACACATGTCTACCCTCCCTCCACCCCAAATCCCCATCCCCCAGACATATAGGGGGATTACATGCCTACTTTCTAGGACCTGCTATAAATTGACAAAACTGTAATGAGGAGGGGCGAGCCATGCCCCTGTTAGCAGTCGATATCGGTCCGCTATCGAGAATCAAGTGGCATGCCGACAGCGGCATGCCGCTGATGCGCCGACAGCCCGCCGATGTCGAATAACCAGCGGCATGCCGCTGTCGGTTTTCTACAGCGGTCTGATGTCGGCGCATCAGCGGCATGCCGATGTGCAAAAATCTGTCGGTCCAGTATATAGTGGCAGTCTATACAGCAGACCGACAAGTTTGCGACCGCTATATAGCGGATCAGTTTTAAGGATCTCGAATTTGATCGAAAAATAACTTAATTAAGGGCAATTTTGATCAAAATTCTTGATAATGAAATAGCTTTTCATGTATATATAAAACTATTTCACGTAGCATTTGCAATGAATTAATTTGGAGAAGAACCGTCAGCTTAAAATGTTAATTAATATTAATATTTTTTCAATATTAATTTGTATAATCGTATATGGTAAAGTATATATCTATGTGGTAAAGTAACAAAAATAACAAGAGTTCACAAAGGGCGAGCACTCTGTTCTATTTATTTTCTATGCCGTATTCGCGCAAGTTCAGCATTCATTTTCCTTTTCAGCCATATTGGTTTTAAAAATACTGGGAGAAATTTTAAGTAACAAGTCGTCAGCTCGAAGGTAAATAACATTTTCTTTACTCATTATTCTGTTTGAAATGTTCCTATTGACTTTACTAATAAGCGTGATGCTTATTTAGGATAAATAAAGTTTATTAATGATGTAAAGTTTATTTTATATTATATTATACTCAGTAGTCAGTGCTTTTTTTGTGACGGTAAAATTGAATTATTTTAAAATCATGCGCAATAAGAACTTAACTAGACGCTGGGTTTTAGCTAAAATTTAGGCAATCCACCACTGAGTACCAGCATCTATTTTTTTACAAAAAAAAAAGCACAATTATGGAATATTCTGTCATGCAATTTAAAAAAAGATATAAACTTATAATGGTGTTAACTACATTTTTTTAGAGCATTTTCGAAAAAAAAAATGCTCTATTGTCCCCGTTTTGTCTGTCCGTCCGTCCGTCCGTCATCACCCTAGATCTCAACAACCTTAAGCCCTAGACCCATGATGTATATATCATTTTGTAGGTCTTGGCCTGCCAAGAAATGACTTTTTTCCATTTCGCGATCTGACCTCTCAGGGCCGTAAAAGGGGCCTTAGTACCGTTTTTTACTATATAAGCTATATTAATAAAGGAGCGCTATATCTCAGCAACTATAAGTCCTAGACCCATGATGTATATATCATTTTGTAGGTCTTGGCCTGCCATGTGTACATCAAAAGTTCATTTCGCGATAGGACCTCTGAGGGCCGGGCTTCAGGGCTCCTAAGGGGCTTATATATTATACATACACCTTGTACGTTCAATAGCCCGTTCATTTGGTGCGAAATACTGCAGCATGTAGTTTCACCAAGATTTATTAAGAAACTCATCAAATGAAATAGTAAGCTTGTGTTCTGAGTTTAATTGAAAGTATCAGAGCTATGCAACAATTGACGGAGTTTTCGGACGATTAAATGACTACAATTTCGAATGTTTTCAATTATGAGTCCTATTTCAGTAACCACAAACCACTTGTAGTTAGATTTAAAAGACAATAATTTTTTTTCAAATATAAAGAAACGTCTTTATAATTTTTTTTTTACAAATATATGCATTACACAATTGAATTTATAAACATTTCCAAAATTTACAAATATTTACTGAAAGATAGCATACGTACTGATACATAATACGAAAATGCGCTAACACGTCCTGTGTCCAGAATGGAACAGGCTTAATTGCTTGTTTAAAACCTGAAGGTCTATATGAATGTAATTCTATTATTATGCAGTATATTTAAATAAATATTTTGTCTTATCCTCAACTTTAGGGAATAAACATATATGACTATAGCATTAGTGATGATAGACCTCTCAACACTTCCAGCTAGGGCACCAGGCCTTCATCTTTTCGATGATGAATGACAAGAAACAAGACAATAGTATCTTGAATTTCTTATGCCAGGTAACAATCATTTAAAAATAAAATAGCCTACTAATAATATGAAATTCATTGGTGTATATGTATTCTATACTAAGGAAGAAGTGTTACTTTTTACTAATTTGTTAAGTTTTATATCAACAGAATTTTGATAAATTCATGTATGGAATTAGAAATTATGTATTACAAACTGTATTATACTTTTACATTTATGAAAAAAAATTTCACAAAAAATTTACATTGTTTTTACTTTTCTGCAGGAGCTTTTATCAAGTTGTGTTCTTCTGGAGTTATGGTACAAATTGGGAACTATACAAACAGCAATGCAAAACATGAAAAAGACCTGAAAAGTTCCCTGTAGGAGTGCTGGACTAATGACACCCAATGAGCTTTACATACTCTTTGTTTTGTGAATGAGTATTATACAAACAACAAAATTAAACATTCATATTTCTACACCGATGTGCTATTCCATGGACTTTGGACGTGATCATTCATATCTAAGCTCAGATTCAAACTAATTCATGGATTTTAAGAATATAAAATATCGAGCCAAGGTAAAATATCCATTAATTTTTTAGAAGAAAGCGTACTGCCTGCCTTATGAAAATCTTACTATAGATGAAATAATCTACATTGGTAAATTTAGTTTTAGACAATATATTATAGATAAACCAACTAAATGGGGTATGAAAATTTGAGTTTTAGCTGATACATGTTGAAGAAATGAGCACGATGTTAAAATGTCTTTCACTTAATTTCAGGAAAAAAAATCTTTTTTTTTTTTCGAAATAGAAATGTTCATGCATGTTTTATCGAAAATGATTTTAAAATATATTTTTGGATAAATATTTATAAATCCTTAGTATATTTGTGTATTTTTAATGTAGATTTAATATAATCATAAGAATTACAGGGATTGTTATAAAAAAAAATTATTTCTACCTGTTTTTTTAACTCAGAATAAAATTTAACACCATCTTTTTTCTCCATTTTACATACTACAAAATCATTATAAAAAAGTTGTCTAAAGTAATCTAACAGATGTTAAAACATTCTGCATTTCTGCTCTCACTAATATATAATATGTGGCATTTTATTCAATTTAAAATTAATTTTTTTGTTTTGGTTATCTGATAATTTTGGCTCATAAAATTAGTGTGTGTGTGTGTTTTATATAAAATGTCATAACTATTTTATTTATTGATAGATTTCATTGAATTTTGTGTTGTAATATGTAATTTTGACTGAGTTTTAATATAAGAATAAAATTTACAGTTTATCTCAAAAAGATTTTTTTTTCCTTCTTGGTGTTTGATGTTTGTAAATTGTAAAAAAAAAAAAAAATTTTTATGCAAATTTTTTTTTCTTTATGAGATATGTCAACAAAAGTGGCACTGTTTTAATGTTTGTGCATTTCTGAATGAGTTGATGTATGATAAGGGGTATTTAAAAAAGTTTTAACTGAACAAAAACTTCATTGAACAAAGCAACCTAATGATAATAAAAAAAAGGCAGAAAAACATAGGCCACAGGAGAGTTAAGATAACTCAAAAAACAGGTTCTTTGTTTAAAAAATTAATTAGAGAAAAGCTGTACCTAATTGAACTTGATTTCTATCACTAACTGACAGAGAAATGGGTAACATATATTTAGAATTTATAATGAAAAAAAAAATTATTTACTGTGGCCCTACCCGATGATAGCCTATCTTTTCAATGGTTTTCCCTAGCGACATCACCAGACTTATTTCATTCATACTTTCATTTAAATCATCTGATTAACTATTTTACATAAGAATGCAAACTAAAATACATTTTAAATCTATATCAATATCACTTTTTATGTCCATTTAAAAATGTATCTTCATGATATTTATCTAAATATACGTGGAATTTCATCCATTTATTCAAAACTTAATAAAATCCACTAAATTCAAAAATTCGCAGAAAAATAAATTATAAAAATAGTTCGTTTTCCTCTATTTAAGGAATTTAAACCTTTAAAGCTTAATATAGTTTATAGAAAACACGGAATCAAAAGTAGCGGAACAAGTAAAAGAAGCTGTGATCGGCGCCTACAAGATACTATCGGTAGAGACGACGACTACAAGAATATAAACACAGAAAGCATGCGCTGTAATATTATGTTTAAAAAAATATATACATGATATTTTCCCAGAACCAGAAAGCATGCGCTGTAGGACCGCTGGATAAAAGCAATAGTACACAGACGTCAGGCCGCCATTACGCCGCTGAGCGGATGCCGACATCGGACCGATAGATTGCCGATGGGCAAAAATCTGTCGGTCCACCAGCGGCAGCCGACAGCGGACCGACAAGTTTGCCTCTATAGGGCCGCTAGCGGTCCTCTCACGTTTTGCGTGACGGACAGTTGTCAATAATGGTCTTTGGCTCCTGAGGTTACTTGAAACCGGCCCTGATAACATGTAAATAAACAAGAATCCTAATGTCTTAAGTCAAGGCTCTTTTTTATAGTAAAATATGACTATTCTGCCGCTATCCTTTACAGTGTAGTAAAACGATTCCGCTATACATGGCGATAAAGGCTAAAACAATTAACCCTAACAGAGACCTGTGATTGTCAGCATACATAGCGAGAAAGGCTAAAATAATTAACCCTAACAGAGCCCTGAGAATGTCAGCATACATAGCGAGAAAGGCTAAAACAATTAACCCTAACAGAGCCCTGAGATGTCAGCATACATAGCGAGAAAGGCTAAAACAATTAACCCTAACAGAGCCCTGGGAATGTCAGCACAAGGCAAGCCAAAGGAAACTACATCTACCGACAACCACACTTACTATCTTGTGGACTCCCGTGGGGAAGGGATTTGAAGTACTTTTGGCTTTGATGTCATCGCCTTGTTTGAATAAACAAACGAATCTTTCATAACCAGGCTGTCTGTGAATAAATTAAAAAACAAAACTTAGTTGTTTGTGTATTAAATTTCTGGAATTTCGGTCAAATTAAGAATAAACAATGTGTACTTATATTCAGTGTGAAAATAGCTAAATGATGGCCACGTCTATCTGTCTCTCCATTAGTCGATCTTAATCTCTCTCAATTTTTTTTTAATCTTTATCACTCTCCCTTCATCTATCTATTTTCTCTCTCTCTCTCTCCCTCTCTCTCTCTCTCTCTCTCTCTCTCTCTCTCTCCCTCTGTCTATCTTTCTATTTGTTCATCTCTATTTATTTATCTTTCCAAGCCTTTTTCGTTATTTAAACCTATAAAAGGCAATCATTGACAATCTAGCAATCAATGACAATATAACATTCGAGAGTAACGCCTCTCTTAAGCTTTGCGTACTTATAACAAATTATTTCACCTATTTTGGGATTCTCGAGAAAATGCAAGTAAATTCTATTTAAATAATAAATGCCCAAAAATGAACAAAGTCTTTTGAATATTTCACAACATTTATACTAACATCCCCATATCACTGAGACATAAAGAAGGGAGATAATGATCATAAAAATGAGACATAAAGAAGGGAGATAATAACTCGTAAAACTCTCAAGTAAACAAAGTGTCACCAGAAGGTTTCCGACAGGCACACAGACACGGAAGCATTTGGTTTATAAATCATTAATAGTTTGTCAGCACTGGTCATGAATACATTTTGTATTAAAGCAAAAACTAGTTTGTTAGTTTTTTTTTGTTTTGTTTTGTTTTTTTAAGATTTTTATAGTTTTGTAGACAATTAAATTTGACAGAATTAATGAAATATAAACCATGTTCATTTGGCAATTACTTACAAATCTTCCTTCTCTATGTGGCAGTGAAATTTTCCTGGTAAAAATTCTCTGGGTACTAAGAAAGTCACTTTTGGTTTGGGGTGCGTGCCTTGAGCTATGGAGTAGTTCACTGTAATTTAACACAAAATTTGTGATTTATGGAGTAGTTCACTGTAATTTAACACAAAATTTGTGATTTATGGAGTAGTTCACTGTAATTTAACACAAAATTTGTGAGCTATGGAGTAGCTCACTGTAATTTAACACAAAATTTGTGAGCTATGGAGTAGTTCACTGTAATTTAACACAAAATTTGTGAGCTATGGAATAGTTCACTGTTATTTAACACAAAATTTGTGATTTATGGAGTAGTTCCCTTTAATTTAACACAAAATTTGTGAGCTATGGAATAGTTCACTGTAATTTAACACAAAATTTGTGATTTATGGAGTAGTTCACTGTAATTTAACACAAAATTTGTGAGCTATGGAGTAGTTCACTGTAATTTAACACAAAATGTGTGAGCTATGGAGTAGTTCACTGTAATTTAACACAAAATTTGTGACCTATGGAATAGTTCACTGTTATTTAACACAAAATTTGTGATTTATGGAGTAGTTCACTGTAATTTAACACAAAATTTGTGAGCTATGGAGTAGTTCCCTTTAATTTAACACAAAATTTGTGAGCTATGGAATAGTTCACTGTAATTTAACACAAAATTTTTGATTAATGGAGTAGTTCACTGTAATTTAACACAAAATTTGTGATTTATGGAGTAGTTCACTGTAATTTAACACAAAATTTGTGAGCTATGGAGTAGTTCCCTTTAAATTAACACAAAATTTGTGAGCTATGGAATAGTTCACTGTAATTTAACACAAAATTTTTGATTAATGGAGTAGTTCACTGTAATTTAACACAAAATTTGAATCAGTTTCTCTTTGATATGAGCTGTAACTTTTGTTTAAAATTTACAGAAATATCAGGCCGATATTTCAATAATTCTATCAATTAATAATACATGGCATTAAATATTGATTGATAGCATTTTATTTTACCTCTATTCTGTGTTAAAACGTTTAGTGAGTTATACAAAGATCAAATGTCAAGAAAATTATTTTAAAAAATGAAAAATAAAAACTTCTTACTATTGGCTGGTTTGGCCATCGACAGGTTGAGCGCTGTTTGTAGGATCTGAACAATTAAATGACTTGGATAATTAAAGGAACAATTAGTTTAAATTTGAAATGACTAAGTTGAAATAAGACTCGGTTATTGTGCGAACAAGTCATTTTTTTTTTTTGTTATTTTAAATAAAAACCCCGACCAATGAAATCAATATTTTTGATAATATAGCGTTTTCTTTGTCAATTAATAAACAAAGTTTAACCCAAATAAGTATGTTTAATGTATAAAAACATTCAATTATAGTTTAACATACATGTTTAACTGAAGAATGAATTTGTATCTAATTTAACTTGCTGTTATTAGTAATGAAAGTTTGTACAATTATGTTTCCATATGTTTTTCAGAAGGCATTAAAAACATGGTGGATTAAATTTTAAAACTCTGTTGTTTAAAAATAAAGGCTATTACATAATACTACTTGCTGTCAATTTGTTTGGCTAAAATCATCTACGTTATTGGTGTATCAAAACAACAACATCTGATTATGATAATGAGTAACGATAACCAGTGACATGAAAAATCTATTTATAGCATTACTTCAACTCACCTTTTAAACAGCTTTAAAATGAGTCCGTACAGCTGAAGAAGAGTGCTTTTTGTAGCTGTGAACAGATTTAAACCATTTTGTAAGTTACATTTCTACAGGCTAAACCACTATAATACACCATGGACGGCACACAGACAGAACTCAAACACACTGATCTCTCGTCTGATGTTAATGGCGGAAGAGTGAGTGAGGGATGTGGTGGTACTTGAGTCAAGGACGCCAGCACGCGGCACTCTGGTTCGTCTGCCGGGAAAACACACATCGGTTCAGACGGTGAATTTTTTTACGGGAATCGATCATCATTCATTTAGATGAGTCATTGCGGTGCTTCCTTTAAAAGATATCCTCAGAAATATTTAGCATTTTCAAATCGTAATATTGCTTGTTACAATACCGAAACAAGAGGCAAAGAAAAAGTCAAAATTCGTATTTACCCAGATTAGCCCTATATTTAATCTCTTATACTAAACAACTAAAATATTCTAGTTAACATAAGTGAATCTTGATAAATTCATATTTACCCTTATTAGATTTATACAAAATCTTCAACGCTTAACACCAAAAAATATTCAATTTAATATAAGTGAATCTTGATGATTTGTTGGTTCAATTTTGATAAGATACCCTCTCTAGCCCCCAACTTCATTATAGGGCGTCCAATAAGTCTCAATGTGTATATGACACGAGATGTACAGGAAAGATAACAAAGTGTCTAATAATAAAGATAAATTACTTCAGTGTTTTTGTCCCCCCCCCCTTCCCTTAACCTTTTGATATCATCAAATTACCCTGATAATGAGAGAAACGGTGATAAGTCAGTTATTATAATGATATTTTTTTTAAAACACACCAAAATATATCTTATTAATTTTTGAAAGTAGATTTAAAAATAGAAATTCTTACATTTGAATAAGATATATAAATATATCTCAAAGTCCATCTATTGAAGGTGTTCAAGTAATTTTAAAGGAGGTAACCGAGGAGCAAAGCACAAATGGAAGGGTTTTCTGCGTTATGTCCCTTTAATTTTATTAGCTTAGGATGGAAAGTTGTTTATTTTTTTTTGCTTCGATCCAAATATAATGAGTTGATCAACTGTTCTCCTTTAAAGAGGGACAGTCCTCACTTTTTATTAAGTACTTTCATCTCTCGATAACTCTCCTCTTTTATTTCAGTCTTTTCGATATTTCATTACTAATTTATACCTCTGCGTTTTCAACCGCTATTCAGTTTTAAGAAAAGTGTGAAATGTATACATTAAAATAAAACATTATATCTGTTTAGGAAAGCAAGTAAGCTGGATGTTCAATGTTCATTTTAAATGTGAAGACAATAAAAAATTTGAGATAAATTAAATTAGTTGAATTAAAAGTGGAAATACCCAGAAATTAAAACAATAAATTACTTGGTGTGTGATTTTTTTTTTATTATTATTTTTTTACTTACGGTCGAGATGGAAAGTTTGTTCTCGACCTACGACACTTGGAGTAGAGCACTCGACTGTCGACATGAGTGTCACTAGTTCAGTCGTGGGGGGGGGGGTTGGGGGGAACTGTTATGCTGACCCGGTGGCATCGTGGCAGAACCAGTAGACGAGGCAAAAGATCTTGGGTGGTAGGTGGGCCGCTACATAGATTAATAAACAATGTAATTATTACTATCATTAATACTACAAGAAAAATATACCCACAACATTATCTGTGACTCCTTAGTTGACATCTACACGTTATGATATTGATGATATTTTCCTCTCCCCCCCCCCCCCCCATTGTTTAGATTCCATCGGTTTCTTGCATCTGCGATAGTGTAAACACGACCAAACACGGTCGGTATCTATTATAATCATTTGAGACTTTATATTTCATTCCATAAAACTCATCCTTTCCGCTTCTACCTTTTTTATATAGGCCTTGACATTGTGTATTGCGTGGATGTGTTATTTAGATACTTCCTGGTTCTTACATTAAATACACTTTGTTTCCAAGAAACTTACTGAACTGGTTAGAAATCAAATAAAACACGTCAGCCTTTAACGTCTGGATGTAAAACGGCCTGAAATGACATTTTTTGTCAATATTTGCCAGTGGTATTTTTTTTTTAGTTTTAAAAAGTTACACCCAATTTTAGAAAAAATAGACTTCAGCTTTGAGCTATTCTAATTGTTTCCAGTAAACGTATTCTGTGAAACTTATTTAAACTACACTGATTAATTATTATCCTGTAAAAAAATATTTCCAAACTAGTACAATGAGAAAATATCTCATATTTTGTTATTTTTTTACGCATTATACAAAATATAAGAATTTTTTGCTAAAAATCCATTTACAAAAGTGCATTATGTGAATATAAACAGATCAATTTAAATCAACGAAGTAACATTCAAGCTAATGTGGATCAATGTGGCATGAATGTCACCATGCTTCTGTCTCAAAATTATTCTATTTTTTTAAGTCTATTTCAAATGTCTATTTATAGGCGTTAGGTCACTTCCGGGGTTTTCTAACACGTGGTCTATGAATAGTGGGAGAAAAAATGTTATTTGCTTAACATTTCCACTGATTTCTTAACACCACATGAAGTCAACTTGGTCGGGGGTGGGGTGGGGTGGATGGCGAAGGAGGTTAAGTAGATGACTAGGACACCCCCCCCCACCCAGTTCTTTATTTAAATAGAGAGCGAAGTCTAAAGAGGAGAGGTCACAATATCTTTTCCCTGGTAAGTGGAAACATTTTTAACTTTAGTAAACTTAAACCAAATATGTTCAGATATATACTTATAATCTAATCCGTCAAAACAAACACAAGAATCATAAACTAAGAGTTATCATTCTAATTAATAAACTCAAAAATAAAAAAATGATAAATACAAACAATTCATTTGAATGATAATATTCATCAAACGTTCATATCGCCATACTTCAGTGTTAAAGGGCTTTAACCTTCAACTTGGATAACAAACATGATACATTTGTGTACTGTTATTGTTTACCTCCCATACCGGTCATCTATGTCTCATAGGTTGTCGATATGTGCGCCTTATATTATACAAATAGCTGTACCTTGCAAAACCTTTGCATAGAGTTATATTCTCTTAGGTTTGATCAGTAGGCTAGTGTCATGGTATAGTTATGAGTACTACGCACACAGGTGTGTGTGTATCTTTGGAGCTTGGCCAACCTGGTCAACATGTGGTCACGGGGTCATGATTCGATATGTTTATAGAAAATAAATATGTTGTTTATTATTCTATATATTTATAGAAAATAAATATGTTGTTTATTGGTAATTTGTATTGTCTAAATGAGTGAGAGACAGAGTGATGTGGAATGTTCGAGTTGGATGGAAGGAAATTATATAAAGACGATGTTCAGTTGAGAATGGAGGGAATTAGAGAGAGTTGAGTCAATCGAGTCAGTGAAGTCATTTGAGTTCAGAAGTTCAGTTGAGTATTAAGAGAGTATTTGAGTACATATCAGAAGTTTTAGTTGATCAGTTAAGTTCATTGTTAACAAGTATTATTCATTGGATTTATTATGTTTATTTATATTATTGTGTCGTCAATAAATCATATGAACCATGGACATGAATTGAGTTCTCATTATTAACCAATTCATACCAATAACATCATTTACAGCTAGGTTACTTTTTGGTTTCGGACAGATCCAATTTTTTCATCATTTTTATTACTAATGTTTATGTTTGACGATTTTAAACTGGAATACTGTTGTATTAATTCTTTGCTTTCGATTTAACGCAGAGCCCAAATCGCTATTATATATATATATATATATATATATATATATATATATATATATATATATATATGTCAGTCTGTCATCTATTAAAGGGTGTATTTCTCTTTAAGCAAACAAAGTTTGAGAAGCACTGACTTAGAGCTATCATCGTTTCATGACATCCGGTATAACCTGCATCCTATTTCTTTTATCTCATTTGTGTTCATTAGACCTCCATGTTGCTAAGGTAAACATTAGACGCCCAAGTATACTATTAACGTCTCATAGCGTCGCGTGTCTTCAGTTCATATATACATATATATATATGTGTGTGCACTACGCAAACCATATATATACATATATATGTGCACTTAACATACTATGTATATATATATATATACATATATGTTTAGTGTTATATTTTGTGTGTGTTTTAACACTGGATGTTCATTCAACATATTGCTGTCAATAAAAGATATAGAGAATAAGAAGTTGAATATTTAACTAAATCAACAGATGGTGGGTATCGGTGCTGATTCCATCTCGGTAAATAAGGGAGTAGTTCATTCTCTGTTCATGTTCAATCAAGTGTGAATGAAATATAAATGCTCACATCATGCTGGGAAATTATGAAAAATAACAATGTAGCAGATCCAGTACATTTAAACTTAATTTAGCTAACAATAATACATAATAAATGTAATGCAATGAGAATAACACAGAGATCATGATACAAAAAGCTAGAGATCATTATATACATATCTAGAGATCATGATGTAAATAGTTAGAGATCTTGAAACACACAACTAGAGACCATGATACACACAGCTAGAGATCATGATATAAACAGTGGCGCAACTGGGGGTGGGCGGGGGCATTGGGGGGCATTTGCCCCCCCCCCCCCCGAAATAAAAAAAATTAAAAGATTAGACCAAAATTTGCTTAAGATAAAATACAAATATATAAATAATGTGATTTTTTAATACAAGAAGTGATTTTTTTTGCCCCCCCCCCCTGAAAGTTTGGTTTAGTTGCGCCTCTGGATATAAATATAGATCTAGATACACACAGTTAGAGACCATGATATAAATATAGATCTAGATACACACAGTTAGAGACTATGATATAAATATAGATCTAGATACACACAGTTAGAAACCATGATATAAATATAGATCTAGATACACACAGTTAGAAACCATGATATAAATATAGATCTAGATACACACGGTTAGAGACCATGATATAAATATAGATCTAGATACACACAGTTAGAGACCATGATATAAATATAGATCTAGATACACACAGTTAGAGACCATGATATAAATATAGATCTAGATACACACAGTTAGAGACCATGATATAAATATAGATCGACATTCGGCTGTGCTATTAAATGAATATGAGACATAAAACTGTACATAAATTGCTGACGACGCATTCCAAAATATCCCTCACGGTGATTGGTTAAATGCCACCTCCCACCCCCCCCCCCACCCCCACCTCAATGTGTACAGTAGTATATAATAAAAATCAACTTTCTTTTCTAAATAATCACAGCTGGACTCATTGGTGCTAAGGGATGGCGACCATCGCTGACCTGATACTGTTGTCACTGGTCACCGTGTACCTGATGTCCAGTTGTTATGGGATGGTCAGAGACTATTACATAGCAGCGAGAGACATTGTGTGGGACTACAAGCCTGATGGTAAACAAGATGACGTAAGATATAACAACAGGTGAGACTTAGATTCGTGAATTCATTTGGTGGACTAGATCGAACAGATATTTGCCTAATTACTGTAAACCAGTGGAGGGGACACTTTTTTCTACGGTGGGTCACATTGAAAACATGATTGTTATCGGCGGGCCGCATATATATTTTATCTACTTAATTACAATTTACAACGTATGTAAACATGAATTAAAGATAATTTGTCACTTTATTTCACATCCACACATTTATACTTATGCACATTACATTTTAAAATACAAACTTAATCAGTTGCTAATTTGATAATAAGACTGTAGTATTCTTAAATATTTCAACAAAATACCTGACGAACTTGTCCTTCAGTTCATAATCTGCTAGTAGGTCAAACAGCTCTAACTAATATTCTGGAGCAATAAAACCGATTTAATATCACTAGATTCAAGTCGAATAGTCGGAATAAAATTTTAAAAAATATAGCAAAAACTCAAAACAAAGAGAACTAATATCGAAATAGGATCACAACTTGTACATGCAAACGGGCCGCATAATATACTCTGACGGGCTGCATGCGGCCCGCGGCAGTAGTTTGCCCACAATCTTAAAGACGAGTTCCTGTTAAAATGATAATAAAGCTTATTAAAAAAAAAGATCAATGTATGCAGTGGCTCACAAAGTAGGGGTTAAAAGTGAGTCGCCAAAATACTTTTTCAAGAATATTAACGATTCATTGTAACTTTTTTTTTCCTGTATCATTTTGTTCTATCGTTTACACCAGGGTCGTGAAAACCTAACCAGTATTTTAGTAGCCAACAATTCGTCAAAGTTTGAGAACAACTGAGTTAATTTCATATCAACGGAACGTTACACCGTTCTCTTTCAATCTAACGAAAATGTAATCCTTGAAAAAAAAATGTTTGAAATACATATAAAATACATAACAAGCTCAAATACGGCAACTATACCGTCAGAGGTGTAGTTGGGGGGGGGCGGGGGTACATATGTCCCCGGACGCGAGTTAAGCTCATTATGGCACTGTATACCATCATTGTAAAGAAATGAAGAACTGGAAAGAATGCATGGAAATTATCAATTACAAATGTATTACATGTAATACTTTATAGTAGTGGTTCAAAACTTTTTCCAATGCCAGAGCACTCTTTGATCATGACGTTGTAGGCCAATCTCATGGGTGGGCAATTTTTTCGAACCGGGATCCACAACGTGTTCTTAAAGTTAAGAAAGAGTTAAATGGATGGAGTGACTATAAGATATCTGATAAATTCAATGTAAACGTCATTGGTGTAACGACCGGAAATAAGCAGAGCAGTTGCCGGAATAAACAGCTTGACTAGCCGGAGTTGACCTGCGGCCAGCAGTCTGTCCATGTCTGCCGGATACTAGTAATGGCCACATGTGACTTTTAAATGTCTTACCCTGTCCTCTGTATCGATACTTTTATATCTTCCGTGGTACCTCTATGGCCATTGCACTATCGGCTATGATGTGGATGAAAGAAGGGCACCATAAAAACTGTCCCATTAGTGGTTGATAGGATCTAAGAGATTTCATCTCATCCTTACAAGGACTTCACACACACATATCGATATTTTAGTTCAATAAACCACGGGTTGATTCTGTAGCGGCTCTTTGATTTTTTTTTACTTTTTACCTTGACTTCAATAAGAAGTCATAATGAGGCTCTCTTCGACCCCACGAGTGTCCACCCCACCCCACACCCTTGTCCATGATGTACGTGTTAATCGTCTTTAGGAGAAGAATCTTTTTTTGTTCGTCCTAATTCTGCCAGAGAATCTATACCACGTGAAGGATGAACTCTCTAGGAAAATAGTTTGACAAACCTTTGGGGTTATACCCTGTTGTATTTAATACCTGACTGTAGCCAATGTTCATAGTATTTCTGTATAAACAGTAGTCAATGTAAATATTCTCTCTTTTACAAACAGATATCAGACAAGTGGTCCTCCAGAAAACATAATAGGCCATACCTATTACAAGACGGCTTACTTCCAGTACAGTGACCAGACGTTTACTAGAGAGGTTCCCAAACCTGACTATCTGGGAATTCTTGGACCTCTAATTGCCGGGGAAGTTGGTGACGTCATTTTGGTCCATTTCTTCAACAACGCCTCGAGGAGTTACTCCATCCACACCCATGGAGTGTTGTATGACAAGAGAAGTGAAGGTCAGTTACATGGACAGCACACACACACATCAGACATACATAACCATTTCACTATTTATGAAAGGAAATAATAATAAAATATTCTTGTACATCACTGGACCTTAATCAAAAGGCCCGCATTCCATAAACTTTTACTGCGAATTCAACTGTATCTTTACATAATTCTTTTTTATTTTAATTTATTAAGTAGGAGTTCTAAGTTCTTAGTGAGACAGCTGTTTTAACACAAGATTATTAATATTTGTATTGCATTATTAAATAAAAAAGACACTTTAATACAAAAGGTAATAACTTTTAAAATACAGTCTTGACATTGATATTGTGTAAACGAAAACCCGATGTTTGCTATTGTTGCTATGGAAAATTTCCGTGGTTACACGAGACGCAATAAACCATGAAACGGACGAAGTGAACAGTCTGGTCGAATGACAAGTTATACTGTATAATATGCGCTTTTTGTTGTATATAAATTCCGCGAGTAGACATAGATATGTCTATAGACATGGAGTGCCGTGTGGCAAGAGAACTGAAAGTTACGTAGACAATATAAGCAGTTAGAAGTAGCTACATTCCCTAATCCACAGATCGGGTCACTTGGTGGCCTTTACTCTTCTTCATAATAAGTTAAAACACGTAGAAGATCAAGTCTTAACTAATACCATAACTTTGACTACAATAGTTTTCAGTTACCGGGTGATTTCTGTCACTTCTGATACAGGGTAGTGTGAGTTTTATTAAAAAATGATACCTTTTGAAGCGTTCCGCGTTCAAAAAAAAAAATCAATAAAATAATTATTGGACACATATACCAGTAGTAGTACATAAAAAATACTCCTTTTCTGATACATTTTTAGAGCATTTTCAAAAAAAAATGCTCTATTGTCCCCGTTTTGTCTGTCTGTCTGTCCGTCCGTCATCACCCTAGATCTCAACAACCATAAGTCCTAGACCCATGGTGTATATATCATTTTGTAGGTCTTGGCCTGCCAAGAAATGACTTTTTTCCATTTCGCGATCTGACCTCTCAGGGCCGTAAAAGGGGCCTTAGTACCGTTTTTTAATATATAAGCTATATTAATAAAGGAGCGCTATATCTCAGCAACTATAAGTCCTAGACCCATGATGTATATATCATTTTGTAGGTCTTGGCCTGCCATATGTACATCAAAAGTTCATTTCGCGATAGAACCTCTGAGGGCTCCTAAGGGGCTTATATATTATATATACACCTTGTACGTTCAATAACCCGTTCATTTGGTGCGAAATACTGCAGCACGTAGTTTCACCAAGATTTATTAAGAAACTCATCAAATGAAATAGTAAGCTTGTGTTCTGGGTTTAATTGAAAGTATCAGAGCTATGCAACAATTGACGGAGTTTTCGGACGATTAAATGACTATAATTTATAATGTTTTCAATTATGAGTCCTATTTCAGTAACCACAAACCACTTGTAGTTAGATTTAAGAGACAATAATTTTTTTCAAATATAAAGAAACGTCTTTATAATTATTTTTTTACAAATATATGCATTACACAATTGAATTTATAAACATTTCCAAAATTTACAAATATTTGCTGAAAGCTAACAAACGTACTGATACATAACACGAAAATGCGCTAACACGTCCTGTGTCCAGAATGGAACAGGCTTAATTGCTTGTTTGTTTAGGCTGCATAATAATTTGACTGCAAAATTTATTTCAACCTTGTTTATTTAAGTGTATATTGTCTGTTTTATTATAAATCTGTTTGTTTGTGTTGTTCTACGAGAGTCTTTTAAAAGGGAAACATTAATATTCATCTAAACCTCAGTCAAGGATAAGAAATCTTACAGTTAATTTAAAATCATAACAGTAATTTAGAAATGTAATAATAGATATTATATCAAAAAAAAATTCCGATGACTTACTTCGGATAAATATTTATCTCTGTTTTTTTTTTCTAAATTAGTTTCCCAAGTCAATTACCCAATAAATCTGTGTTTCAGGATCTATTTACCTGGATGGAACAATGCACACATTGAAACTGGATGACGGCGTACCACCTGGGGGTAGAATCACCCTACGGTGGGAGGTCACGGACAACGACGCCCCTACAGCTGAAGACCCCAACTGTTTACCGTGGGCCTATCACTCCCACGTCAACTCCATAAAAGATGTGGCAACTGGACTGTTTGGCGTCATGATCACCTGCAAACCTGGTCAGTTTTGATTTGACCAGCACTGAAAAGAAATCCCTCCCCAATCCCAATTAATATTTAACACGTTTTAAACTATACTAGCTGTACCCTGCAAAACCTTTGCATAGAGTTATATCCTCTTAGGCTTGATCGGTAGACTAGGTCATTTTATTTTTAGGTTTCGGGCAGATCCGATTTTTTCATGATTGTATTTTTAACTGGAATACTGTTGTTTTTAATTCTTTACTTTCGATTTAACGCAGAACCCACACCGCTATTATTTATATAGATATTTTAAAAGCTTGTGAACTTTGAATATACTCTCATTATGTATTCTTTACTGAAACTTAAGATCCTTTAATTGGTAGGCAAATAAGAATGTATTAATTTAAATTAGTGAGATCTTGAAAATGACAAGTGAATAAGAATATATTAAGTAGTAACCGTCAATTTCAGTGTTGATAGATTCAGTAGCTTATACCAGTGTTTCTCAAAGTGTGGTTCGCGTTCCCCTGAAGGTAGGGAAAGAGTTTTGTGTGGGTACACGCTACATAGAGCTGAGGACATCGGATAAACATGCACGGCTAAAAAAAAAAAAAATGACCCGTAAAAAAGAGTTTGTACTAGGGGTACTCAGTATTACGAAAATAAAAACAGGGGGTACACAGATGACTTAAGTTCGGGAATCACTGGCTTACACGATACACGGGCGCTCTGAAGAATTACATTTATTTACTATTTAACTACAACATAAAACTAGTTACAATGAAAATTTTAAAAAGTCCATATGTTTGTACCTGTCCGCGTTGAATGGATCTGACACAGTAACCTGATTGAAGGTTGGCTAATGTGACTGAGTGGGTCTGGTGTACTAATGAATACAATTAGAAGTCAAATTAAGATTCACTTGACTTTATTCTGTACTTTTATGTATTTAGTTTATAGCACTTTGTTGGGCTGGTACTTCTTTGCACTTCGGTTTGCTCATTCCGTACATTTAGTAACAGGGAGGTGAGAGAGAAAAGTAGGTCACGGTGTTTGCTTGTCACTTCTTGACACCCAGGTGTCTGAGGTGTCTCAAGTGTTCTGGACTTAGAAGTAACAAGATTTGTGGGTGTGTATGTTTTGAGACTTAACATGATGTACAGCAATGCTTCTCAAAGTGGTGGGCCGCGGCCCCCTAGGGGGCCGTGGACTGTCCGGATAGGGGCCGTGGAATTTCGAAAAAAATTTTAATTTAAGCAATCTAAACCAAAAAAAAATTAGGGGGGCCGCGACATATTGATTGGCGTTCCAAGGGGGCCGTGACTTTAAAAAGTTTGAGAAGCACTGATGTACAGCAAAGACAACCCTATTGACTTACAACCTATTCCGCATAAAGAGCCCAGGTTGACCTCTTCATTAATACGTCAAGCCCTTGTGTGTCATTTGTAAATGTCTTGAACAGATTTTCTTTAATGTCCCTGTGCCCCCACCCACAGACATGGCTGGACGGTGTGTGTTTACAGGATTCAGTGATACTGTTTCCGGGTCAGGCCGTTGACCTTAAATTTGATGGTAAGTGCAGATAACACAAAGTTATATAAAGTACCATCATTTTGAGCATGTATTATATTGCTCACCATTTTTTTTCCCCATTCATCAACAAATGGCAAGAAATAAGGGTGTTATGTAACTTAATCTGGTGGCTCGATTGTTCGGCGTGGATCAGATATCAGTTCGATATCTAGTAATGACTGTTACTGATATCAACCGTCGGTAACTCAATGGTACAAGTTCGGCTTAAGTTGGAATGCAAAAAAATGGCCTTGTTATGGAATCAAAAGATATAACCTTATGGTCTTCTTATGGGATGAAAAGACATAAGATATCGTCACAGAGATGATGAGGTAATGAGATGGTGAGATGATGAGATGGTGAGATGATGAGATAATGAGATGATGAGATAATGAGATGATGAGATAATGAGATGATGAGATAATGAGATGATGAGATAATGAGATGATGAGATAATGACATGATGAGATAATGAGGTGATGAGATAATGACATGATGCGATAATGACATGATGCGATAATGACATGATGAGAAGATTAAGGATGAGATGGTGAGATAATGAGATAATGTGATAATTAGATGATGATATGATATTGGCTCTTTTGTAACTCTCAGGTGTTCTCAACAAGTTCAACAGAAGGACCGATGTGGATGCAGACTACCCTTTGGTCATCATGAACTGGAATGAGAACCTCAACTTTTTCCTGGAGGACAACATCCGGAGGTTCTGTCCTAACCCGATGAAGTGTCATCAGCTCAACTCTGACGGTGACCAACACTTTATAAACAGCAACATAATGAAGTCAATCAACGGAAGGTCATTCGGTACCCTACCAGGCTTAAGGGTATGTTGGTCCAACACATATTGTATAACGCTATTGTCACGTGTAAAACACTTGTCTGTATGGAGTGGTATTCTGGTACGCATACTTGCAAAGTGACAGTTACTAAATAACAAGAATGTGAAGACAAATACAAAAATCCTTTAATTCAACCCTTGAATAAACATTAACAAAAGCTACTATGTCAAACATGACCCCAAACATGACTTCTTACTAACAGGTATTTCCTAAACTGTCCACAGAATAATACACGGCTTCGCCTTAGGAGGGTTCGACCTCTTATTGACCTTACACACTGTGACACACACTCCGTCAGTCCTGCTACTCGTCCAGCCACACACAAAGCCCAGTGCTTGCACGATCAGACCTAACTGTCGCTGACCATTCATACTAGTATACACTCATCCGTGCAAAACAATCACATATGCCCATGCACATACGCACCTCAACCCACACTGTCCCTCTGTGACGGCTATATATGTCTAAAATGTCCACTCTCTACAAATAATAATACAAATATGGAGCTAAATGCATCATGAACCCTTCATTTTATTTATACAACATTGGCTTCCCCCCAACGTATGCATTCTCTCTGAAGAAAATAGCGGATTGTATGTAACCTGTAGTGCATTAAGGTAGAGATGTCAGCTGTCACACCCCTCACGATATAACGGATTATAACAAGTATCACAAATGAGCATTTTTAAATCTCTGCTTTGGAATAATCTCCCTTCCCTCCACCCCACAGAACACACACAAAGTTATCATGTAGAAAATCTTCTAATTTGATTATCAATACACAAAGAGGTACAAAAGAAAAAAAAAGAAAGATCACGTGATATTTGACTCTATCGCGCTCAAATTTCATAACGGTCGTTAAAGGGTGGTCACGAGCAGACGTAAAAAATGTTTTAACGTTCAATAAGTACCAAAGTTTGTGCAGAGCGAAACGTGGAGAGGCAAAAGGTGAATAAGAGGGGAAAAAAATGAAATGTTTGCATGGCAAATATTATAGACAGCAATGTTTGTTTTGGTCTGCTTATATTGAAGTAACCAATCGTAGAGAAGTGTGCATGCACTAGTGCAGAATAAACGGACTCAGACATAAAAATAAAAACGTGTGTACAGTCTTAATTCATAAATCGATATGTACTTATTGTCTTGATGGAATTTGCTTACCCTTTTCAAATGCGATGTTTGGGTGGGTGGTTTGGTGAAGAGTCTAGTGCTAGCAAGCTGGCGACTTGGGTACATGCTACTGTCATAAGTCACTTTACTTATTAGAACATTAATTGGGTATTCATTGCTCCACTGTTTATAGCAATATTAATTAAATACATAATGTGTCACTCTGTTTATTACAGATCTAATTGACTACAGAATGTATCACTTTATTTATTACAGATCTAATTGACTACAGAATGTATCACTTTATTTATTACAGATCTAATTGACTACAGAATGTATCACTTTATTTATTACAGATCTAATTGACTACAGGATGTATCACTTTATTTATTACAGATCTAATTGACTACAGAATGTATCACTTTGTTTATTACAGATCTAATTGACTACAGAATGTATCACTCTGTTTATTACAGATCTAATTGACTACAGAATGTATCACTCTGTTTATTACAGATCTAATTGACTACAGAATGTATCACTTTATTTATTACAGATATAATTGACTACAGAATGTATCACTTTATTTATTACAGATCTAATTGACTACAGGATGTATCACTTTATTTATTCCAACACAAGATGAATAATAGGTCAATTTATTTATTCAGGCATGTACTGGTGACAGGGTCGTCTTCTACGTCATCGGTTTCGGAAACGAGGCTGACGTCCATTCCATCCATTTCCACGGACAGATTGTCCAGCACCAGCATACCAGGTAGTTACCATGACAACACAAATTGTATTTTTTTTTAAAACATTGTCATTGATATATTTTATTATTTATTTTTATACTGTGCATCTTTACTTCTGGGAAGGAATGTATTATAGTGCAGTGTTGCCAGTCTCTTTAGAGTTTTAGTTTTCTTACTTACTACTGGAGTTTTCCACAGATATGTGTGAGACGTTACACATAAATTAATACAATTCAAAAACACTGAGATTGAGAATAGTTGGCTAAGTCTTATGCATGTATATATATATATATATATATATATATATATATATATATATATATATATTCATTACATTACAAATATTCTTCTTACTTTCATGAAGAAATACTTTGACAATTCACATTCACACTACTGATATGATGATAGTTGACTTGAGATTCACAAAATAATACATATTGTCTGCAAAAGTACGTCCTTCCATAATAAAGATTTATGTTCGTCTGTCGTTTCTATCGTCTTCTAAAAAAAAACCTTTCCTATCGTGGCCGTTTATTATACGAAAGATACATTTCGAAACCAAATATATTTACTACAAACATCTTGGTTACTTTGTTCTTTGTTTAAATTTGCTGTATCAACGGAAGAATACAGCGGATAATACAACACAACGAGTCATATTGATAAACATATCTGTAAATATTGAAGTATTACAAACTAAACACTAATAAAAAAAAAAGTATGTCACAATCTCAACATTATATAGAAATCAATAATGAGTATATATGCTGATGACAAAGACTCGCCAGGGTTCGCTTGAGCGCATCACAAGTGTAGAACCCCCCCCCTCCCCTCCACGTGTGACTATAAAGGTCAGTAATACTTGACCTGTTACTTCTGGCTGTTTTCTATATAGTATTGCAGTGGACCATACTCCTATCTTGAATACCATGCATATTAGGGTGGTGCTTAGGAACCACTAAAAATTAAAACCTTGATTTCTTTAGGTCTCACCCCTTTAAATTGTTCCTTTGGATGTAGAAACACCTAGAAAAAAAATTGGTGCTGATATCTTCATATTTAGAGGTAGCTCAATGAAGCCAAAGTTTAGGTAGGACACGTTCAACAAGTAAACAGACCACGCTTTTGGAATTTTTGGCTTTTTTAATCCAAGACAGTTTCTCAAACACAACATTAAACAGTAGAATTAATTATTAAACAATCACAAACAATCCTGCATCTACAATATTCTACCTGTAATTATAGTTCAATGTTATCAGTCCGATAAGAAGTCATTTTGACAATGTCTGTTTCTTAGTGTCTGGATAGGATTGTCGATGCTGTTGCAGCAGGAACTGAAGCTGCTCCACATCTCTGGTGAGGATTCCAATGTACTCTTGAATCAATGCTACACCCCTCTCTGCATGGTTGTTGACAACCTGAATCTGCCGAGCGGTCACCAAAGATCACAGATAATCTTCATGGTTGGTCCACTCATCTGGGTCAGCATCCAGGAATACAGTCTGAAGCTCCATCATGTCAAAGAATCTCTTAGACTTTGGCGACACGAAGTCCTCATTCCTCCTGTTGTTGAAGGATTCCAAATCAACTGAGATTAGCTTGATGTCCTCTGGCTACTCATTAGCGCTTTCATTCATGGAATTTACAATGCGTCTTTTTGTTTCCGATGATACCTGATCATCGAAGAATGCCAACCCAACCAATCCAGGGGACAGGTAACAGAAGTACTTTGAAAACATGTTGGATGCAGCACTGGAAACAGCTCTGTTGATTCCGGAGTAGCTGAAAATTGATTGAAGCAACAGCATATCATTGTATGGAGCAGCGGCTGCCAGATTAGCCGAGAACCAGGCTCTCATGTAGACACGTATAATAAAGATGCACAGCTCTTGAAGACCTTTCTCTTCCTTGCTTGTTAGTCTGAATTGACCTTTGAACATCAATATCTTCAGGCTGTACAGAACCTTCCACATCTAGCGAGCATGGTGCATTGCTCCAGGAGCAATGAATTGCACTCCTCTTTCAGGCATGACCCCAAGAAATAACAGAGCAAGTTCTAGGGACTCTCGATAATCATCTCTTGGCTGCTGCTCTTGAATATGCTTCTGAGCAAATTCAATCAGAGAGTTGCGCACATCTTCTAGCAAAGTAGACACGTCTGAATTTGTCAGTGATGTTTCATAGTTTCCTCTGTCAATGAACTGCCAATGATCCTTGAAGCGTTTGAATAGCAGAACCTCAAGAGATGAAGTGGCATCTAGACAGACTTGGAAGATGCGCCCAGAATCAGTTCCTTAATGTGATGTCTGTAAGGAAGTGATAGAAGACCTTGCTGAAGTTTTTGCTTCAGCAGGATGCAGGTACCACTAATCCGACCAGTTTTGGAACTAGTAGTATCAAAGCACATGCCTCTGATCTTGTCACTAACACCCCAGTCTTGCAGAGCTTGAAAGACAGCTCTGGCCTGTGCAGCACCAGGCCGGAAGGCAGTTTCGCAACAGTTAACAACTGTGATGCTCCTTTCCCAGAAACAATTACAGGAAGTCTGTCGATGCATTCTTTATTTGTGAGATCCGAAATCAACTTTCCACCCCAATGCACAACCATAGGATAATCAGCTTGGAACTCGGCTTTGAGATGTTCTGCATACTGGAGCATTCTTTGACGGCGAACTGTTCAACGGTTCAGAGCCAGATCTAGAACATCGTGACCAAGGGACGTGGCTGTCTCAGCAATGACAAGTGTTGCTGAATTGCTTGACACTTTTTTTCGATCCAGTGCAGCTGTTAATCGAGGTGTTAGAATTGGCTTTTTGCCTCTCCTTTTCTTAGCACTAGCAGGTGTTTAAGATGAGCAGCTTGCAACAGGTTCTTCACATTCTGTTGTACTCTGCTCGTTGCTGTCATTCTCCTCAGCTGAGCTGCATGACGAGGATACAAGGACTGCTGACTCCAGAAGCCTCTTTTACTGCTCTTTCATCTCTTGGTGTCTTAACATCATCCGCTGCTTTCTGTCTGCTGAACGTCTTTCCTTGTCAGATAATGTCCGGTCTACCCCAGCCATTGCTATAAAATTTATCTCTTAACTATTTGTTTGCTGGCCACTGCCAAACTGGCACGTTGCCAATAGTTTCTAGGTGGTGTAGGTAGGCCTATACTGTGTTGCTAATAGTTTCTTTGTCTAGGCCTGCTGTGTATTAAATTACCACTTCCAGGCCTATTTACATGTTTTATATGCTTAGTACAGCAGTGTAGGACAATCCACATAACTTGAATTAATATTATACAGTGTTATACACACAACAACAGTGCAGTACACTATGTATTTTCATCACGGTCCAATACTCCTAAACTTTGACGCCATTGAGCTACCAGTAAACATGAACTGAATACCTTAATATTTTATTTTAAGAGTTTCTATATATAAAAGAACAAAAATAGGGGGTGAGAGCAGAGATTTTTGAAAGTTCATTTCTAAGCACCACCCTAATGCATATATCAAATAAAAAAAATTATTTCGTTTTATAATTAAATAGGAGCTCTTAAGTAAACTTCAACCAGGTTTGGAAAAAAAAACATTATAAATGATACGAAATATAATAAATATCTTTTTAAAGTAAATTTGACGTAAATCAACAAACTAAAGTAAACATTACGTTATAAAACATACAAATATGGCATGGTTAATGTAAATATTCCTATTTCCAACAGGGGAGACACCATATCCGTGTATAGTGCAACGTTCATGTCATCTGAGACAACTCCTACACAATCTGGGGACTGGCTCATCACTGATATGGTCGGTGAATATGAAAAAGGTATATCCAACTGTTCTATTTGTATATACTGTTACATACAATTATACTATTAGTACCTACGATAAACAAAAAGTGTACAACTGCTCCTAATTTTGACTAGTGTACTATTCGCGTCTATTTTGTCGGGAATTGGTTTTTAAAAAAATACTGTGTTCATGTTTCTTTTCTTTTTTTCATTTTATGTTGGAACATTGAAAGTTTCAGCATTTTATGTTGGAACATTGCAAGTTTCAGCATTTTATGTTGGAACATTGAAAGTT
The DNA here is from genome assembly GCA_021962125.1 of Bulinus truncatus. Classification (NCBI taxonomy): domain Eukaryota; kingdom Metazoa; phylum Mollusca; class Gastropoda; family Planorbidae; genus Bulinus; species Bulinus truncatus. The sequence continues at coordinate 152,218 of JAGDYQ010000436.1, read as the reverse complement.
TCAGCATTTTATGTTGGTGCATTGAAAGTTTCAACATTTTATGTTGGAACATTGAAAGTTTCAGCATTTTATGTTGGAACATTGAAAGTTTCAGCATTTTATGTTGGAACATTAAAAGTTTCAGCATTTTATGTTGGAACATTGAAAGTTTCAGCATTTTATGTTGGGTTCATAATTGAATGTATAATATTTCATCATTTTTAGAGGGAATATTTGCAAAATATTTGGTTCGAAAATGTGGAAGGCGTGACACAACTAAACCCCGGACTAGGTCACGTACTGTAAGTCGCAGATACTATTTAGCCGTTGAAGAAGGAATCTGGAATTATGCCCCGTCAGGTCTGGATGTGAGAAATGGCGGACCTGTACCAACAGCAAGCAGGTGGGTGATGTTCTACCAACACACATTTCCTTCACTTTGATTTTAACAGGTTTGGACAGACCACATCGTTGACAGAATCTTTTGGACCAAAGCAGAACTGTTTTAAACACTGTAATACAAGCAGAGCTGTTCTACACTCTGCAATACAAGCAGAGCTGTTCTAGACTCTGCAATACAATAGGTTATTGAAAATTCACTCTGTTGAAAGAAAAATGTTCGTTGTTTGGTTTTCTCTACGATTTTTACATTTTTAAGAATAATTCTAGCATGGAAGCTTTGATTGAATCTTTCAAAAGATCAGCGACATTATGAAGCGTTTGGGGGTGTTCTCTCAATGTTTGACGCAGTTAATGTAAAAAGTGATATAAAAGCCTCTTGTTGGCGTGTTGCGAAATGTACATCACCACATGGATAAACAAGCTTACTATTTAAAAAAAAAACAAGTAATGTCCCCAGATACTGTTACAGCTCTGTGTCCCTAGATACTATTATAGCTCTGTGTCCCCAGATACTGTTATAGCTCTATGTCCCCAGATACTATTATAGCTCTGTGTCCCCAGATACTGTTATAGCTCTGTGTCCCCAGTTACTGTTATAGCTCTGTGTCCCCAGATACTGTTAGAGCTCTGTGTCCCCAGATACTGTTATAGCTCTGTGTCCCCAGATACTGTTATAGCTCTGAGTCCCCAGATACTGTTATATCTCTGTGTCCCCAGATACTGGTATAGCTCTGTGTCCCCAGATACTGTTATAGCTCTGTGTCCCCAGATACTGTTATAGCTCTGAGTCACCAGATACTGTTATAACTCTGTGTCACCAGATACTGTTATAGCTCTGTGTCCCCAGATACTGTAAGAGCTCTGTGTCCCCAGATACTGTTATAGCTCTGTGTCCCCAGATACTGTTATAGCTCTGTGTCCTCAGATACTATTATAGCTCTATGTCCCCAGATACTATTATAGCTCTGTGTCCCCAGATACTGTTATAGCTCTGTGTCCCCAGTTACTGTTATAGCTCTGTGTCCCCAGTTACTGTTATAGCTCTGTGTCCCCAGTTACTGTTATAGCTCTGTGTCCCCAGTTACTGTTATAGCTCTGTGTCCCCAGTTACTGTTATAGCTCTGTGTCCCCAGATACTGTTAGAGCTCTGTGTCCCCAGATACTGTTAGAGCTCTGTGTCCTCAGATACTGTTATAGCTCTGTGTCCCCAGATACTATAATAGTTCTGTGTCCCCAGATATTGTTATAGCTCTGTGTCCCCAGATATTGTTATAGCTCTGTGTCCCCAGATATTGTTATAGCTCTGTGTCCACAGATACTATTAAAGCTCTGTGTCCCCAGATATTGTTATAGCTCTGTGTCCACAGATACTGTTAAAGCTCTGTGTCCGCAGATATTGTTATAGCTCTGTGTCCTCAGATACTGTTATAGCTCTGTGTCCCCAGATACTGGTATAGCTCTGTGTCCCCAGATATTGTTATAGCTCTGTGTCCCCAGATATTGTTATAGCTCTGTGTCCACAGATACTGTTAAAGCTTTGTGTCCCCAGATACTGTTATAGCTCTGTGTCCTCATATACTGTTATATCTCGGTGTCCCCAGATACTGTTATAGCTCTGTGTCCCTAGATACTGTTATAGCTCTGAGTCCCCAGATACTGTTATAGTTCTATGTCACCAGATACTGGTATAGCTCTGTGTCCCCAGATACTGTTATAGCTCTGTGTCCCCAGATACTGTTATAGCTCTGAGTCCCCAGATACTGTTATAGTTCTGTGTCCCCAGATACTGGTATAGCTCTGTGTCACCAGATACTGGTATAGCTCTCTGTCCCCAGATACTGTTATAGCTCTGTGTCCCCAGATACTGGTATAGCTCTGTGTCCCCAGATACTGTTATATCTCTGTGTCCCCAGATACTGTTATAGTTCTGTGTCCCCAGATACTGGTATAGCTCTGTGTCCCCAGATACTAGTATAGTCCTGTGTCCCCAGATACTGTTATAGCTCTGAGTCACCAGATACTTTAATAGTTCTGTGTCCCCAGATACTGTTAGAGCTCTGTGTCCCCAGATACTGTTATAGCTCTGTGTCCCCAGATACTGTTATAGCTCTGTGTCACCAGATACTGTTATAGCTCTGTGTCACCAGATACTGTTATAGCTCTGTGTCCCCAGATACTGTTATAGCTCTGAGTCACCAGATACTGTTATAGCTCTGTGTCACCAGATACTGTTATAGCTCTGTGTCCCCAGTTACTGTTATAGCTCTGTGTCCCCAGATACTGTTAGAGCTCTGTGTCCCCAGATACTGTTAGAGCTCTGTGTCCTCAGATACTGTTATAGCTCTGTGTCCCCAGATACTATAATAGTTCTGTGTCCCCAGATATTGTTATAGCTCTGTGTCCCCAGATATTGTTATAGCTCTGTGTCCGCAGATATTGTTATAGCTCTGTGTCCTCAGATACTGTTATAGCTCTGTGTCCCCAGATACTGGTATAGCTCTGTGTCCCCAGATATTGTTATAGCTCTGTGTCCCCAGATATTGTTATAGCTCTGTGTCCACAGATACTGTTAAAGCTTTGTGTCCCCAGATACTGTTATAGCTCTGTGTCCTCATATACTGTTATATCTCTGTGTCCCCAGATACTGTTATAGCTCTGTGTCCCTAGATACTGTTATAGCTCTGAGTCCCCAGATACTGTTATAGTTCTATGTCACCAGATACTGGTATAGCTCTGTGTCCCCAGATACTGTTATAGCTCTGTGTCCCCAGATACTGTTATAGCTCTGAGTCCCCAGATACTGTTATAGTTCTGTGTCCCCAGATACTGGTATAGATCTGTGTCACCAGATACTGGTATAGCTCTCTGTCCCCAGATACTGTTATAGCTCTGTGTCCCCAGATACTGGTATAGCTCTGTGTCCCCAGATACTGTTATAGTTCTGTGTCCCCAGATACTGTTATAGTTCTGTGTCCCCAGATACTGGTATAGCTCTGTGTCCCCAGATACTAGTATAGTCCTGTGTCCCCAGATACTGTTATAGCTCTGAGTCACCAGATACTTTAATAGTTCTGTGTCCCCAGATACTGTTATAGCTCTGTGTCCCCAGATACTGTTATAGCTCTGTGTCCCCAGATACTGTTATAGCTCTGTGTCACCAGATACTGTTATAGCTCTGTGTCACCAGATACTGTTATAGCTCTGTGTCCCCAGATACTGTTATAGCTCTGAGTCACCAGATACTGTTATAGCTCTGTGTCACCAGATACTGTTATAGCTCTGTGTCACCAAATACTGTTATAGCTCTGTGTCACCAGATACTGTTATAGCTCTGTGTCCCCAGATACTGTTATAGCTATGTTTCACCAGATACTGTTATAGCTCTGTGTCCCCAGATACTGTTATAGCTATGTGTCCCCAGATAAAATTAACGGGTCTCACATAGCTTGCACCATGTGGCAGCTAATTTTCTCATCATGGCTCTACCTTTCTGTTTTTTTTGAAATGATATTAAGGACATTTTTTTAATGATTGTGGATATTTTTTAAATACAAAAAATACAAAGTATTATGTTTTATATAAATACATACATTTTTAGTTCATATAGTGAGTTTAGCAACAAATAAGCCTGTCTTTCTTATGACGTTGTATTGTTTCAGCCCTAGCCTCATGAGTGACGTAAATCAAGGAAGTCAAACGTCCAATCATTTCTGGGAGAGATATGGCGAAACATTCTGGAATCGTTGGAGACAATTACACACAGAAAAACTGGGGTAGGTAATCATTGGCGACAATTGAACAGAAAAACCTGGCTAGCTAATCGTTGGAGACAATTTCATTGAATTACCTGGCTAGGTAACCTTTGGTGACAATTACACAGAAAAACCTGGCTAGATAATTACACATCTATCTAGATCTTTAGTAGGATTTAAAGTCTTGTATGACACATTAATTACTAAGACACAGTAATAGAAATTAGTGTGTGACAGAAAAGTCTTTCTATTTAATTCATGGCATGCTTTTATCCCGAGCTGAAGAAGTTCGTTAGTGCCTCGCGTGCTGTGAAGTTAACAATCTTAAAAGTAAAAGCATTGCATTATGTTATAGAAATTATTTCTAAATATTAACTGTGTATAAACATATGAAGAATGAAATACTGGACTGGCTAATGATGGTCTAGAATTTGTTGTTGTGTATAGTGGACGGTCAAGTGTCCAGATACTGGTCAAGGAACTTGTTAGACGAGATTGACATTTAGTAACTGGGGGTATAAAGTACTGACTGGACAGTTGGGGTAATGACGAAAATACTTGGGGCGGTAGGCAGTTGGCTGGACAACGTTTTAGTAAAAGGACAGTTGGTTGTGGGTCAGTGGCCGGAAACAGTAACAGTGGCAAAATGTGCTTGCGTCAAGCCTGTATGGTTTTAGTGCTTGAGAGGAATTAATATAATTATTCAAGCTGACGTTGTTTTACGTAAATGACTATGTGACTGAGAAATATTTACATAAATGACTATGTGACTGAAAAATATTTACATAAATGACTGTGTGACTGAAAAATATTTACATAAATGACTGTGTGACTGAAAAATATTTACATAAATGACTGTGTGACTGAGAAATATTTACATATAAGACTGTGTGACTGAAAAATATTTACAAAAATGACTGTTAGACTGAAAAATATTCACATAATTGACATCATTTGTTTTCGATTTTTGTCAACTAATTTAAAACTCGATTTATTTCATATTTATTTTGTGAGCACGTTTTATTTTTCAATCTGTAAACAGCAACTACTATTGGAGTCGTCAGACAGACCTGTATTACAGAAAAGCAAGGTTCGTTCAATATGAAAATAAGTTTTTCAAGATCAGGACTCCAACACCTGAACAAGAATCACACTTTGGAACATTGGGGCCCGTTATAGGAGCGGAAGTTGGGGATGAACTGTTTGTTACTTTGAAAAATGACATTCAGTTTCCTGTGTCTTTCCTTCCACATGGGCTCACATTTGATTGGTCGGAGGAATCACGTGGTGGGTATTACTATGTTATTACAAAATTATAGATTGAGAACAGTAGCGTAAATAACGTTAGTGGATGAGAACAGTAGCGTAAATAACTTTATTGGATGAGAACAGTAGCGTAAATAACGTTATTGGATGAGAACAGTAGCGTAAATAACGTTATTGGATGAGAACAGTAGCGTAAATAACGTGATTGGATGAGTACAGTGGCGTTACTAACATTAGTGGATGAGTACAGTAGTGTAACTAACGTTATTGGATGAGATAAGTAGCGTAACTAGATGGACTGTGAAATAGATGGACAGTGAACTAGATGGTGTGTGAAATAGATGGTCTATGGACTATGAAATAGGTGGAATGAGAAATAGGTGTACTGTGAAATAGATGTACTGTGAAATAGATGTACTGTGAAATAGATGTACTGTGAAATAGATGGTCTGAAAATTGCTGGTTAAAGACAATATTTAATATTACAGATGTATCGCAAAGTAATTTGACTCATTACGTTAATATATTGTTAGATGGACCAGATGTACCAGGTGGAGCTGTCAAAACAAATCAGGTTCATACCTACAGGTTTGATGTGCCGGACGATTTACTTGACGATTGCACATCGCCATGCAAAAACTTCTTGTACACGTCATCATATGACCAGTCCAGAGACAGGAACGCTGGACTTGTTGGCCCGTTGTTGATCTGCAGAAGAGGCTACCTGTCTACTCAGGTTAGTGATACTTTATAATATGTATAAAATCAGGGCTTGGGTGTCGTCAGAATTGCGATCCGATACCGACAACGGCCAAAACACCGACACCCCAACCTTGTGTATGAGACACAGTCATGCTCATAAAAACACACTATAATAATACATGTCAATAAAAAATATAAAACAGACTGTGGCTTTTTTTTTATCACCTTTCTTTATATAATTCGGTTATCTGTGATTTTAGTTAATTTGTTCAATGAAGAAAATATGACGTTAACAGTCACTAAAATGGACTGAGGTCATCATCCTAATTCATCAACATTGCCCCCTTAACAAGTACAGTTTGTTGTCTTGGGTGGGAGGAGGGGGAGAACCTCATGGATACTAACTAAATTTCTTCTTCTCGAATGGTGGCTACATTTTTAGCAATCCAGTTCTTTTTAACACATGGTGCTTCTCACAGGGGGGGGGGGGGTAACCCCATTAAAGTTCTGCTGAGGGCTATTGAGGCGTGAAACATGACCGGTAGTGGTTCCTGAGGTCATCCATAGTTGTTAATCCTCCTTTTTTTGACAAACTTACGGTAAAAAAACATGAAATAAAATAACAAACTCTTATTTTATTATTATTATTATTAGAAATAGTGAGTAGGCTTACAAATATAGACAAGCATCTACAAAAATGGACAAACATTGCCAAACATAGACAAACATGGACAAACATGGACAAACATAGACAAACATAGACACATATGGACAAACATGGACAAACATAGACAAACATAGACAAACATAGACAAACATAGACACACATGGACAAACATGGACAAACTTAGACACACATGGACAAACATGGACAAACATAGACACACATGGACAAATATGGACAAACATGGACATATCTAAATGTGACACTCTCAAACTTATAATTACATGTATATGATAGTAGATGATTGATTACTTTAAGGGGCCACTATTTGAACTCAATAAGGCGAATGTAAACAACCAGAGGCGTACCTAGGGTGGGGGAAGAGGGGGGTCCAAATTCGAAAGTACCCCCGGGCCCCAGTTTGAGTGGGGGGGGCAAAAATGTTTTTTTTTACATTAAATATTAAGTACATTATCTCATGTCATGGTGTCGAATAACAAAATGCAGGGGTCCCAAAGAGGCAAAGCCCCCCGGGCCCCCGAATCTTTATGTTCGGCACCGTAAACAACATGAAACTATTGGCTACTTTTCATAACAGTGTTTAGTAGCTGCCCTTGCTTTATGAATTTTCATCACTTGCTAATTTCGACACTCAAAAATGAGTGCATTATTTTTAATTTTTCAAATTAAGCTTTTAGTTGAAAGTAATTATATTCTAACCGTTGCACACTGGACCTACACTATATTATCCAGACCAATCTCTAGTTGGAAGAAGTTTATAGTCTGACAATTCTCAATCTGTTACAGAAGAGACCCAGAGAATTTTTCATCTTATTCTCAATAGTCGATGAGGGGAGATCACTGTATAGTGCAATCAATGGAATTAATGGGCCACAACTCAGGTTTAGTAAGTTAATTTAGAGATGAATGTATCTTTCATTATGACACATATTATCTACAGTGATCGTCGCAGTGTGTGAGTAAAACAATTGATTCATGTAAATGTTTATCGAAAATGTAATAAAAACGGTGTCTATTAAATTACTTTTCATTTTAAAAATGGAATCCAAGTAATAACAAATTATTTTATAATTATTCAAAAGTATATATATATATATATATATATATATAACTGTTAGGATAGTTAACTATATCCCTCTACCTGCAGTATTTTTCTATATAATGTTTTTCTCTGTTATGCCAACCAACAACGAAATGTAAATGATAACTCCCCTTCCCCTAACCTCCCAATTCCAGGTATTAACGGTTACACCTATGGCAATCTGCCTGGTCTAGACGTGTGCCTGAATGAGCATGTCGTCTGGTACATCATGACCGTCGGGTCAGAGCTGAACGTTCACACGGTCACCTTTGATGGCAACACCTTCACCGAGCACGGCACTCACCGAGATGGCAGACATCTTGTACCTGGCGACACGGCAACACTGTCAATGACACCTGACAACGAAGGTAAACATGGATCAACTCTGTTTTATCTGGACATTGTTTAAACAATGTTGTTGTTTTTTGTTGCTATTTTGTTGTTGTTGTTGTTGTTTTGCGTGTGAAATATCCAATGCTGCATGTTTCAATATCACTACTTGATACATGGAATAACTTAGGAAAAATAAATAACTTTTCATTATTTAAAGCGTTTTAATATCCAGACTAGCTTAGTAGCATCACTTCTTGGAATACGTCGGTATCGCTTAAAATGCTTCTTGCGTAATAAATATGTATTTAAATACATGAAGTATTTGGGGCGTTGTGCTGGTCGTACTGGCTCACACATCTCTTGTTAGCTACAGAAACATTTAATATTACCCGATGGCGCACAAGGGCTTAGGGGATTTTACTACATGGAGCGTTTAGAGCCACAAAGTGGGTTAGGCTAATCTGGCGCACCATTTGTGGTAGTTATTTGGAAACCTTTTTGCTCGAAGGCTGATTAAGGTTAAGAGTGGCCCCGAGCAAAGAGGAACATTTCGGGGCCCTTAAAATGAAAGGGAAAATAATAATACACGTGTTAAGTTGGTGTTTTGATGGGACCCTCTTAATTCGGAGCCCACCCGGTGCGCCCGCCATTATATCCACCTGTACCTTTATTTCATTCTAGAAACATTATTTCTATAAATAATCCTTAGGTCTGTAGATAACCAATAAAAAAAAAATTGGCATTTTAACGATCTAATGCAATGGGCCTTCGGAGGCGTACTGATTTTGACAATTAGCCAACATAGACATTTATCTTGTTTATATGTCTATTTCTTTCTTGGTTTAATTATTCAATGATGGTAGTTCGCATACATGGTCACATGTTAATGTATAATATTATACTTGTTGATCTGGAAAATTATTGCACTGATACCCTATAAAGTTCTTTAATTGATTGAAATTCGTATTTGTATTTGTGTTATTTATTCAAGATTAGCTTTTTTTAATAGTTGAGTCTTTCGGAGAGCGTCCGATGATTGTATTTAAAATATAATTTTTGTAGGAAGATGGATGCTGTACTCTCAATCCAATCTTGCCAGAGAAAACGGCATGTTCGCATTCTATCAAGTCCATAACTGTGGTATCATGACCGAAGAGGTCAAAGGTGGAAGAAGCAAGGTTAGAGAGTATTTTCTCTCAGCGGATGAAGTTCTCTGGGACTATGCACCGTTACCCAGAAGTATCATCACTGGAGCAGACTTGAACAACGTGTCCACGTGAGTCAGGGGGGTGTCCACTCCAGTGTCATTGGGTGGGGTGGTGTGGGTGGGGCGGGACACATGTCATTGGATGCCACTAATCATGTTAAACAAACTAAGTCGCTCTTATGGATAGTAAAACTAGGTTTCTCCCCACCCCCAACACTACATTATCCACCCCCCCCTCTCCCGCTGAGAGTGCCTGTCAGATTTTGCATCGCCAGGCACATTTAAGGTCAACACGGGCACTTGTAAGTGCCAGCCAAAAATTATTTAACGGTCTCAGGGGGGGGGGGTCTAATGTTTGCAAGCGGCTGTCCTGGCTGTTTGCCACATAGCAAGTAATGGGTCATGGGTCAAATGGGTCGCAAAATGGGATGGGTCACATGGGTCATGGGTCAATGTTCCCTGACCCACGACCCATCCTTTGTCTCCGCCCGACCCTAAAAAAAAACCCGTCGTCGCGCGATTTTTTAAAATTTCAAAATGGTTTCTATGGCGATGGCCGCCATCTTGAAAATAACAACGTTCTATGGGTCATGGGTCATGATGGGTCTGGGTCAAGAACTTGATGGGTCATATGGGTCATGGGTCAAGCTCAGTGACCCATTACTTGCTCTGGTTTGCCAAGGGCCCTTAATTTGTTTTTTGCCTTGGGCTTGAATTGTACTTTTACCTAGAGCCCCCCTAAATTGCACTTTGCCCCATGGCCACAATATTTCAATTAGCCCATCACTAGAACGAATTCTTCCTGCAAACGTAATACTTACTTACAAACCAATGTTGCAACAAGTGATGTTTGAGCCCCCCGCCCCCAATACACTGGTTTTCTCCAGGGAGTGGGATGATTGGGGGGGGAGGGATAATGTGGTTAAAATGGCTTTATTTCACAAGCATCATATATAGACAAAGTCTATTAAGTAAGCCATTATTTTTTTTTCTAATACCGGGCTCGAATCTCAGTGAGAACCTTGAGATTTGTTTCAAGTTCCTGGTGAAAGTCCCCAAGTCCACCTAGCTTTAAATGGGTACCTGACTTAAAATTGGGGAGGGGAGCTAAGGTGGCTGGGCGTTGTGCTTACTACACAACCCCTTCATATTTCGAGGTTACTGTAACAGGCGAATTCTACACTTCATCTGCCCCAATGAGCCCTTTGGCGCTTCAGGGAGCTTAACATTTTTATTTGTTTTTATTTCAATAATTATAACCGTTTCTAATCATCAAATTTCATGTACGATATAACTGAACGTAACGTAAACCACATTGAACAAAATATTTTCTGTTTTATCCCTATTTCTTTAAAACAAGTTAGTCTGCATAGGCTAAGACGTTCTCTTTGATTGAATACAAATTACCGTAAAACATTTACTTTTCTACCCACAGTGCCGGAAGTATTTTTTTTAGACACGATGAAAATTTTATAGGCCATGTATACAAGAAGGTGGTTTACAGAGAGTATACGGATGGCTCATTTAGGGCTTTGAAGACCAGAAGTAGTCATGACCTTTTGGGACCGGCGCTGACCGTGGAGGTGGGGGATACTCTGGCAGTGACCTTCAGGAACAATGCCCGAAGACCTTACACCATCCACACTCACGGACTATGGACCAGGTGAGATTTAAATAAATCATGTTTAGTATTTCGTTTAGTAGAAATAATGCAATTTAAAAACAGGCGTTATGAGTATGAGAGTATTGCGCTTCTTGCTACTGACTACCGACTACTGACTTCTGACTACTGACGCCACTAATTGTGTCTATGTATTGAGCAACCTGATTTTAGCTCCAATGGTTTGTTTCTTAAGCTATATATATATAGGGGTTGGCAAACTTTTTTACACGTGGGTTGAAATTTGGAAGAAGGGCCTAACTAAGATCAAATGGTTGCAGTATTACCGTAAAATAATAAAAATGTAATGTAAACTTCATTGCGCTGCACTTGGTCTGCAGGCCGCAGGTTGTCCTTCATGGCATTTTATAATGATTGGCTGAATATTAAACCTATTGTTTAGCTATGGGAGCTTATGGGAATATGTGGGAGCTTATGGGAATATGTGGGAGCTTATGGGAATGGAGATTATGGGAACATGTGGTAGCTTATGGGAATGGAGCTTATGGGAACATGTGGGAGCTTATGGGAATGGAGATTATGGGAATGGAGCTTATGGGAATGGAGCTTATGGGAATATGTGGAAGCTTATGGGAATGGAGATTAAGGGAACATGTGGGAGCTTATGGGAATGGAGCTTATGTGAATGGAGCTTATGGAAATATGTGGGAGCTTATGGGAATGGAGCTTATGGGAATGGAGCTTATCGGAATATGTGGGAGCTTATGGGAATATGTGGGAGCTTATGGGAATGGAGCTTATGGGAATGGAGCTTATGGGAATATGTGGGAGCTTATGGGAATGGAGCTTATGGTAATAAAGCTTATGGAAATGGAGCTTATGGGAATATGTGGGAGCTTATGGGAATGGAGCTTATGGGAATGTGTAGGAGCTTATGGGAATGGAGCTTATGGGAATGGAGCTTATGGGAATGGAGCTTATGGGAATGGAGGTTATAGGAATGGCGCTTATGGGAATGGTGCTTAAGGGAATATGTGGGAGCTTATGGGAATGGAGCTTATGGAAATGGAGCTTATTTGAATATGTGGGAGCTTATGGGAATGGAGCTTATTGGAATATGTGGGAGCTTATGGGAATGGAGCTTATTGGAATATGTGGGAGCTTATGGGAATGGAGCTTATGGGAATAGAGCTTATGGGAATATGTGAGAGCTTATGGGAATGGAGCTTATGGGAATATGTGGGAGCTTATGGGAATATGTGGGAGCTTATGGGAATGGAGCTTATGGGAATATGTAGGAGCTTATGGGAATGGAGCTTATGGGAATATGTGGGAGCTTATGGGAATATGTGGGAGCTTATGGGAATGGAGCTTATGGGAATATTTGGGAGCTTATGGGAATATGTGGGAGCTTATGGGAATGGAGCTTATGGGAATGGAGCTTATGGGAATGGAGCTTATGTGAATTTATGGGAGCTATGACAATGTTATTATTGCAGGCAGGAAGACAGCGGAGTCAACTACGGCTCATCGTCGGGTGTCTTACCGGGTCGAACTCACCAATACGTCTGGAAGATTCCAGAAAGGGCTGGACCAGGTCCGAATGACCCCAACTGTATTCCCTGGCTGTATTACTCATCTGTTGACCCAGTGAAAGACACCAATTCTGGTCTGGTGGGTTCACTGGTAGTTTGTAGGTAAGAACTGTTTATCTTTCTCTTTTGTCACGTACATATGTTTACTAGGTGTTGAGGTGGGAAAAAAAGAGCGAAACTTGCATAAAATTAAAACTTGTCTGTAGACTAGGAAGTAGACACGGATTACAAATATACATAGACTGGGCTCGACTCTGGTCAGCAGAGATGTTATTGGGTATTAAGATGGCCTAAACAGATACTTCCAGAATCTATTGAAATACTTCCATATGGTTAGGGGGTTCTTTGTAAATACTTCCAGAATGGTTAGGCTGCCTAGCCCGGTTGTGAGACATAAAGAAATGATTCGATAGCTTTCTTTTATGTACTATTGAAACAAAAATCAAGGAAACAGCCATGTACAGGCTAAGCAAAGATGTAGGAATTAGCCATGTACTGGCTAAGCAAAGGTGTAGGAAACAGCCATGCACAGGCTAAGCAAAGGTGTAGGAATTAGCCATGTACTGGCTAAGCAAAGGTGTAGAAAACAGCCATGTACAGGCTAAGCAAAGGTGTAGGAAACAGCCATGTACAGGCTAAGCAAAGGTGTAGGAAACATGAAATTTAGAAATAAAATGTTTACGAGCCCATTTAACTTAACATGCTTTAAATGTATATAATTCAAATAACATTTATGTTTCAAATGATATTTATTTTTAAATAATATTTATGTTTCAACTAATATTTATACATCCAATTCTGTAGAAAATTTGGCATAAAATAAATACCTTTGTTTCCTTCAGGAAAGGTGTGTTAGATGAAAGGGGTCGACGGAAAGATGTTGACAGAGAACTCTTTATATTTATGTCTGTGACCAATGAAAACCTGAGCTGGTATCTTGAAGACAACGTTAGATCCTTCGCTCCGGCTAGAGGTGGAACAAATTACCAGTACGTAAAACGAAATTGTTTTTGCAACTCGACAGAGAGAATGCTCTTATTTAGTTGAATTATGTGCTTAGGCAAATCTATATGAACTGATAGCTAATCAAGTTAGAATTTATTTTCACGGAAATAACTGAATTAGTAGCAAAGACTTTGAGGATTTTTTTACGCTAATGTCTTTATAATTGCAAATGTTTGTGGGTATGAGAGAAACACTAAATCAAAGTTGTGTGTCTAGTTGTCAATAGGAAAAGTGGCTTTTTTGTTGATTTCTTTCAGTAATTTTGTTTTTTTAAATTGTCAATTATAGCCGACCGCACGGTATAACCCACGACAGCACGGTATAACCCACGACACCACGGTATAACCCACGACAGCACGGTATAACCCACGACACCACGGTATAACCCACGACAGCACGGTATAACCCACGACACCACGGTATAACCCACGACAGCACGGTATAACCCACGACAGCACGGTATAACCCACGACATCACGGTATAACCAACGACAGCACGGTATAACCCACGACACCACGGTGTAACCCTCGACCGCACGGTATAACCCACGTCCGCACGGTATAACCCACGACAGCACCGTATAACCCACGACACCACGGTGTAACCCTCGACCGCACGGTATAACCCACGACAGCACGGTATAACCCAAAATGTCGCATTTCATCTACTTACATTTTTTTTTATTTTGTTTGTGCAGAGAGGACGAGGACTTCGTGGAAAGCAACAAGATGCATTCCATCAATGGGCGTATCCATGGCAACAACAATGGACTGGTCATCGAGTATGGCCAGAGGGTGGTCTGGTACATGATGGCACTAGGAGCTGAGGTACTGGAAATAGTCCTAGTCGTTTTAGTCTGTTATATTTGCTTCGGTCTCGGCAGGATGGATGGTCGAGCTGTGTACAGAACTTCACTGCCAATGGCAAAGTCCCTAGTTAGGACCGAATCTCCTATGTTGACCAATGTTCCAATGTGTAACTGAGTCTGGGAAGCAAAGGCGGCTGGGCTGTGTGGTAGCCACACGATCCCTAAAATGCTTGGCTACCGAAACAATATGTATTCCTGTATTCCGCACTTCATCTGCCCCGATGGTTCTTATGAGAAATTGGAATAATAAAGCTTTAGTTCATTAAATAGAACAAAACGCAACAATGACTGAGTCGATAACTATAGTGAACTCCACTCACGTCTAAAGAGTTCAGGGTGGTTCGATCACTAGTAAAGAAAAAAAAATGTCCCGCTGACTTGGACAGAATATAGGCGCCGCCAAATCAATAGTTCTACAGAATGGACGTATGAAAGCTCAACAGATATATGTCCGTCGATGTGTCCATTCGTCTCAACAGACATATGTCCGTCGATGTGTCCACTCGTCTAAACAGATATATGTTCGTCGATGTGTCCACTCGTCTCAACAGATATATGTCCGTTGATGTGTCCACTCGTCTCAACAGATATATGTCCGTCGATGTGTCCATTCGTCCCCCCAAACAACGCGGTCAGTTAAGGGAATGAAAAAAACTCTAAGTGGACCTTAGTTCCGAGACATTTACTTTCTTCATATTTTAGTTCCAGTAAACTAAAATGGATTAGTTCTCTTGTCAGTAAGACAATGGATTCGTTCTCTTGTCAGTAAAACAATGGATTAGTTCTCTTGTCAGTAAGACAATGAATTAGTTTTCTTGTCAATAAGACAGTGGATTTGTTCTCTTGTCAGTAAGACAATGGATTGGTTTTTCTTGTAAGTAAGACAATAGATTAGTTCTCTCATCAGTAAGACAATGAATTAGTTCTCTTGTCCGAAGCCTACCGTTGAGTCCCTCCTGCCAATGGGCGTTGGCTGTACCCATAGTCGCCTAGTAACTATTGCTCACATGTGGCACAGCTGGACTCCACTGGCTTCTGTAGACTGTTTAGAAACAAATATTGACTTTGCACAATGAGTCAATGCTAACGTACAATCATTAAAAATAGGAATGGTCATTACATGGTCAATTTCATGGTCAATTTTACATTTTTGTGTCCATGTTGGACACAGCTGTGGGTCATGGGTATTTTTCTTGTACTAATAAACTGAAGTACTGAAGCGAGTAACGTTTGTTCTTTTTTTTTTTAAACTTTTCTTTCGTTCCGCAGATTGACCTCCATACCATTCACCTTCACGGGCACACCTTCGTTCACTCCAGTCAGAAACACCGAGATGACGTCATTTCAATCTTTCCTGGGATGGCCGAAGCGGTGGAGATGATTGCAGATAATCCTGGCACCTGGCTCCTGCACTGTCACGTGAGTGACCACATCTTTGCCGGCATGGAGACTGTGTACACCGTGCTACCACCGCGTTAGCCGCCACATGGGGACATTTAGACCTAACGTGTTCGAGTAGAGATATTTTTGACCTGCAGTGTGTGTTTGTGGAAACCTGTACGTCAAGCGATGTTCACTTTTATTGTTTGTTCCTTCCTATTGTATTTGAATTGATTTTTTGAAGATGTTTTTTTTTGTTTTGTTTTCGAGGGTTTTTGCTTTTCCAATACGAATTAAAGGGGAATAACTGAGCCATTTAAAGCTAGTGGTTGAATATACTGTGTAAAGGTAACTTCCTTTAAATATAGTATACAGTAACGATATGGATATGACGCTGACTTGTTAGTTTGTGTTGTAAGTCTAGCGGTAAAGTTATGTTATTACATAAAATAACACTATTTCATACTACATTTGAATACATTCATTTTCATAATTATTATTTAGTTTTAAAATTTTTAACACAATTGACAAATATTTACTGCCCCTTATCTGTTTATTAAAAAAAAATTCTGAAGAAAATATCATTTTAATAATTCCTTACAGAGTAATTTCGCTTACAGTTACAAATTACATTGGCCTTGTTATAGTGTAATTTGTGAAACATGCTGTTGAATGATTTTTTTGTATATGCAACATGTACTTTATTGAAATATGTTCATGCAGGATAAGATATTTCTAACAGCGTACACGTGTCAATGTAAATTTGATTTAAAAACAAAAACTTTTTTTCCATTAAAGAAGAATTAGTTTTGTCCACATATTTTCCTCTAGCGAGTCATCAAAACACTTTAAAAAATCACACATCACTCACAATCACACATCACTCACAATAACACATCACTCACAATCACACATCACTCAAAATCACACATCACTCACAATCGAACATCACTCACAATCACGCAGCACTCAAAAACACACAACATTCATTATCACACAACCGCATACACACACACACACACACAATACCTCATTTTCAAACACACAGCTCTCACACAATCAATCATACACATACACATAAATGTATGTAATCAGTAGACCATGAAGTGTAACAGGTAGTCGTGCAATGTAACAGGTTTGTCTGCTGTGGCAAGAAGGATGTAATGGCTTAGTGATGAAGATAAAATTAAATAACATCACAAATTTATTTTGACTTTTCTCTAAATATAAGTTCAAATAAAAAATTGTATTGATATTTACGTAATTTATTCTGATATTTCCCATGTATTTTCTAATAAAAAATTCTCAAGAGTTATATTTATGTGTTTACATTTTTACCTACAAGTTAGACAATAAATAAACCAAGTTCAATGCGTATAAAATGTCACCATAGGTCAGATAATCTTTAATTTCCAACTTTTAAAGGCGTGTGTAACATACACGTAGTTAATAATTTAAGCCTAATGTTTCCCAGTTTTGAAAAATGAAGATCAAATCTAAGGCCATCAACTTGAATAAGACCACATCATCACTCGGCGAACAAGATTAATTAAATTATAGAAAACAAAACCAACGACGTACTTAACGAAGGTATGTCTGTGATGATAGGTTAGTTCATCGGAGACAAAGTTAGTTTTAAGTTTTCCAAAATCATTGGGACATCAAGTTTAATCTAAACGTTGATTTCATCGAATGTAGTGGATTTATTTTGTGAATTATCTGAGACAACGATCTGTATGTTTTACCCTGAGGCCGTGACATAAATTATAGTTTGACTTTTTATCTATGATCACCTACATCATCACCACTCAACACACACACACACACACGCACAAAGACACACACACACAACCAAAAAAAAAACTGAATCGCAAGCTGGTGTATTATGACGCAGAGTTTAAAAGTACATTTCTTAATGGATGTCTATATTTGTCTGTCATCGGATTATTAAGACATCCGTCTTTTATTTAGGGCACATTCACATTTAACTTTAAAAAAAAAATAATAATGTGGGAGCCACTAAAAATTGAATGCTACATAATATTGTTGATTTAATCACGTGTCACGTAAAGTTTCTTGAGGGTGGTCCATTATTAGCGGTGTTTTCGACAGATACAAGCAGTGAACATCAAATAAGTGCGGTGCATACTGTCACGTGATGGGGTACCTTTGATTGTCGGGCTGCGGTGATGATGTAGAGACATAATAAAAAAAAACAACATACTGAATCGAATGCGGAGTTTCGCATTTGATTTTATTAATAATATGATTTTTTTCACAACATCAATACTTTAAAACGTCAATATGTAATTGTGGAGAAATAGTATAGTCTAAGCTTGATGACGCAATTCGGTAGGCTCCTCCCATCACAGTATCTATGGCGTCATTCCGCCATCTTTAGTTGTATATTATTGAGAGTTCTAGTGTATACGTCATTTGGTAGAAATGACGTATACTAAAACCGACAGTTGGGAGCACATACATTGTTTTATAATCAGTCTAGCTTGGGGCATCGAGATAGAAGGATGCATGTTTACAGTTGGCTATTGTACTCCTCCTGAATTTACCTTTATGTCAGTTTATGTTCAAGAATTAAATAATTGATTAATGTTACTTCAACTGGAGTTAACTTCGTTATTCGTGTTGCCTGAGTTCTTATAGCTACTACAAGTATTATTTAAAGAAGAACCCGTAACAGTAATCAATAAGTAAATTTATAAATTTCGTCTCTGTAACTTCATGAATCACCCACAAAAGCCCTACAGGTGATATCTCTATAATTCCGTCTGTCAATAATTTCTACTGTTGTCTTGTCTCTACAAACATAATACTCTGACACTTTAACTGCTGGAATGTTGGTCTCTATTGTGGACTCGGGTATGCCATGTCCAGTCGCTACGCCTCCTCTACGTCCACTCTCCTCTCTCTATTTTTTTTCTGTACCAACTGTATACTACGACTATCTGTACTGACTGAATACTACGATTAACTGTACTAACTGTATGCTTTGACTAACTGTACTAACTGAATACTACGATTAACTGTACTAACTGTATGCTTTGACTAACTGTACTAACTGAATACTACGATTAACTGTACTAATTGTATGCTTTGACTAACTGTACTAACTGAATACTACGACTAACTGTATTAACTGTATGCTTTGTCTAACTGTACTAACTGAATACTACGACTAACTGTATTAACTGTATGCTTTGACTAACTGTACTAACTGTATACTACGACTAACTGTACTAACTGTACTTGAAGCATATTTCCCCCATTTAATAACTGTCCTGCGTCAAGCTAGGCACCATAACTCTTTCAAGGGGAGATACTCTTCGTCACAATCGTTGTTTTTTTTTTCGGTTCACTCCCTTGAGGGAACAGTTTTTTTTTTTGTCAAGTCCAATTCAGTGGAATGTGTCCTGATTCGACCCCACCACCCTAAAGTGCAGCGTCCGTCAACTACAAGAAGCATACCATGTCGACATTAAGTAGTATAAGTACCAGCGTGGCACAACACTCTCTGTCTACACACACACACACATATATACACACACATACACATTTATATGATATCCTCTTCCTCCAGCCATGTAACTCGGCAGCTCTACAATCACAAGATTTTTTTTATCCCGAAATGAAATATCAAACTAAGCCTTTCCTAGTTTCACAGTCAAGGTAGACAAAAAATAGAAAAGGGAAATAAAAAAAAAATGAACGTCATTAATACTTCGCTGGTCCATCCTGTGACGAATGTTATTTATTTCCGACAAGGTCAAGACGTGCACAAATTCCGACGTAATTATTTTGTTACATATCCTGAACTCCGCGTAATGATTAAATGTAATTTTTTTTTAAAATAAACATGAGTTCACCGTCTGTCCAGATTTAATTAATGACCTCACTATATCAGTGTCCCGAGTGGCTCCATACCTGGGATATTTTATTTTAATATTTACAAAAAGGTAAAGGTAAGGTCTGTGAACATCGTAGACAAGTCTCGTTGATAATCTAGAAAATGTAATGGGCCCGGGCCCAACAGGCCCTATTTGTGCCGAGCTAATCTAGTTATGTAATGGGCCCATACCTAACAGTCCCATCTGTGCAGAGATAATCCAGATATGTAATGGGCTCAGGCCCCATTTGGGCCTACCTCTGCTGTGATAATCTAGACATGTTATGGGCCCAGGCCCAATTGGGACCTATCTGTGCAGAGATAATTTGGATATGTAATTGGCCCAGGCCCAATAGGCCCTATCGGTGCAATGAAACTTTTTTTTTAAACTCTGTAAATCGATTGCAGCTTTTGCCGGCGGGGGCATAACACAAAAGCCAGCATATAATATTATAAAATATATACTACAAAAGTATAAAAAAGAGGAGGGGTGTGTGGAATCTCTTTAAGACGCTAGGTAGCAGCAAGCAAAGTCTGATAAATTCTTTAATCCGTTGCTGCGTTGAAAATTCTAGAGCTTCCAAAGGTCTCATTATATCACAGTGTGATCAATGTGCAGGAAAAAGGGCGGGGTGGGGGGGCAGGCAGTGCCGCCGAGGGGGCCAGGGGGCAAATGCCTAGGGGCCCGGAGAGTTTTAATGGCCCAGACTGAGCTGGCTAATCAACTTTTGAAAATATTATTTTCAGCACGGGGAGCCCGTGACAGCCCTGCCCAGGGGCCCGACATTTCTGTCGGTGGGCCTGGGTGCAGGTATTCAATAGTTAGCATTTAAACATAATCACATTTGTTACGTGCCTTCATACAACACGTGAATATATACGTTCGTAAGTTATTAACAACTAGCACCCAACAGGTGACATATACCATAACATTCATTTCCTCACTATACGAGGTATATACACTCACTGTCCTTACACACCTGTTTCTAGTAGTCCAGATACACGTCCAGTCATATACATAGTTTCGTGTTCAACAATATCCATCTCCCAACCAATGTTCACTCTAAGCTGAGCGCGTGAGCGATCGCTCACACGTATTGAGAGCGTCGCTCATACTACACGTACGATCGCTCACTCCGACGGACGACATCGCTTAAATCGCTCACAAATTTCGGCCTCAAACAATATGTCGCTCAGAGACAAAATTTCTTGCTCACTTCATACCACACCTTAGAGGGAACATTGCTCCCAACCTAACTGACCATTCATACAACTTACGCAGTCATGCATGCCAAACAATTACATACATTGATACCTGCACTCACAATCACACAATCTCACACACACACACACACACACACACACATACACAGTCACACTGAGACTTGTGAAATAGGTTGTTTAGTTTATCAAAATCACTTAGCCATCGAAAAAACACATTCATAAACACATTTTTTTTAAATGCAAAGGTGACGTACTTGAAATACAATAATAATATAAAAAAAAAGTTGTATATCCGTGTGTTGTATTTATTTATATATAACCAGTTAATACACATAACTAGAATACATAGAATAGATTTAAATAACGTAACACAAGATGGAGAAAGAAACGAAAGAATTATTGAGGGGGGGGGGGATAGGCCACACCTTGGTCAAGGAATGTTCCCTTAGGGTCAGATGAATTGGGGAACTGCTCCCCTACTGAGGTTATAACTTGGGGGCTTTCAATAAATGCTCGTGGTCCTCAACGAGGATCGAACGAAAGCCCCCCCCCCCAGGTCGATAGTCGATCGCTCTGCATGGCTCTGCAAAGTACGCAACTTATTACGTATTGATAACTATTCGGACCTTACTTTTAGCGATATAGTTTTCAATAGTAATCATGTAATAACTTTTTTTTTAAGGTTGCTTTTGTAATGAACGAATAACAATTATTGACTACCCGGCTTTATGTGGTTAAAGTGATTTCCGGATAATGCAGAATTCGGTTAGGCAACACGTAGAGTAATAATTATTTCCAGCTGCTCCAATACCATTCGCGCACATTTTAATTACAAAAACATTGTTTTATTATGGATTACTTTTTTTAAACCAGTCCAGATTTTTGTAACTCTAAAGTTAGTAAACTTGTGGTAAATTTATCTCTTATAAAATCTATCGCAGCCAGTGATAATAATGGGTTATTTCCATGTAATATACTGAGATACAATCAGATGAATATCATTTCTCCTTTCTACCTCTAAAGCCACAGACGAGATACAACGCTGGCGACTGAGATCTGATGTCGCTATGATTAGAACTCGCGGCCTACTACATCATGCAACAAGTACATAGCCTTTGGTTCCCGCTCGATTTTATTTAACTGCTGCTAAGAGGTACATGAATTTTTCATAAGTAGATCTTAAAACTAGGCAGGGCCGTAGCTAGCTACTGTGGCGCCCTGTGAGATCTACATTTCTATTTGCCGCCCTCCTCCAAATCTAAAAAGTACAAAAAGATTTAACAGTGCCCTTTTCGGCGCCTATTCCAATGTCGGCGGTCGTGTGTGGCCACACAACTCAAATATGCCCTTACTTAGCTGCTGACTTATGGTATGATTTATTTTAACATAGTACACATACATTTTTACAACATTTCAAAATTTGTGTTGTCGTTGACGTAAAAAGTAAATTTCCCCAAGGGCTCATCGAGGGGCAGATGAAGTGTATAGTTCATTTGTTTCAGTAACCTCGGCATATAAAGAGATTGTGTAGTTAGCACAACGCCCAGCCGCCTTTACTCCCCAAACTTAAAGTCAGGTACCCATTTAAAGCTGTGTGGACGTGAAAAGTCCCAAGGTTCGCACTGATGTTTGAACCAGGAACTCTCCGGTCGTCAGTCAAGTGCTCTCTACAGAGAGCACGGCCACCCGTCCTTTTGCGTTGACGTATTTTGTATTATACAAACAATAAATACACAAACAAACAATAAACACACAAACAAACAAGAGACACACACACAAACAAGAGACACACGCACAAACAAGAGACACACGCACAAACAAGAGACACACACACAAACAATAAACACACAAACAAACAAGACACACACACACACAAGAGACACACACACACAAACAAGAGACACACAAACAAACAATAAACACACAAACAAACAAGAGACACACACAAACAAGAGACACACACAAACAAGAGACACACACACAAACAAGAGACACACAAACAAACAAGAGACACACGCACAAACAAGAGACACACACACAAACAAGAGACACACACACACAAAAGAGACACACACACAAACGAGAGACTCACACACAAACAAGAGACGCACACAAACAAGAGACACACACACAAACAAGAGACACACGCACAAACAAGAGACACACGCACAAACAAGAGACACACACACAAACAAGAGACACACACACACAAACAAGAGACACACACGCAAACATGAGACACACACACACACAAACAAGAGACACACGCACAAACAAGAGACACACATACAAACAAGAGACACACACAAACAAACAAGAGACACACATACAAACAAGAAACACACACACAAACAAGAGACACACACACAAACAAGAGACACACACACAAACAAGAGACACACAAACAAACAAGAGACACACAAACAAACAAGAGACACACAAACAAACAACAAACACACAAACAAACAAAATTACTTAACAAATCGTGACAAATAAATAAAGTCAAACCTGGCATAATATGTCTGTCAACTGTCAACGAACAGTGTCCCCTTGAATGTAACAGGAATATATCACGTGACAATAGGAGGATGGGCTAAAAAATATTTTTGGCTATAAAATGACTGCGATACATCCGTGAAGAATAAATACGAGAGAAGAGAGTTTAAACAAAGAGAACTAGAAACGAAGTACTACAGAGTGTTAGGTGAACAGACTGCCCGACCATCACAGTTATGTCGTAATCACTTCTGTTGTGGTTTCGAATGTGTTAATATTTCCAATCAGTAATGCAATTATTTATAATTTTTTTATCAACGTTATGATATGTAGGCCTAGAGTCCTAATGTATTTAACGAAAAATAAAATCGGTTTACTTCTGTGACAGAGCTGTTTACTCTTGTTACAGTCCCTAGAAAGTAACTTTCTAACATTTGTAGATAACCATTCTGACCTTATTTTCAGCGATATAGTTTTCACTAGTAATCATGCAATGACTTTTTTTAAGGTCGCTTTTGTAATGAATGAATAACAGTCATTGACTATCTGGCCTTATGTGGTTAAAGTGCTGCAATTTGTAGGGACCTAGAATATAAATTTCTGCAATTTGTATGGAAATAGACAATAAATCTCTGCAATTTGTAGGGCCGTAGACAAAAGTATCAGATTGGGCCCTAATAGCATCATATCTGTCATGAATCTATACTGATAAGGGTGTGTACTATCTTTGTTGGTACATTGATAAGAGCGGCTCGCTATAGTGTTACTAAGTAAATGAATCAACTCGTATACAGCTGTATCAGAAAAGTCTGCTGTTTATCGTCTTTGATTTTGTCAGATGTATTGCTATCGCTGAGATATAAAGAGATTTACAAATGTTCCTGAAAAAAGCAAATGTGGCCAATATTAATTGAATGTATTTGATTTTTAAATATCTATTTTGTAAGTTCACGGATCATTAAATAATGAAGTGAAACTTCATTTAAACTACCGAGTCATTGCAATTATTCCATTTTATTTCTGTGAGATGGGGAGGGGTGTAATACTTATAGAAGTTAAATATGACTGCATATGACTCTCTCTCTCTCTCTCCCTCTCCCTCTCTCTCTCCCTCTCCCTCTCTCTCCCTCTCCCTCTCTCTCTCTCTCTGCTCACACAAAAGATATGTTCTTTGAACGTGTCTGGCACTTGTTTGTTTGGGTTTTTTTTTAAACGTTTTTGATTGGATCATCAGTGGACGTCTGTTGTTGTCGTTACTTCAATGGTTGTTTACAAAGTGAAAATTAAAAAAAAATATATTATTTCTGTTGTATGACTTTTACGTTGTTTACTCCACATGTTTCTCATCTCCACAGTTCATCATGACACTGGTTCGTGCTCTGTCGCTTTCACTGGTCTTGTCAGTGATGGCAATTGTCGGACAGGCTCGTGAGCGCCGATATTTCATAGCAGCCAGGGACTTGGAATGGGACTACGCCCCTGGTGTGGGAATCTACAGTAAAACTGGACAGTCAAAGTAAGAACGTCCCTATTGTCCTTTAGATGTTTTCATTCATTTGTTTCATATCATAACTTTTAGTTTGCATCATAACATTTAGTTTGTATCATAACATTTAGTTTGTATCATAACATTTAGTTTATTCTTTAGTTGAGATTATAAAAGATTTTCATATCGTTACCAAGTAGAATTTTTCGTTGAGACTAACTGAACATTTTTAGAAATAATCTGATGAGTAAAAATGTTCAATAACTGTTTCTAAAAAGTTCAATAACTGTTTCTAAAAAGTTCAATAACTGTTTCTAATAAGTTCAATAACTGTTTCTAATAAGTTCAACAACTGTTTCTAATAAG
The DNA here is from genome assembly GCA_021962125.1 of Bulinus truncatus. Lineage (NCBI taxonomy): Eukaryota > Metazoa > Mollusca > Gastropoda > Planorbidae > Bulinus > Bulinus truncatus. The sequence continues at coordinate 126,868 of JAGDYQ010000436.1, read as the reverse complement.
TTCGATAACTGTTTCTAATAAGTTCGATAACTGTTTCTAATAAGTCAGATGATCACTCCATATTTAGTAAACAAATCTACTGCATCAAAACCTGTTGTTTTTTTTTTAAAACAAACATTTTCCACTTCTTTGTTTGTTTCACGATTCAACTGTGCACCAAAATAGAAACTACCATAACTGATATACTTGACATAACGTACAAATAGCTCACACTTTGTGGTACACACCACTGTATGCCGGGAAACACTGGTTACTGAACATCCACCAGTCTCATATACATGTACTGTACATCAGTAGGATCCAATCAGAACAGTCCAGAGTTGAGCAAACTTTTTTTGAATCGTGAGCAACAACTGGCTATTAAATTTGGTAGTAGGACCGAACCAAGAGAATATGGATGGGGTGATTGTATAGACCAGATCAATCATCCAATCGGTCTGAATAGTGCTAGTATACTTACCTTGGTGGGAAATTATGAAAAGCAAATAACTGTTTTTATCATTTTGTGTTATGTTCATGTGTCATTTATACCAAATATTTTTTTTTCTATCATTTAGTATCATCGAGAACTTCATCCAACCCAAAGAGAATAGAATTGGCAGTAAATATAAGAAGACCGGATATTTCCAATACACTGGTGAAACATTCACAAAGGAGATTCCCAAACCGGTATATTTGGGTTTGTTAGGTCCCGTAATGAGAGGAGAACTACATGATGTCATTGTTGTCCATTTTTACAATAACGCTTCACGAAACTACTCTATACACCCACATGGTGTATTTTACCACAAAAATCACGAGGGTAGGTCTGATAAAGTTAGTTTTTTTAATCTTATTTCTAAGAGTCATTTAACCTACTTATCTAAATTTTACATTTTCAAATAAAATGTTTTGCCTATAACTTTGCTGATTTAAACTTTGTTACATATGGGATTAATACTATAAATAATTATGGACAGCTTAAGAAATATTTAAAAATAGAATTAATGCGGTATGAATATGTTATTTATATCGAAAAGTAACAACTTTTTGATGTATCAGAGATACTATAATATTTTTACCCCGCGATATCTGATATCACATTTAGTTAATTGGTCTTTAAACCTAACTTATTTTTGAGTATTTATCAAAGTCTGTAAATACTATATATCTGATATAGGCAATGTTTCGGATATCGCTAGTTTATGAAAGAATGTGTAGATGTGTAGGAATCGTTGCAACATTTGGCATCTTTCCGTCACTAATTGATTAGGTATTGATTAGGTAGTTTGATACATTAATTAAGTGTATTCAGCATCAAACTAAAAATATTTGTGTATGTCTGATTTATTTATTTATTTTTACCCATTCAAAAACAACTATACAAACCAAAAACTCCTACTATAAATATATCGTCTTACCTGCGTCATAATTGTGACCTAGTTAGGGAGCGGCTAGCCTTATTATTTTCGTCAAGGAAGTCTTTAACTGAATGAAACGTAAAGCGATGAATTTCAAATGTTAGACGCAGGCTGGTATATTTATCATGTCAGAAATGTGACGCTATTTCGTTTTGTGTCGTGCAGTGCTTTTCAACCTTTTTTTTTTTTTAAACCGTGTAAAAACAAATTTTGACTTTTTTTGTCTCGAAAAAAAAATTCTTTGAATGCGATACATTTATCTTAAAACCAGCGGATGGCATACTTTCTGAAATTAGGAGCTCCACACAAAGACTAAAACATTGGTCAAAATAACTTTTAGATGATGAATGAAGGCAATCAATGTGCCGATCACATTATTTTATTTGTAATCATTTTTTTTTGTTGGTGACATGAAGTAGTTTCAAGGGACACCAGTGTTCCACTCCTATGGGATAACGAATTAATCCCGTCACGTCCTGAATTCCACAAGTTATATATGTGCAAAATGACAACTATAATCAACTTCTGAAGAAACACTTTTTTTCAATTATCCCTGTTAAATATATGGTTGCAACGCAATCTAATATTGATATTTTACTGGGTCACTTTATGATAATTGTGATGAAACCTGAGCAGGGATGTTCTTACTGATATGAAAACTAGGGGCCGCCTAAGTCCAAACTACAACACGGATGCGCCCTTCAAGTTTAATGTCTACACTAATTTAATATTTTAGCATAATACCTGAACAGCAATTTATGCCATTACATCTTTAGGTGCTTTTTACCTATCACCATTTATGTATGTCTACAGGTGCACTCTAACAATCACCATTTGTTTATGTCTACATGTGCATTCTAAATATCATCTTTCGCTTATGACTACATGTGCACTCTAACTATTACCATTTATGTATGTCTACAGGTGCACTCTATCACCTTTTGCTTATGTCTACAGGTGCACTCTATCATCTTTTGTTTATGTCTACAGGTGCACTCTATCATCTTTTGTTTATGTCTACAGGTGCACTCTATCATCTTTTGTTTGTGTCTACAGGTGCACTCTATCACCTTTTGCTTATGTCTACAGGTGCACTCTATCATATTTTTTTATGTCTACAGGTGCACTCTATCATCTTTTGTTTATGTCTACAGGTGCACTCTATCTGGACAACACGACCGACTTCTATAAGGTGGACGACAGTGTTCCCCCAGGCGGTGAAGTAGTACTGGAGTGGTCAATAACAGTGGACAACGCCCCCACAGACGACGACCCCAACTGTATACCGTGGCTGTATCACTCTCACGTGAACGCTGTCAGAGATGTCGCCACTGGCCTTATCGGTCCTCTGGTCACCTGTAAAAAAGGTGAGAGTATAATTATTGATTGTACTTCTGATGTCAATCAATCACAATCATCCCATCGATTGACCTTTCAGTCATCGGTTTGAAAGTCAAATTTCATTTTGGGGCTGACTGAGGTCATGGTAACGTCAGATTTGTCAAACACGGTCAAATTTGTCAATTTGGGTCATTTCACAGACTCAAGTATTGCCTTATTGACTTCTGTACCTCCAACATTTTGTAAATATAAATAAAAGGGAACATATTGTTTGATGACGATTTGCTCAATAAGTGTGAAAAATACACAATCAAATGACGACTTACTCAGTAATTGTGAAAGATACACAATCAAATGACGACTTACTCAGTAATTGTGAAAGATACACAATCAAATGACGACTTAGTCAGTAATTGTGAAAGATTACACAATCAAATGACGACTTGCGGAGCTTAATACTTGCATTTCCTCAACAGGTGTACTAAATGATCAAGGGGAGAGAACTGACGTAACAAATGACTTCCCGCTACTCTCGTTTAACTGGGACGAGAATCTAAGCTGGTTCCAGGAAGATAACATTCAGAACTACTGTCTGAACCCGCAGCTCTGTCAACGGCTGAACGCTGATGGTGACACTGACTTTAAAGACAGCAATGTGAAGAGGTCATTCAATGCTTTGACCTTCGGAACATTACCTGGACTTGAGGTTAGAACAGAGATCTAATATCAGTGTTTATTACCGGTAATTATAGCTCAAAAAATTGATTCCATGCAAAGAATTATATTTTTTTAAAGATAGAGCTTGCAAAGATGATTATAGTTGACCGTAATGTGTTTTTGGGCAGTTTGGTATATTGTGGTCATTGTGGTCAGTTTCAAGTTTAGGGCTGGACATGTTGCTGGAACCAACATTGCCGCATTTGATTTCAGAGTATTTTTAAAAGTGAAACACGTTCAAAATTAATTCTGAAAAGAACATCTGATGTCTAGAAATTGTGGAGGAGCTAAAGTTTCAATCGAAGAGGAAATTTTATTCATTCTGTTGTATTTTTGTTCAAATGAAATTTTTCTATTGAAATAATAGTATTTGAATAAAAAAATGTATGTTGCGATTCAACGATCTTTAAAATATGAAAATCTTGAGGGAAATGCTGTATTGAGGATAATGCTGTGTTGAGGATAATGCTGTATTGAGGATAATGTTGTATTGAGGATAATGTTGTATTGAGGATAATGTTGTCTTGAGGGTAATGCTGTATTGAGGATAATGTTGTATTGAGGATAATGTTGTATTGAGGATAATGCTGTCTTGAGGATAATGATGTTTTGATGATAATGCTGTTTTGAAGATAATGCTGTTTTGATGATAATGCTGTTTTAATGATAATGCTGTTTTGATGATAATGCTGTTTTGAAGATAATGCTGTTTTGAAGATAATGCTGTCTTGAGAATAATGCTGTCTTGAACAGTAAGAGTCCACAGAATATATATATATATATATATATATATATATATATATATATATATCATACAGAAAGCGCATCGCTTATTAAAAAAAGTCCTTTACCAAACACAGTGTAAAACTTGTGTTGTTATTTTTCGTTTGAACAATGCAGCACCAAAATATCAATACACTGTATAATAAAACACAAATTAAAAAACACACTCACAAAATCAATTTAGACTTACGAAAAACAATAACATCGTATATAATTTATATTCTGCGGTCCGCAGCAACCGTTTCACTCACTGGCCATTTGATATCACGATTTAGATGTTCAGTACAATAATGTTCAGTACAATAATGTTCAGTACAATAATGTTCAGTACAATAATGTTCAGTACAATAATGTTCAGTACAATAATGTTCAGTACAATATTGTTCAGTATAATAATGTTCAGTACAATAATGTTCAGTACAATAATGTTCAGTACAATAATGTTCAGTGCAATAATGTTCAGTAAATCAAATATATTTTGACTCTGCAATGCCACACATCGAGTTTTCCTCCGTTTTAAAACTATGTGCACATTTCCTGCTGTATTACAGGTGTGTCGAGAAGACAAAGTCGTATTTTACGTCTTTGGTTTCGGTAATGAGAAAGATGTCCACTCCCTTCACTTCCATGGACAAAATGTCAAGTTTCAACATGTCAGGTGAGTTAGCGGGAATTCACTGAAAGAAACGAGAATTAAAATTTGGGGGGTGTGGGGAGGGAGGTGTAAAGGGATAGCCTTCTTAGGTACTTGGGGGTCAGTCCCAGGTTGAGCCTTCTAGAGATATTTGGGGGGCCTGGCAGAGCCATGAAGAGATGTTTTGGGAAGGGGTCCTAGGCTGAGCCTTCCAGAAATGAATTCGGGCCCTTGAAGAGCCTTATAGAAATGTTCTGTGGAGCTAGGAATGGACCGTTAGAAATGTTTGAAAGTCGTAAGTTAAAGTACCTACATGGGTCCCTCTTAGCATCAGATTTAACAAGAACTAATACTTGAATGGTTCCATAATTAAGTGGGGTACTTCACTGATTGCTTAATATTTCTATCCATAACAACGGGTCTGGAGATATAATAATCGTAAATGACATATATATATATATATATATATATATAATACTAGTAGACAGAGAGGCGGTCAGTTTAAAGGCACACAAAGCTGGCTGCGTGTCCGAATGTTAACACTGACCACTGTCTTTTACAAAGGCTGAGCACCTAATGAATATATGAATAACTTTGTTCCAGGGGCGACACCGTGTATGTCTACAGTGCCACCTTCGTGGCTGCGGAGACCACGTCCACCACCGACGGTCAGTGGCTCATTTCGGACATGGTAGGCGATCACGAGAAAGGTAAAAAAAAACGTTTTCATTTCGGGAAATGTATTGATCTAAATCCAATAAGTAACGATGTAATCGTGTTTCATGACAAGACATTTTAGACTAGTTGGCTATGGATTATAAACTAATATTGACATTTGCCAGCAGACATGTTTAATCTTCTATAGGATAACTGAATATAGATACTATTTAAAAAAAAAGTACAGTGTATTATAATATAACGCCTGTATGTCAACAGAGGGTGCATATGCCAGGTACGTTGTCAACAACTGTAAGTATGCCCCCAGACCAACGGCAGCGCAACCTTTGACACGGTCATACTACCTGGCAGTGGAGGAGGTCAAGTGGAGCTACACGGCTGGAGAGTCGCCGGCCAGTGGTCGCCAGACCGTGGATGATGCGTAGTGAGAAAATATAGATAGATAGATAGATAGATAGATAGATAGATAGATAGATAGATAGAGAGAGAGAGATAGATAGATAGATAGATAGATAGATAGATAGATAGATAGATAGATAGATAGATAGATAGATAGATAGATAGATAGATAGATAGATAGATAGATAGATAGATAGATAGATAGATAGATAGATAGATAGATAGATAGATAGATAGATTGATTGATTGATGGTTTAGTTAGTCACTAATCTGATGTGTTAAAATATCGATCTATGATTAAATATCTGATTGATTGTTTTACATGCTAATCTATCGTTTCACCAATACTGTCTATCAGTCAGCCATTCCCATGCCTCCTCTCCCTATGCCCCTCCGACCTTCAGCTCACTACTTTATGCAGATATTGTATTAACACTCTTATTGCATTATTTACACTCTATGTATGACAAACACAATGTGCATCATTCAATCATCCATTCAGCAATCAGTCACCTGCTGGACTGAACGCCAACACAAGAAACAAAGGTTCTTTTGACTACAGGCGGTACAACACCAAGTACTTATCTTGGTACAGGGCTCATTCCTGGAGGTGAGTACATCTACCTGACACAACTCTTTTATATCCGTAGCTGAGTAGCAGTGATACTCTGTGTATCAGTCTAGCCAGTGATGGGACAGATGTGTATGACTCCAGAAAAAAAAAAGAAATGTCATTACTCTATGGGGTCTATATCCCATATTATCGATTACTCATCCTTTTCATTTAGATCTAAGTTTAACCTATTTTCGAACATTGCGTAAAGTCTATTAGTTTTGTACTTGGGAATAGGAAATTGAATGTAAATCTTGAATTCATATGGAATATGCAATTATATAAGAAACAGTATCGTTCCATTACTAATCCAATCCAACATAATATTAAACAATTACAACTTGTGGTTTGAGATTGTGTCTTCTTCTTATTCACTTCATGAATCTGTTCCATTCATCAGGTGGCCCAAATGGTCAATAAACAGTCCTGGGTCCAATGGCACAACTTACACAAAGGCCAAATTCGTCCGCTACACAGACGCATCGTTTGGAAAGAGAGTTTCAGAGCAGCCACGGGATGCCCACCTTGGAATCGTAGGGCCGGTTCTAGGTGCTGAGCTGGGAGATAGACTTGTGGTTGTGCTGAGAAACTATGTTCCTTTCAATGTTTCCTTCTTAGCCCATGGCATGAGTTATGACGTGAAAGAAGAAGCTGCAGGTAGAGTAGTTTGATTAAGGAGATAGTGTTGGAAATGCTGTGCACATCATTTACATAATGTGCACAGTAACTAAATGATGTGCGCATATAATGGGTGTGCACAATAAGTGATGTGAACATTTAATGGCTGTGCACAATAAGTGATGTGCACATTGAATGATGTGCATCGTAAATGTTGTGCACATCGTTAAATGTGAACAATAAAGTATGTGCATAGTAGCTGGTGTGCACAGTAAGTGATGTGCAATATTAATGATGTGAACAGTAAGATGTGTTCACTTAATGTATTACTTAATGATGTTTATACCAATTTAGTAGAACTATACCAAGGGCTGGCCAAGAGTGTGGTCAACGAGAGAGAATTCGGCCACCATTGGACTACACCTTTACATTACTTATTAATTTCTTATTGTCTGTTTCGGGTTGTTTATTTTTTAAGAAGGAGATATTACACCAGGTGGAGCTGTAGGTCAAGGCCATGCCCACACCTACACATTCTATGTCCCCACCAACCTACTGGACGGTGCCTCTGAGCCGTGTAAAGTGTTCCTGTACACGTCAGGAGTTGACCCCAGACGAGCTCAGAACACTGGACTTGTGGGTCCTTTGTTGATATGTAGGAAAAATCAACTGACCATATACCGGGTTGGTATTGTTTTATTATCGCAATATTTCTATCTATAATACAAATTTTACATCATATGTTCCGGTTTCCGTCTGTCATCGCTACTTCCGTCTGTCATCGCTACTTCCGTCTGTCATCGCGACTTCCGTCTGTCATCCAACATGGCGGCATAAACAATTCATCCAAGATGGCGGCATAGACAATTCAAAGATGGCAGAAACATTTACTGTTTTCTTCTTGACATGCATAATCCGGCTACCAACTGGCCAGCCGAGTAAAAAGTCTCCTACATGGCTGCCAGAATTGACATTGGACCAGCCGTATGTTTAGTGCCGAGGTGACAAAACACCGTACACTAACATACGGCAGGTAAGATCGTGAATGCCAAATGGCAATCACAATGTGATACTGTTTTCGACCGCCTCAATCATTACCAAAGGGCAAGAAGCGATCTTATGAGAAGTTACACAAAGTCATGCCAAATATTCTGTGATACTCTCCGAAACAAATTTTTAAGAAAGAGAGGTTCCAAAGGCCTATCTATATCTCACAGTAACGTAATAAATCTATGGTGTTCAATTTGTTAATAAATGAGAAGCGATCGTAAAAGAAATATTTACAGAAATCGTTCAATTAATATTCTGTGTTATGTTCCACAATCTCAATTTTAAACCAAAATTATGGATAGCTAAATATAATGTAATATTTATATTGTTTAAATTGTTATTATTTCTAAAATATGTCTATTTCTAATTATTTCCCTTTATTACTAATCTTATATACGTCACTTTTTTTTATTTTTTGACTATTACGTCACATGAATGAAATGAATAAGGGTTGATTTTGAGTAGCGCCGTACACAACGTTTACAATGCAAACTAATCATTTATGATGGGGGCACACAGAGAGGGTGTATGGAGGGGGACCAGTTTCAGGAGGGCCCCCAAAATATTTTTTAAACTAAATATTAAGTACATTATCTCATGTCAAAATGTAGTGGCTCCCGAAGATGCCTAAAATCCCTTGGTTCGGCATTGGCTTCACAGAACTATAATGTTGAAAGCTTTGATATGTCTTTCTTTTTTAAGAGGCCTAATGTTTTCTGCGTCTGCGGCCTCAACTGCATTGATGGAATACTATGTTTTTAATTGAAGGTCAGCTAAAGCTACACAACGATTCTTTCTTCTCGGGACCAAGCTTGAGAAGCGTCAAAAAATTATCTCATGCCAAAATGCAGGGCAGCCCCCAAAGAGGCCAAGCCACCGGGCCCGTAAATTCCTAGGTTCTGCACTGCCGGGTCGGCAATTTTTCTTAGTTAATTGTACTATGCTACAATGTAAAACAGTAAATAAACCACCTGGTAAACATGTAGCGTTTTGCTTAACACAAGCACTCACTCACGTCTCTCTTTTTTTTTTAAATACGCCATGTTGAACATCATAAAACATTAAATGAATAACTGTTTGGAAAGGAGTCCATTAAAATATTATGAAGGAATATGATTTTAAGAGTTGTTGTTTATGTCTACCCATAGTGAGGATTATTTTTTTTGGGAGGAACTATTTAACATATGAATTTTATTTGATGTATTATTAGGTGTCCATTTCTCAAATGTATTTTGGCTACAATAATCTGTTCATGTCCTTGGGGCCACTGCAAGTATATAGACCAGAGATGAGCGGACAGCGGACGCGTCCGCTTGCGGACGCAGATCCGCAGACTTTTCCGAATCAGCGGACTGACAGCGGATGCTTCGTATGGTTAAGTTGCGGACTCGCGGACTGACGCGAATCTTCTTTAGCGTTACCATAAAAAATTTCAAGTCATTTAAACAGCTAAATTTTAGCAATGCGGACTGACTGCGGACCAATGTTGTATGATTCTGCGGACGCGGACGCGGATCATTGATAGAAATCCGCGGACGGACGCGGACGCTAAATTTCAAGATCCGCACACCTCTGATATAGACTGATTGTTAACGCGCTAAAATATATATCACCATTTTCAACTCCAACTGTGTGCCTACTCGCCGGTCCGGGTACCGGGCCTTTGATAACTAGTTATAGAAAAAAGAGGAAACGTTTTCAATCCCAAAATAATATTTTTTTTCCAAACAAGAAACTAACGAAACATAATATATTGAAAGTCTCCATTGAGGTTTCAGAATAGGTAGGCAAACTTTTTTAAATCGCGGGCTACATTGTGTCATTAAATTTCACACAATCACCGGACTGAGAGCAGATGGTTAGAATGTTTGTATAAACTTATTGAGTTTTTAAGTTGCGTGTTAAACCATATTTTGCCAACCATTGGGTTGGAATGTTCATTGAAAAAAATATAATTTTCATCAGTTGTTGGTATGTTTTGATAAATCACCTATATACCTAATAAATTATACATAAAAATCATAGTTGTAAATATAAAATATTGTATTAAAAAATAGCCATATATACTTATTATATATTTTATCTTAAAAAAGAACGGGGGGGGGGAGGGGGTAATGGAGGGAAAATGAAAATATGTCCACAAGTTACGTGCCCTTGACAAGAAACGATTTTTTTTTTATCTTTTAAAGTTAGAGAATTTAGCAAACTGAAATAATTTTGAATCATTTGGTAATAGACAGGCTGACTGTTGTATAGATTTGTTATTGCATTTTATGTTGCGCTTTATTTGAAATTTGCTTGTTATCAAACAAAACTGTAACAAATATTTGTTTTTTCCACAGCTGCCAACTAAACAATTTTTTCTCCTGTTCTCTATTGTTGATGAGACAAAATCTTTCTACAGTAATCAAACTAATGAAACAGTAGCGGACATGAAGTTTGGTAGGTAGTTCAAAATACAACAGGCAATTATATCTATATCACTTATTAATAGTGCTTCATTGCTCTGTTCTATTCCATTTACACTAAAGCTATCAACGGTTACACTCGAGGGACTCTGCCAGGTCTGGACCTGTGTTACGATGAGACTGTCCAGTGGCATGTCATGTCAGTCGGCACTGAGCTAGATGTCCACACTGTCACCTTCGACGGAAACGGTTTCACGGAAGACGGACAGAACAGAGACGGGCGTCACCTGGTGCCTGGGGAGACTGGGACACTGACCATGAGGCCGGACACACTAGGTAAACAGCACTGAATATATTGTTGTTGCTGTTGTCTGTTGTTCTCTCTCTCTCTCTCTCTCTCTCTCTCTCTCTCTCTCTCTCTCTCTCTCTCTGTATGTGTGTGTTGAGAGTTCAATGTCATTTGTTGAAAACTAAAACACAGTTCATTTTAAAATTAGACTGTACTTGATTTTAAACTAGTCGGACCACGTGGTATATGATATAATTTAAAATAGCATTTTAATTTAAGAATCAGCCTAAATCATAACAAAAAAATAAGACCATTGCGTATTGCGCCCTATAAACAGACTAACACAAAAAAGAGAATAATTTGCGAATAAATGTGGGTTTTCTGGTGCAAATCATAAGCTGGCGCTCAATGCGCATGTCCGGTGTGAGTTTAATTTCCGTGCATCATTATTGCAGAATTATATTGCAAATGAAATAGCCGGGATTAAAGGGGGGGGGGTTAAACACATATTTGTGTATATATATATATATATATAATTGCAATTAAACTTCAACCAGGTAAATGGATGGTGTACTCACAGTCCTACCTTGCCAGGCAGAACGGAATGTTTGCTTTTTACGATGTCAACGAGTGTCTGAAACGCTTCTCAGAAAATGTTAGTGGTCCTAAGGGAGCTAAACGTGAATATTTTATCGCCGCCGAAGAAGTTTTCTGGGATTATGCCCCCTTGCAGAGAACAATCGTCAATGCGGAAGACTTGAATGATCCGAACACGTAAGCACTACCTTAATTGTAGCTGTACTCAGTAGCTGTAAGGAATAATTATTGTCTATTAACCTCTGGAATACTTTAATACACTTTTCACAAAATGAGCGTTATTTATAATTCACAGTGAAGGCAGCATCTTCGTTCGACATGACGCCAATCTCATTGGCCACATCTACAAGAAGGTCGTCTTCACAGAATATCAGGACGGCACGTTCACCGCAGTGAAACCAGGGTCAGATCGCGATATACTTGGCCCAGTCATGAGGGCAGAGGTCGGAGACACTGTGATAGTGACGTTTAAAAACAATGCTTCCAGACCGTACTCTTTTTACTCTCATGGTCTGAAGAAAAGGTATTTACAGTCCAGGGACGTGGCGTGTTGCCGGTCATAACTCTTAGAGAAAATTTTTTTGATGTTTTTATAGCTATGTACAAAACACAGATGAATATAGACTTATATATTTGTATAAATTATTAGACTAACCACATATACAATTCATATATATATATATAGCCTATATATATATATATATATATATATATATATATTTAAACTTGTAGTCATTTTATTTGAATGATTATGCTAACTAGATTCAGTACCATTATATAGCATTTTCTATACATATTACTATGACCGGCAACACTCACGCCTCGTCCCTGTTTACAGTCATAGTTTTATGCAGCCTGTAACTAATGTTGTATCTAGATGTTAGGGAACTAATTACTAATACTGTAATGTTTGCCTGAAAGTTTACTAATACTGTAATGTTTGCCTGAAAGTTTACTAATACTGTAATGTTTGCCTGAAAGTTTACTAATACTGTAATTTTGCCTGAATGTTTACTAATACTTTAATGTTTGCCTGAATGTTTACCAATACTGTAATGTTTGCCTGAATGTTTACTAATACTGTAATATTTGCCTGAATGTTTACCAATACTGTAATGTTTGCCTGTAAAACATTTTCAACATTTCAGCCAAAGAGACAGCGGTGTAGACTACGGCTACTCTAAAGGTGTCGACCCTGGTCAGACGCGTCAGTACATCCTTCAAGTGCCCCCTCGTGCCGGGCCGGGTTCCAACGACCCTAACTGCGTACCCTGGTTGTACTACTCCTCGGTTGACCCAGTTAAAGACACCCACTCTGGGCTGATGGGGCTGATGGTAGTCTGCAGGTCAGTGCCAATATGTATCTGTGCATCTAATTAGCCGTAGACAAACTGGGCAGCTACACAGGGCCCCTCCCTAATGCTAACTTGGGGCGTGGCTTCCATTATAAATTTTATTAAATCTGGTGCTTAGAAAACCCTTGATTTAGAAGTGGTACCTTCAAGAATTAATTTCGATTGAATTTAGATGCTAATTCTAGCATTAATTTCTACTAATTCTGGGCCACAACTGCTACTTTTGCCTAGGGATCAACATATCACTGGAAGTCTCAGCCTAGAGCCCCCACATATCACTGGAAGTCTCTGCCTAGGGCCCCCACATATCACTGGAAGTCTCAGCCTAGGGCCCCCACATACCACTGGAAGTCTCAGCCTTGGGCCCCCACATACCACTGGAAGTCTCTGCCTAGGGCTCCCACATATCACTGGAAGTCTCTGACAAGGGCCCCCACATAAGTCTCTGACAAGGGCCCCCCCATATCACTATGTCTCAGCCTAGGGCCCCCACATATCACTATAAATCTCAGTCTAGGGCCCCCACATATCACTGGAATTCTCTGCCTAGGGCCCCACATATCACTGGAAGTCTCAGTTTAGGGCCCCCACATATCACTGGAAGTCTCTGACAAGGTCCCCACATATCACTATAAGTCTCTGACAAGGGCCCCAAAAAACTTTTAAAAAGGCTATAGGTCTACTACAAAATAACTCCATGCTGAAACACCTACAGCTCATAGAGTATCTTCTTTAAATACTATTATTTTTCTGGCTGACCATCCAATCAGTTATTGTCTTCATTCGCCAGGCGAGGAACACTGGACACAGATTCCAGGCGTAAGGATGTGAATGCTGAACAATGTGTCTACATGAGTGTCATGAATGAAAACTTGAGCCACTACCTGGAGGAGAACGTGATGACCTTTGCACCTGGCCGTGTAGGGACAGATTACAGGTAAGACATAGAATGTCATAGTATTAATGACAGATACAGATAAGACATAGAATGTCATAGTAATCATGAAAGATACAGGTAAGATAGAATTTCATAGTGATCTGGACAGACTACAAGTAAATCATAGAATGCCATCGTGTTCTGGACAGACTACAAGTAAATCATAGAATGTCAAAGTGTTAAGATAATGGATAAAACGTAGAATGCAGTTTTAATATTTAAGAAAAGTGAAATAGTTATGTTCAAGTGAGATTTCATAATTTAGTACTGTTTAAGTATAAAATAGTGCTGTTTTAGTCCCAGGTCATATTTTAGTTTCAGTTTTTATTTCGTTTTTTCTGTAATAATTTTCGTTTTCGTCTAGTTTTAGTCTTGCTGCTAATTTTAGTTTTAGTTTTAGTTCTCGTTGACGAAAAGTCAACATTTTCGTCAACGAAGGTTTTAGTTTTAGTTTTCGTGAACGAAAGCAACACTATATTTTAGTTTCAGTTTTTATTTCGTTTTTTCTGTAATAATTTCAGTTTTCGTCTAGTTTTAGTCTTGCTGCTAATTTTAGTTTTAGTTTTAGTTCTCGTTGACGAAAAGTCAACATTTTCGTCAACGAAGGTTTTAGTTTTAGTTTTCGTCAACGAAAGCAACACTATATTTTAGTTTCAGTTTTTATTTCGTTTTTTTCTGTAATAATTTCAGTTTTCGTCTAGTTTTAGTCTTGCTGCTAATTTTAGTTTTAGTTTTAGTTCTCGTTGACGAAAAGTCAACATTTTCGTCAACGAAGGTTTTAGTTTTAGTTTTCGTCAACGAAAACAACACTAGTATAAAATATTCTAGTTAGACCAACCAACGTTTTGGCAATTTAGAAGCAAATTAAAGATGTTCAATAAGAACCATTTGATAAAAAAGTAAACATTAATTTAAGAATCCAATCAGTTATATTCTAATGTTTACATTGACTGGTCCTGGTCTTTGTATAGATCTTACATCAGATCCTATTTGCTAATTTCAAAGACAGACTTATATTTAACACAAATCTTGTGTATTATTTAATTTGATCTACGCAATAGCTAATGAGACATCTATTAAAAAAAAAAATATTTTTGAGTCAAATATGGTACCTAATATTTTTCGCTTTATTGTCCTAGAAATGACGAACTTTTCCAAGAAAGTAACAGGAAGCATGCCATCAATGGCCGACTTTACGGAAATAATGAAGGCCTCGTCTTCGAGTATGGCCAGAAAATAGTTTTATACGCCATGAGTTTTGGTTCTGAGGTAGGCAAGAGTTACAATAAAGATTCTAACACAATCTTTTGCCCATATTGCTTCTTCAACAATGTGATGTTTTATCTATATATTACAAAGATACCATCCTGCAGATTTATTGACAGATAGATATATACAGTTAGTTGATAGATACATATGTAAATACAGAGATATATACATAGCTTGTCGATAGATACATATTGAAATACACAGATAGATATATAGATAGTTGATAGATAAATAGATAGTCGCAAAGACAGACAAATTGATCGATATTTAGAACATACCATATAGACCCACTTTCACTGAGGAATAGCTCCTTGAAAGTGTTAATGTTTCAGTAACAGAGTGATTCAAATGGAAACATTCATTTTAGGGCTTACATTAAGTGAGTGATTCAATAAAACCATTCAACTTACTGTATTTCAGATTGACCTCCACACGCTACATCTCCACGGACACACCTTCGTCCACTCCAGCCAGAAACATCGTGATGACGTCATCGCCATGTTTCCCGGTATGGCCGAGGCCGTGGAGATGGTCACCGACAATCCGGGCACCTGGTTGATACACTGTCACGTGCTGGACCACATAGCTGCTGGCATGGAGACCACTTACACGGTTCTACCCCCAGGTATGTTTAGGCGGTAAACAAAACAACTTGTCGGGTTTGTTTTTTTCTTACAAATGATATCAAAGTTAAACTAAACCACATTGAACTCCCTTAATATTTGTGCGTTTTCCCGTTCTCTGCTGTTATGTTCTGTTGACATTGCCACTTCTTTTATGATAACTTAATAATTTAGTAAAGATTTTTTATTTTGCTTTATATATATATATATATAACCAGGTCGTAAAACAGACAGTTACAGACAGACAACGAGGCAGTGAGATGTCATCCATCCAGATCAGATTGAAATCTTCACACGGATGTCATCAAATGTCATGCAAAAAACTGAATACCTTGTCGCTTTCGAAAACCTCATGGGCTTTTTTATTATTTTTTAATCTACCCAGAGTCACGGGGCTTAATATCGAGTCTGTTTTTTTTTGTTACTGAAGCCCAAATAATTATTTCAACTTTAAACTGTTATTATTTAAGGACACACATTTGCTCCACGATCATAGTGATATAAACAAGTTTGTTATTCTGGCAGACATAGAATGCTTGAATTACTGCATGTCAACTTGGAGGGCAGTCAGAGCACTTGTCAGTGGCCCAGGCTTAAATTCACGTACCAGAGGGGGGGCCGCAGTTGTCAAAGATTTTTAGGGGGCCCTTGATTTAATGGCGCTGATCTTTATAACGATTTTGTTTGTCCAGGGCCCTGAAATGTACCATTCCTTGCGGTCTTCTAAATTTAGCAACGGTTCTGACATATTTTTGCATATCGTCGTGTTCATGTTGATACATTATCATATATAATAATACTCATTTCCAGTGTGCGTTAAATCGAAAGTAAAGAATTAATACAATAGTATTCCAGTTTAAAATACAATCATGAAAAAATCGGATCTGCTTGAAACTAAAAATAACCTAGCCTACCGATCAAGCCTAAGGGGATATAACTCTATGCAAAGGTTTTGCACGGTACAGCTAGTATTATATAACACATTTAGCACTTTATCTGGTTCATATTTAAACAAATTATCATTGATATATATATCACATCAGCTCCATGATACTTGTGACATGTTTAGCATCCCGAGTTAAATGATTGTCCTGCTCTAGATATTGTAGGACATACTGTAACGCAGTGTCCTGCTCTAGATATTGTAGGCCATACTGTAACGCAGTGTCCTGCTCTAGATATTGTAGGACATACTGTAACGCAGTGTCCTGCTCTAGATATTGTAGGACATACTGTAACGCAGTGTCCTGCTCTAGATATTGTAGGACAGACTATAACGCAGTGTCCTGCTCTAGATATTGTAGGACAGACTATAACGCAGTGGTGCTCAACCTTTCACACTTCATGACCCACCTTAAAAACTTTTTTGTTCTAGCAACACACTAGGACAATTTTGTTCTAGCAACACACTAGGACTAGGACAATTTTGTTCTAACAACTCACTAGGACAATTTTGTTCTAGCAACACACTAGGACAATTTTGTTCTAACAACACACTAGGACTAGGACAATTTTGTTCTAACAACTCACTAGGACAATTTTGTTCTAACAACTCACTAGGACAATTTTGTTCTAGCAACACACTAGGACAATTTTGTTCTAACAACTCACTAGGACAATTTTGTTCTAACAACCCACTAGGACAATCGGTTTTTGTTCCGGCGACCCACCTGCCAAGCAAAATTCAGAAATAAAGAAATAAACTAGAATAACAGCGTCATTAATTGTATGTGTAGGTTCTCTCCCCTTTTTTTTTTTTACTTGATAGATTTACCAACTTTCAGTTTTGTCACTAATAGAAATACAGTTGTTATTATGTACACATAGCTACCCGATCTGTTGATTATAAATTTAAATATTGCCGCGACACACCTGGGGTCGCGACCCACACACTAACAACCACTGCTCAAAACGAAACGATGACACCAACAGAGGGTGGATGGGGGCGGGGGGGGAAGGGAATGACTAGAATCAATGAAATCCACCATCCGTTGTTGTTTTATTACATCGTAAAAAAAAAAAATTTTAATACTGTGAAGTGTTGTGTTTAGTTGTTTTATCCAAATGTTATAAACAGAATGGAATAGAAAAACAGAACAGAAACTGGTTTGTTGTAAGTTACATAATATGATATCAACATAAAGCCATTATTGGCCATTTTAAACTATAATAAGTTTTTCTTGATTCCACTTATTGTCCATTCTGAGTGTTTCACTTTCCCAACATCTTTGTTTACGACCAAGTGACTGAACTACAAAAAAAAAAAGGCAATTTCACAAACTGCCCTGTTCTATTATTAAGTCGGATGTTTTATCTTTACATCAGTTTACACATATGTATCATATTGTTTAATATACTTTTTTTATTTCGTACACGTTGTAAATTGCATAGTTTTTATTACATTAATGTAATAATGCTGAAAATAAAATGATTTTCATTTCACTTACAAATTAATTTTTGGTCGTTGTTGAAATGATCTCATTATATTCGATTAGAAAAAGCCTACGCATTAGATACATTCCGTTTCAACAACAAGCCCCTTGGACTAAACGTTTTTACTTAATGAATGAATTACTATTTTGTAGGCATTTTATCAATATGTTACATTCTTTCTTGAAATGAATTTAATGAAGTCCTGAAATGACGTTTACCAGAAAGAATAATGATAGCTTATCTTTCTTATTTTGAGAATAAAAAGTTTACATTTAAATATAGCCTATCTTGCTACAAACGGCTGCATGAACTGAAATAAATAAAATATTTGCCCCATTTATCATTTATTTTGCTATAAATATGTATTTATTTGTTTGAACACTTTGTGTACGAGGCTTAATCGGATATTTTTGAACACTTTGTATATGGACATAAATCAGACAATGGTTTGATATGATAATTAAGCTGAATAAAGTATTTTGCATTTTCCAAGACTTTGTTGACTCATTCTACTCACAAAAGAAATATTTACTGCTTTTTAAAATATTTTCACCAAACTGAAAAAAAAATTGTTTTAAAACATTCGATTGATTTTATCGATCATTCAAGTTTTCAACTCAACAAAATATTTTTACTAATGTTCTCATTGTTTTCTGACTTTTTTAAAAATACGAAAGTGGTTATATGACAAACGTCTTCAGTATTGTTCATTATATGATATACAAGAGGATACACTAAATGCAAGTCTGGTAAGAATCGTGTCAGACTTGTTTAACCCTAACCATAAATCAGAAGGTAGGGCCTTAAAAGTACGTGGGGCTAGCGGTAAATGGTCCTAGAAGCACAATGGCCATAAAAGTACAATGGCCATAGAAGTGCAAGGGGCCTAGCAGTATAATGGCCTTAGGAGTACAATGGTCCTAGAGGTACAATTGCCCTAGCGGTACAAGGGGCCTAGAAGTACAATGTCCCTTGCAGTGCAAGGGGCCTAGCAGTATAAGGGGCCTAGCAGTATAAGGGGCCTAGCAGTACAATGGTCCTAGAAGTACAATGGTCATAAAAGTACAATAGCCCTAGAAGTACAAGGGACCTAGGAGTACAATGGCCCTAGAAGTATAAGGGGCATAGGAGTACAATGGCCCAAGCGGTACCAGGGGCCTAGTATTACAATGGCCCTAACAGTACAGGGGCCCAGTAGTGCAAAGGGCCTAGCGGTACATGGGACCTAGCAGGAGAGTCGTCTGCTGGACAAACGTTTAAGTTTTGTTACAGTTAGCTTACAAAAAAAAATCTTTAGACGCACCCCCCTCCCCAACTTACACACACCCTTCTATCAGTTGACACCCCATCACCTCCACCCCCGTCCCTACTGCGATTTCCATCACTGTCGAAATAAAGCTGTAAATCAACAAGCAGTATCTCTGCAGTATGTTTCGTTTGATAAAAACCCTACCAACAACAACAACAACGATGTACAACATTGAGTTAGTCATCATGAGAGATCAACAGTATTGTGTTTCCGCCATCCAAACAACATGAGACTTGTGTTGTGTACAGCCCTAGATACAGACCATACCCCCTGGACTAATCAGCCGGTCTAGCTTGAGGTTAATGTGAGCAGACAGGTTAAGACTATAAGTAGTTATGTGACGTACATTGAGATGAACAAATCATTGTCCATAATTTAGTTTAATCTCGGCAAGTATTCACGCTTATCCAGTACTGACACGAGTTTAGTTAGTCTACAGAAGGTTTGTTTTTATTTTAACTTTATACCTTTTTTATGTAAATTAAATTATAATTGTCGCATTTCATTTTAATTTTTAGAGCATTTTCTAAAAAAAAATGCTCTATTGTCCCCGTTTTGTCTGTCTGTCATCACACTAGATCTCAACAACCATAAGTCCTACACCCATGATGTATATATCATTTTGTAGGTCTTGGCCTGCCAAGAAATGACTTTTTTCCATTTCGCGATCTGACCTCTGAGGGCCGTAAAAGGGGGCTTAGTACCGTTTTTTACAATTTAAGCTATATTAATAAAGGAGCGCCCTATATCTCAACAACCATAAGTCTAGACCCATGATGTATATATCATTTTGTAGGTCTTGGCCTGCCAAGTGTACATCAAAAGTTCATTTCGCGATAGGACCTCTGAGGGCCGGGCTTCAGGGCTCCTAAAGGGCTTATATATTATATATACACCTTGTACGTTCAATAACCCATTCATTTGGTGCGAAATACTGCAGCACGTAGTTTCACCAAGATTTATTAAGAAACTCATCAAATGAAATAGTAAGCTTGTGTTCTGAGTTTAATTGAAAGTATCAGAGCTATGCAGCAATTGACGGAGTTTTCGGACGATTAAATGACTACAATTTCGAATGTTTTCAATTATGAGTCCTATTTCAGTAACCACAAACCACTTGTAGTTAGATTTAAGAGACAATAATTTTTTTTCAAATATAAAGAAACGTCTTTATAATTTTTTTTACAGATATATGCATTACACAATTGAATTTATAAACATTTCCAAAATTTACAAATATTTAATGAAAGCTAACAAACGTACTGATACATAACACGAAAATGCGCTAACACGTCCTGTGTCCAGAATGGAACAGGCTTAATTGCTTGTTTTTTTGTGTTATCTTACTTTATTTCATTCAGTCTCTATCCAGAGTCAATCAAACATGGCACAGATAATGATTATAGCTGCCTTGTTGCTGAACATTTCGCCGATGGGTTCCTATGCTCTCGTTCGTCAATATTTCATCGCCACCAGAGAGCTGGAGTGGGACTATGCCCCTGGAGGTGGAGTTTTTAGAACCCTTGAACAACAGACGTAAGTAAAAGGTTTTGCTACTCAGGTTTATCATACAAAGTTGATGGTTTGATCGAACCTTTTTTTTTTTTTGTTTATTGATGTGTTTTGTTAGTAATTCTTTGTGGGAAAATCAATATATATAACCCATTAAAGTTTAACCAATACAAAGTGTATTGATGGTGGGTCTTTAGTTTCCCATCTGATGATAAAATATGCCTAGTTACATTTTTGTGACTCTTCAAAATATATAGATAAATAGATAGATAAATAGATAGACAGACAGACAGATAGACAGACAGATAGATAGATAGATAGATAGATAGATAGATAGATAGATAGATAGATAGATAGATAGATAGATAGATAGATAGATAGATAGATAGACAGACAGACAGACAGACAGATAGATAGATAGATAGATAGATAGATAGATAGATAGATAGATAGATAGATAGATAGATAGATAGATAGATAGATAGATAGATAGATAGATAGATAGATAGATAGATAGATAGGTAGGTAGGTAGATAGATAGATAGATAGATAGATAGATAGATAGATAGATAGATAGATAGATAGATAGATAGATAGATAGATAGATAGATAGATAGATAGATAGATAGATAAATAGATAGATAGATAATGTTTACGTCAAGAATTAATAGCCCAAAGATGTATCTCGTTGTTAAATCGTCAGTTATGCTAAACTATATGCTCACTATTTTTAGATTTGCTGATAACTACATTATGCCTAGAGAAAACAGAATAGGAAACATCTATAAGAAAGCCGGATATTTCCAATACACAGATGACACTTTCAAAACGGAGATTCCCAAACCTATATATTTGGGTCTGCTGGGTCCACTGATAAGAGCAGAACTTGATGACGTCATTCAGATTCATTTCTACAACAATGCTTCGAGGAATTACTCCATCCATCCTCACGGTGTTTTTTACCTTAAAAATAGCGAAAGTAAGACAAAAGAAGACTGTCTTTATATCTTGCGATTGTTTACAGTAACAATTAGTTTTTTTTAAATGCAGTGTTTGTTTGAGTCATTATCTATCATAAGTCAAGTGATTGTAATTTGTTCAATTGGCCATTGATTGAAATCAGTTCATCTCCTTTTGAAGTGGCTTGAATTTTGTTCTAATAGTTCAATGTAGGGATAGTTTTTGGGATAGTGTAGTCACAGCAAGCATTAGATATTGTAGGTTACAGCAAGCATGAGTTATTGTAGGTTACAGCAAGCATGAGATATTGTAGGTCACAGCAAGCATGAGAAATTGTAGGTAACAGTAGGTATGAGATATTGTATGTCACAACAAGCATGAGATATTGTAGGTTACAGCGAGCATGAGATATTGTAGGTCAAAGTAGGTATGAGAAATTGTAGGTCACAGCAAGCATGAGATATTGTAGGTTACAGCAAGCATGAGATATTATAGGTCACAGTAAGTATGAGATAGTGTAGGTCACAGTATGAGTTATAGTAGGTCACAGTAAGTATGAGATAGCGTAGGTCACAGTAAGCATGAGATATTGTAGGTCACAGCAAGCATGAGAAATTGTAGGTAACAGTAAGTATGAGATAGTGTAGGTCACAGTATGAGTTATAGTAGGTCACAGTAAGTATGAGATAGTGTAGGTCACAGTAAGCATGAGATATTGCAGGTCACAGCAAGCATGAGAAATTGTAGGTAACAGTAGGTATGAGATAGTGTAGGTCACAGTAAGCATGAGATCACATATCAACTGCATTGCCCTCACAAAAACAACATTTGGTTTCAGACCCGTTTTATTTTTTATTTTGTATGGCCTTAGAGAGAAACTTTAAGAGACATTAGGGGGCCACTAGGCACAAGTATCCGTCGGAGACCCTCTAGTATCAGATGAATGAATATGACTTTTTTACTGGATGGGGCCCCTACTGACTGTGCGAGGGCCCAAGGTAACAACTGAGTTTGTCTCTCCATAAAATTGGACGTGATTAGACTCGGTCCGGCAACTCATCCATCTGGCGCTGCGCTAAAATTGCAAATGACAACGTCAGCTGATTCAAATAGTGGAGTTTTAAAAAAAAAGTTAACAAAGAAAATTTGAATTGACCAAGCAAATGATCTTTCTAAGTTTAGCGAAACGCTGACCTAGATAACGATAGTTCTAAGTTTAACACCAACCTAAATAGTAATTATTAAAGGTTTAGCACAACACTGACCTAGATAATGATACTTTTAGGTTTAGCATAACACTGTGACAAAGACCAAAAAAACTTTCCTTATTTATTTTATTTTTGTTTCTAGGTGCCCAATACCTGGACAACACAATGGGCATCTATAAGGTGGACGACAATGTTCCCCCTGGAGGTAAAGTTGTTCTAGAGTGGTCTGTCACAGAGAACAACGCCCCCACAGATGATGACCCCAACTGCCTACCCTGGCTATATCACGCCCACGTGAACGCAGTTCAAGATGTGGCCAGTGGTCCAATTGGTGTTCTCATCACTTGCAAGAAAGGTAAGTTCTCCTTGGTAGCTTTGGGTGACATTTGGGTGAGTTACTTCAAAGTGATTTCAGATGAATACAGCTTTACGCGTGATTCTAACTAGTAAAATGTATGTTTCTTATTACAGCTGTTGGCTGATTGTGGTCTATCGACGATAGTTTTGTATTCTATTTTTTTTAGAGCATTTTCGAAAAAAAATGCTCTATTGTCCCCGTTTTGTCTGTCTGTCTGTCTGTCATCACCCTAGATCTCAACAACCATAAGTCCTAGACCCATGATGTATATATCATTTTGTAGGTCTTGGCCTGCCATGTGTACATCAAAAGTTCATTTCGCGATAGGACCTCTGAGGGCCGGGCTTCAGGGCTCCTAAAGGGCTTATATATTATATATATGGCCCCATTCTACACCTTGTACGTTCAATAACCCATTCATTTGGTGCGAAATACTGCAGCACGTAGTTTCACCAAGATTTATTAAGAAACTCATCAAATGAAATAGTAAGCTTGTGTTCTGAGTTTAATTGAAAGTATCAGAGCTATGCAACAATTGACGGAGTTTTCGGACGATTAAATGACTACAATTTCGAATGTTTTCAATTATGAGTCCTATTTCAGTAGCCACAAAGCACTTGTAGTTAGATTTAAGAGACAATATTTTTTTTCAAATATAAAGAAACGTCTTTAGAATATGTTTTTTACAGATATATGCATTACACAATTGAATTTATAAACATTTCCAAAATTTACAAATATTTACTGAAAGCTAACAAACGTACTGATACATAACACGAAAATGCGCTAACACGTCCTGTGTCCAGAATGGAATAGGCTTAATTGCTTGTTTTTTAATTTGTTGGTCTGTGTACTTTTTTTTAATATGTCGGACTATATTAATTTTGTTTAAAATATGTTTATCAATTTTGTGTACATTTTGTTAATTACTTTTTTTGTGTTAAAATATGTGCGGGGTGTAAGTGTTGTGGATATTATGGGCTATATCGTTGTCAACTTGTGCTGTATGATACTGTAGATGTTATGGGCTACATCGTTGTCAACTTGTGCTGTATGATACTGTAGATATTACGGCCTACATTGTTGTCAACTTGTGCTGTATGATACTGTAGATGTTACGGACTACATTGTTGCCAACTTGTGTTTATGATACTGTAGATATTACGGACTACATTGTTGTTAACTTGTGTTATATGCATGAGCGTATTCATAAGGGGTCAAGGGGGGGGGGGGGGGGCATATGCTCTCCCCCCCCCCTTATATTTAAAAAAAAAATGTCATAAAGTTGTTATTTGCCCCCCCCTGGACAAATTTTGCCCCCCCCCCTGGAAAAATTCCTTAGCAACGCCCATGGTTGTATGATACTGTAGATATTACGGACTACATTGTTGTCAACTTGTGTTTATGATACTGTAGACAATGTGATAAACCAACATAAACAGAATTTTACATTTTAAAAAAAACATGGCAACTGCATTAGCTACATAGTGTTATCAAAGTCGTGTCCTATTATACTGACTAGGATGGGTTTTAGTATATATATATAAGACTAGATCGCTTTTAATCATCTACATCGTGTTTCTCATTATATTAAATGTATTCTTAGCACTGTCAACAACATTAATGGTATAACAGCCTCAGTTAGCCTAAGACAAAAGTTATCCAGCAGTTATGTTATAACCGTTCGGGGTCGAACTGTCCGCGAATCGAAACTTTCGGGTCGAATCATTAGGGAACAATATTTAAGTATTTCTAGAAGTATACATTTTATGAGTTTATTTATGGGCTGTTCTGATTTGGCTTCGTTTTTATATGTTTCTTATTATTTTAAATAGCTTTCTCTGTTTGTAAGCTTCTTTAAGCAGTTCCATAAAGCTGAGTCTTAATATGTGTTTCAATAGCTTCCTCAGCCGTTTCTTTCATCGGAAAATTTTAAAAAATAAAGGTTTTACATATCTTTCTATGGTATTAGTCAATCCATAGCTTTCTAATCGAGCATACTGTTAATCCATGGATTTTTAATCATGTACATTGTTAATCCATGACTTTCTAACCAGGTACATTGTTAATCCTTGGCTTTCTATTCAGGTACTCTAAATAATAAAAACGAGAGGACAGACGTCACGTATGACTTCCCACTTCTTGTGTTCAACTGGGATGAAAACTTGAACTGGTACATAGACTATAACATACAGACCTACTGCCTGAACCAGCAGCTGTGTCAACAGCTGAACGCTGATGGTGACCCTTATTTTATAGACAGCAACGTAAAGAGGTCAATAAATGCTTTGGCCTTTGGTACATTACCTGGACTTGAGGTAATAACTAACTAACATTATACAAGTGTCTATGTGTGTCAATATGATTTGTAGATATTTTACAAAGAGCCGCATCATAGTCAATTTAATAAGTTTTAATAATGAAATAGAAATAGAGAAATAATAGAGCCACATATAACTCACCATAGAGCCGCATATAACACACCATAGAGCCACATATAGCTCACCATAGAGCCACATATAACTCACCATAGAGCCACATATAACTCACCATAGAGCCACATATAACTCACCATAGAGCCACATATAACTCACCATAGAGCCACATATAAACTCACCATAGAGCCACATATAACTCACCATAGAGCCACATATAACTCACCATAGAGCCGCATGTAACTAGAGCAACTGCGACTGGTCACCAGTGTTTTGATGCTTGCTACCATTCTTTGATTTGTTCGGTGTGTTCCTATCTCCACATAGTACTCACATCAAACGGTACAACAGACAAAGGGCCGCTACACTGGGGAGGCAATTCAATACTTGTCAAGAACCCTGAAGAAAAGATGGTTACGTCCCTTTTGAATTTTTTTAAATATATTTTTTATTTTATAATCGAGTAGGCTTTTTTTGTTGGGGGGGGGATTTGGGGGGCGGGTCAAGATGGGGCAGGAGGGCCTCATTTTCTAGATCTTGCCGGGCCGCCCTTCCATATTGTCTGAATGGACGAACTAAAGAGGGTGGGGACGTGATTATAAATTTGTAATTTTATGGCCACGGGGATATGGGCGAAGCTCATGTTAGGATCTTTGCAATATTAAATAGTGGAAGCAAACCTATCAAAAAAAATTAATTCTGTCTTACTAAACGAACGCTGTGCTCTATGTTCAAATGATTGAAACTAAATCCATTTTTTTTCAGGTGTGTGTAGGAGACGATGTGAATTTTTACGTCATTGGTTTCGGTAATGAGAAAGATGTCCACTCCCTTCATTTCCATGGACAAAATGTCAAGTTTCAACATGTCAGGTGAGTCATTTCTAATTATATATATTGGATCAAACGTCAGTCTAATCGCGTTCCATTCAAAAAGAATTTCTATTGTCTTTGATGTTAACCCAATTATATTTGCTATTATTTTAATCCCGATAGAAGAAAAAAAAATTAAATATAGTCATAGCAAATCTCATGTATTCTGGGGCATCCAAGGATAGCACTTTGTATGTATTTTTATAGACTTAGACAGAGGTATTGAGCAATGTTCCCTCTAAGGTGTGGTATAAAGTGAGCAAGAAATTTTGTCTCTGAGCGACATTTTTGTTTGAGGCTAAAATTTGTGAGCGATTTAAGCGATGTCGTACGTCGGAGTGAGCGATCGTACGTGTAGTATGAGAGACGCTCTGAATACGTGTGAGCGATCGCTCATGCGCTCAGCTTAGAGGGAACATTGGTATTGAGGTATTTAATGGCCTTGGACAAAAATACCTGTTGTTGAAGGGAACTCAATAGTAGTTCGTACTTGGGGTCACATTTGGACATTCAGGACCTTAGGTCATTTCCTTCTTGAGCCTACCTATAAGAACGACCAGTGGACGGATGGTCTTGTGGTAAAGCACATGACTGTTGACCTGCGGGTCTCCTGGTTTGATCTCCCGTGAGGACCATTGGATATTTCAGGTCATGGATAAAATCCCCGCTATATGTTGGAGATGAAAGAAGGGCAATATAAAACAACAGTTCCATCAATGGTTTATAGTATCTAAGAGATTTCATCTCATCCTTACAGAGGACTTCACACATTAGGACTATGAGATATTTTTTACGAGTATATTTTTTTAAAATAATTAATTATACTTCTAGTGTTAAAATAATAATCTGATTGATTATCTACATTTATAAAATTTCACAAATTATTTGTGTTATCATACTACTACACACAAAAAAAGAAACATATTGATAAAAATGGGTTCATTTCAGCACGTTGTGGACTTATATAAAGACATATAGAATGAAACAACACAGACCAATAGTACACGTCGAACGGTGCCGCCAACAAATAATCTTAGGCCGTGACTATCTGCACGGTGCCCCTTAACCCCACACAAACACCTCTGTCCACACGCACATTTCAATTTCCAAGTCATTTTATAGCAAACATTTGTATTCGACTGGCCATTCAAGGCATTTAGTATTTTGGCATCCCTGATACAAGCATAACAACTATTATCACAACTATTATAACTATTATAACAACTATTATAACTACTATCATAACAACTATTATAACAACTATTATGACAACTATTATAACAACTATTATAACAACTATTATAACACACTTTCATTCAAGTCGATACACCTGTGAAACGTTAATGAAACTACGATTCTTATTTCCAGGGGCGACACTGTTTTCGTCTATAGCGCCACCTTTGTCACTGCAGAGACCACGCCCACTACAGAAGGCAAATGGCTCATCACTGACATGGTCGGCGACCACGAAAAAGGTTAAAAAGAAAAAATGAAGAGAGGGTTCCATCATTAGAAAAAAAAAACTGTTTCCGCTAACTCGTGTTTTGTTATCTTTTGTTTTACTTAAAGCTCTAGAGCCGTTCTTATGGTGCCGAGAGGCCAAGTCAAAGACTTATAGATAAAATATATCAGCTCGTAGTAAAAGTACTTATTGCCGGGTTGATAAATATATTTTTTGGACTCTTAAAACTAAAACGGAACTTTTTTTTATGGTTTGGGTAGGTGAGGGTCTTATTTTACCTTTCCTATAAGAACGTAAGATTATATAGTAAATAGCAACAGTTATATTTTTAGTATTAAATATTATGACGCACATATAATCAGATTTCTGTTTTTAAAATCAACATATTAAAATTCAATCGCTAATCGTTTCAGTTGTGTAGGTCAGTTCGTCAAACATCTCTTTGTTTCAGTCGTGTAGGTCAGTTTGTCATATATGTCTTTGTTTCAGTCGTGTAGGTCAGTTCGTCAAATATCTCTTTGTTTCAGTCGTGTAGGCCAGTTCGTCATATATCTCTTTGTTTCAGTTGTGTAGGTCAGTTCGTCATAAATCTCTTTGTTTCAGTTGTGTAGGTCAGTTCGTCATATATCTCTTTGTTTCAGTTGTATAGGTCAGTTCACATATCTCTTTGTTTCAGTTGTAAAGGGTCAGTTCGGCATATATATCTTTGTTTCAGTCGTGTAGGTCAGTTCGTCATATATGTCTTTGTTTCAGTCGTGTAGGTCAGTTCGTCATATATGTCTTTGTTTCAGTCGTGTAGGTCAGTTCGTCATATATGTCTTTGTTTCAGTCGTGTAGGTCAGTTCGCATATATCTCTTTGTTTCAGTTGTGTAGGTCAGTTCGTCAAATATCTCTTTGTTTCAGTCGTGTAGGTCAGTTCGTCATATATGTCTTTGTTTCAGTCGTGTAGGTCAGTTCGTCATATATCTCTTTGTTTCAGTTGTGTAGGTCAGTTCGTCATATATCTCTTTGTTTCAGTTGTGTAGGTCAGTTCACATATATCTCTTTGTTTCAGTTGTATAGAGTCAGTTCGGCATATATATCTTTGTTTCAGTCGTGTAGGTCAGTTCGTCAAATATCTCTTTGTTTCAGTCGTGTAGGTCAGTTCGTCAAATATCTCTTTGTTTCAGTTGTGTAGGTCAGTTCGTCAAATATCTCTTTGTTTCAGTCGTGTAGGTCAGTTCGTCAAATATCTCTTTGTTTCAGTCGTGTAGGTCAGTTCGTCATATATCTCTTTGTTTCAGTTGTGTAGGTCAGTTCGTCATATATCTCTTTGTTTCAGTTGTGTAGGTCAGTTCGTCATATATCTCTTTGTTTCAGTTGTGTAGGTCAGTTCACATATCTCTTTGTTTCAGTTGTATAGGGTCAGTTCGGCATATATATCTTTGTTTCAGTCGTGTAGGTCAGTTCGTCATATATGTCTTTGTTTCAGTCGTGTAGGTCAGTTCGTCATATATGTCTTTGTTTCAGTCGTGTAGGTCAGTTCGTCATATATGTCTTTGTTTCAGTCGTGTAGGTCAGTTCGTCATATATCTCTTTGTTTCAGTTGTGTAGGTCAGTTCGTCAAATATCTCTTTGTTTCAGTCGTGTAGGTCAGTTCGTCATATATGTCTTTGTTTCAGTCGTGTAGGTCAGTTCGTCATATATCTCTTTGTTTCAGTTGTGTAGGTCAGTTCGTCATATATCTCTTTGTTTCAGTCGTGTAGGTCAGTTCGTCATATATGTCTTTGTTTCAGTCGTGTAGGTCAGTTCGTCATATATCTCTTTGTTTCAGTTGTGTAGGTCAGTTCGTCATATATCTCTTTGTTTCAGTTGTGTAGGTCAGTTCACATATATCTCTTTGTTTCAGTTGTATAGAGTCAGTTCGGCATATATATCTTTGTTTCAGTCGTGTAGGTCAGTTCGTCATATATCTCTTTGTTTCAGTCGTGTAGGTCAGTTCGTCAAACATCTCTTTGTTTCAGTCGTGTAGGTCAGTTCGTCATATATGTCTTTGTTTCAGTCGTGTAGGTCAGTTCGTCAAATATCTCTTTGTTTCAGTCGTGTAGGTCAGTTCGTCATATATCTCTTTGTTTCAGTTGTGTAGGTCAGTTCGTCATAAATCTCTTTGTTTCAGTTGTGTAGGTCAGTTCGTCATATATCTCTTTGTTTCAGTTGTATAGGTCAGTTCACATATCTCTTTGTTTCAGTTGTAAAGGGTCAGTTCGGCATATATATCTTTGTTTCAGTCGTGTAGGTCAGTTCGTCATATATGTCTTTGTTTCAGTCGTGTAGGTCAGTTCGTCATATATGTCTTTGTTTCAGTCGTGTAGGTCAGTTCGTCATATATGTCTTTGTTTCAGTCGTGTAGGTCAGTTCGTCATATATCTCTTTGTTTCAGTTGTGTAGGTCAGTTCGTCAAATATCTCTTTGTTTCAGTCGTGTAGGTCAGTTCGTCATATATGTCTTTGTTTCAGTCGTGTAGGTCAGTTCGTCATATATCTCTTTGTTTCAGTTGTGTAGGTCAGTTCGTCATATATCTCTTTGTTTCAGTTGTGTAGGTCAGTTCACATATATCTCTTTGTTTCAGTTGTATAGAGTCAGTTCGGCATATATATCTTTGTTTCAGTCGTGTAGGTCAGTTCGTCAAATATCTCTTTGTTTCAGTCGTGTAGGTCAGTTCGTCATATATGTCTTTGTTTCAGTCGTGTAGGTCAGTTCGTCATATATGTCTTTGTTTCAGTCGTGTAGGTCAGTTCGTCATATATCTCTTTGTTTCAGTTGTGTAGGTCAGTTCGTCAAATATCTCTTTGTTTCAGTCGTGTAGGTCAGTTCGTCATATATGTCTTTGTTTCAGTCGTGTAGGTCAGTTCGTCATATATCTCTTTGTTTCAGTTGTGTAGGTCAGTTCGTCATATATCTCTTTGTTTCAGTTGTGTAGGTCAGTTCACATATATCTCTTTGTTTCAGTTGTGTAGGTCAGTTCGTCATATATCTCTTTGTTTCAGTTGTGTAGGTCAGTTCACATATATCTCTTTGTTTCAGTTGTGTAGGTCAGTTCACATATCTCTTTGTTTCAGTTGTATAGGGTCAGCTCGGCATATATATCTTTGTTTCAGTCGTGTAGGTCAGTTCGTCATATATGTCTTTGTTTCAGTCATGTAGGTCAGTTCGTCATATATGTCTTTGTTTCAGTCGTGTAGGTCAGTTCGTCATATATGTCTTTGTTTCAGTCGTGTAGGTCAGTTCGTCATATATCTCTTTGTTTCAGTTGTGTAGGTCAGTTCGTCAAATATCTCTTTGTTTCAGTCGTGTAGGTCAGTTTGTCATATATGTCTTTGTTTCAGTCGTGTAGGTCAGTTCGTCATATATCTCTTTGTTTCAGTTGTGTAGGTCAGTTCGTCATATATCTCTTTGTTTCAGTTGTGTAGGTCACTTCACATATATCTCTTTGTTTCAGTTGTATAGAGTCAGTTCGGCATATATATCTTTGTTTCAGTCGTGTAGGTCAGTTCGTCAAATATCTCTTTGTTTCAGTCGTGTAGGTCAGTTCGTCAAATATCTCTTTGTTTCAGTTGTGTAGGTCAGTTCGTCAAATATCTCTTTGTTTCAGTCGTGTAGGTCAGTTCGTCAAATATCTATTTGTTTCAGTTGTATAGGTCAGTTAGTCATATATATCTTTGTTTCAGTTGTGTAGGACAGTCCGTCATATATCTCTTTGTTTATTTCCAAGTCAAACCGTTCTTTTGAATGTTGTAAATATATTATAACACTGTTTTCTTTTGAAATCTTCACAATGACAGCTGGTACCTGGGCCTACTATAAGGTTACTAATTGTGAACAGAGTACGCACCAACCACGTTTATCAAAAACCAGATGGTACTACTTGGCCGCGGAGGAATACCAGTGGAACTATGCACGGTATGAATGTCATTATTGTACAGTTGGAAACAGTCATTGAGAAACACAATATCAGTATCGTGCAACAATGCATATTATTTGAAGTTATAAGCTTGGGGGTGGGGGTTGGGAGGGAGTAGAGGAGGGGAGGGGTGGAAGGCGAACAAGACAAGTTATATGAGTTCCGGTTGGCGATGTGATATGTTACTGCATGGCAAACTAAGAGTAGATTGTTTGAATGTACAATTATGACAAACTAGATAAAAGGCCCGGTACCCGGACCTGCGAGTGACTCCTTATAATTGAGTTGTATCCCTTTGACCATCTTTACAAATTCCCCAGTCTATTTTTAGCCGCGGAAGTTATACATACGTACATACGCCAGGCTAGCCGATTATGTATTAAATTGGTCCTACGGTATTAAGAACAACGCTGTAATTCAGGATTGGCAAACACACAGCACGCGTGCCATACTGGACAATCCATGAAAAATTCCTAGCAACGCAAACTAATTTATAAAAAAAAAATATTTCATTGCATTTTAAGTGCAAGTATTTAACAAGACACGATTAAAATTGAATGTTTAAAACTAACAGTTGTCTAACATAAATTTTTTTTTATTAAACTTTGCAACAAGATGTACCCTTGTCTTTTTTTAATCAAACAATTGTGCATTTAACCCTAAAAAATATTCAAATGCTATTTTGCTGGCGGAACGTACCGGAACGGCGTTCCGGCAACTTTTTTTTTCCGTATTCAAAAAATTACTTTTTACTGCACTATGTACTGTTGACTGCACTATATTTTCAGTGTTATTTCTTTATCACACGACGGACATAAATAGGTGTTCCGGTACCTTTTTTTTTTTAGAAAAAGTGCGCTGCTTTCTCACCTACCTGCACGCGGCAATCACGTGTTTACATAAATCTCGATCTGAAACATATAGAATTAGTGATGCAAGGGAAATAACTCATTTATTAGTGTCTTTTGTCACGATTATACCCCTTGATTCGAATAATTCGAATTTCGTTAACTTTTTTTATTTGTTAAGAAAAATAATAAAATAATGTATTTCAAAATTAATTTTGGTTCGTACATTGTTATTGAGCCAGAACATATATGGCGGGATTGCAAGAAAATATATAATTTTAAAAGTTCCTCAGAAATCGGTTACAACACATTTCCCAAATTAATTTCTCAACAGAAGTTTTGACTGGAGAAAACGGTTTGAAACATATGGTGCTGATACACACTAAAGGGATTTCATTTTGACTCACCTAATTTATGGCGCGCGCAAAAAAAAATGTAAATTTCAGTTTGTTTTAGTTTTACCACTTTAATAAGATCCTATTTGCCATCCGTACTCTAAGTTGAATCTGATGTGTGTGGCCTGCATATAGATTCCGTTAAGGCTCATCCAATTCTTCTGAAATGACATGATTGATTTTATAATAATTGCCTCCACAGTTCTGCAATGACATGATTGATTTCATAATAATTGGCTCCACAGTTCTGCTAATAAGCTTCCCCTTCTTCCCTTATAAACGATTCTATATTTTCGATTCATTGTAGAGAACATAATTGTAGAAGAACTGAAATAGTAAAATGAGCACCGTGTTTTATCTTTTTTTTTTATTTCAAGATACAACTACAAATTGAATTGTCCTAATGAAGGGGGAGGGGGGAGGTGCGGAGGAAAAGGGGAGAGATGAGTAAATATTTAAAGAAGAGTAGGGAAGAGAATACGTTATATCGAGGGGGGAGGGGGGAATATTGTTGTATAATGTTGAGATCTATTGTTACCCAATACAATCTATAGATATATAAATAATGTGGCATCGAAGGTATCCGATATGAAGAATGTATGTCAGACCTACCAAACCGACATTGTTAGTTTTGTTCCTAGTCCACGGTTCAAACTGATGGAAATAGTTTGTAGATAATTTACAACCGTTGTATGCTGTATGTTTTGATGTTATTTTAATACAGGTGAATGGAATGATTGAACAGTATATTCATATCTTACTGACCTAGTGGACAGTGGTTGAATCAAAGTAACGGTCCAGTCTTTCTCTTTTTAGTCCACAGTCAGATGGTCCCTACAGAAGGAAACGGTCCAGTGAATTTGATAGATATAAATCAGAGTTTTTATCATGGTACAGAGTACGAGCCTGGAGGTTAGTGGATGATGCTCTGAAATTCCTAAATGTATGTGCTCTTCCTCTCATATGCTCTACAACTATGTTCTCTACAACTATGTTCTCTACAATTATGTTCTCTACAACTATGTTCTCTACAACTATGTTCTCTACAACTATGTTCCATACAACTATGTTCTCTACAACTATGTTCTCTACAACTATGTTATCTACAACTATGTTCTCTACAACTATGTTCTCTACAACTATGTTCTCTACAACTATGTTCTCTACGACTATGTTCTCTACAACTATGTTCTCTACGACTATGTTCTCTACGACTATGTTCTCTACAACTATGTTCTCTACGACTATGTTCTCTACAACTATGTTCTCTACAACTATGTTCTCTACAACTACGTCTTCTACTGACATAGACATCTCTTCGATGCACTTAGAGTTTTATTTTTTACCCCGGTACTTAAAGTTAAAACTCTCATAACTCGATATGCTTGTGGGAAATAATGTCATTGATTTATTTGATTTGACGAGCAACTCGATGTCGTTAATATTAACTTTTATATCGATCAATCAATTTATCAGATTATCGATTTAGACAATTTGGACTTATTTTCTCATATTACCAGATAGATACTGTTATTATTTATATGTATTATTTAATTACATTAAAACATCTTTCCAAACTTCTTAACCCAAAGCTCAATAAATTTATATTTATTCATGAAATCAGTTGGCCGAAATTGTCCAATGCTAGTGCCCAGTTCAATGCTAACTACACAAAGGCCAAATTCGTCCGGTACACCGACGGTACGTTCAGAGAGGAGGCTACACGACTGTCCCAAGATGACCATCTGGGAACTTTAGGGCCTGTCCTACGAGCTGAGGTGGGAGAAAGAATAAAAGTCACTCTGAAAAATAGCATTCCGTTTAATGTGTCTTTCTTACCTCATGGAGTGAGCTACACGTTGGCAGAGGAAGCTGAGTGTGAGTGTTTACCACTGAACTCCATAAATAACTAGAGAACTCAATATCTTTTTGATTAATTGGCTCATAGAAAAAAAAACGTTAAATCACAATGAGACATTTGCATTCAAAAGTACATTAAGATACTATTTAGCATAGTCATTTAACTAAGTACATGTAAGTATGTGGTTGATTTACGTGAATGGACTATTTACATCTATATTTATGTTTGCTTAAAAAAAATATTTCGAATCAAATTTTCTATCCGTTTATTTTTGTTGATATGTTTTTGATATGTTTATGATACGTTTGTGATATGTTTGCGATGCGTTTGTGATATGTTTGTGATACTTTTGTGATGTTTGTGTGATATGTTTGTGAAATGTTTGTGACGCGTTTGTGATATGTTTGTGATATGTTTATGATTTATTTATGTTATGTTTATGATATGCTTGTGATATGTTTGTGATTTATTTGTATTATGTTTATGATATGTTTGTGATATGTTTGTGATTTATTTGTATTATGTTTATGATATGTTTGTGATATGTTTGTAAAATGTTTGTGATATGTTTGTGATATGTTTGTGATACGTTTGTAATATATTTATGAAATGTTTGTGATATGTTTGTGAAATGTTTGTGATACGTTTGTGATATGTTTGTGATATGTTTGTGATACGTTTGTGATATGTTTGTGATATGTTTTTTTTTTCATTTTGTTGGGCCCTTTTTTTCTGGCAACATGCCTCAGGCCCATAGTAACCTTGACCTGGTCCTGGCAATAGGAGATACTGCGATAACGTATTACAGCCTATACTCAACAGCTCTTGTCCTCGTATCTGACTCTCTCACCCAGTACAACGTGGTACTGGTTAGATCCCCCCACTGTTTATTATTGCGAATTAATTACTTGAAACATTTTTTTTTTAATTTTAATCTGTAGTAGAGGACAGCGATCCAGATGTGTCAGTAGGTCAAGGCCATGCCCACACCTACACATTCTATGTTCCCACCAACCTACTGGACGGTGCCTCTGAGCCGTGTAAAGTGTTCCTGTACACGTCAGGAGTTGACCCCAGACGAGCTCAGAACACTGGACTAGTGGGTCCATTGTTGATATGTAGGAAAAATCATCTGACCTCTTACAAGGTTTGGTTGTGTGTATTACTATTCTTAAGTGAAATTCAAAACATGTTTTGCGCGTCAAATTTCGCGTGCATTTATCTAAACCATTGCTGCGCAACCAGTGTGATGCAGCACAAAAATCTGAAAACTTAAGGAACGTGTTGAAAGTATCTTCATAGATTTTTTTTTTCGTTGATTAATAAATTATTGTACGAAAGAAATGACACCGCGGACAATGTATTCGTGAGTAGAGAAATATAGTAAATCAAGGACATCCCCGAGACCGGAGCACGTTTAACATGATGGGTTTAGTGTGAACAATACCTCAACATAAGTACTCTCCCCTGATTTAATTAAATGAGAAATTAGAATTTCAATAAAACTAAATACACATACGTAATCGTAATACAAGGAATGAAGTCGTAGCATTAGTAAGCTTCATAAGATAAAGAGGCTAAAATTAGGAGTACAAAATTAACATTAGTGCATTCCGAAAAATTCCTAAAATTACATAATCATCATCTTATATCGTAATACTCATTTCCAGTGTGCGTTAAATCGAAAGTAAAGAATTAATACATGTACAACAGTATTCCTGTTTAAAATACAAACATGAAAAAAATCGGATCTGCCCGAAACAAAAAAATAACCTAGCCTACCGATCAAGCATAAGGGGATATAACTCTATGCAAAGGTTTTGCAGGGTACATCTAGTAACACATAATATAACTATAATCAAAAGAGTTTAGTTTCCGATTATGACAGATAGATGTTGCTGTTTCTTTCTTCTACGTTCACCTGATTGTTTGTTTGTCTGTTTGCCAGTGTTTTCAACAGCTGCCAACTGAACAATATTTTCTCCTGTTTTCTATCATCGATGAGGCGCAATCTTTCTACAGTAATCAGCCCAACAGCACGAACACATCAGTGTCAGACTTGAAGTTTTGTAAGTAACTACAATACAGTGATCTGTCTGTCAAGTGTCTGTGAAAAGATATTGACCGATTCTGTAACAATGTGCAATACAAAGGTGAAAACTGTTTCAAAATAAATGAACTTTCGTTGACATGAGTTAACACCCCTTGCTTAGAATTTTCGCAAGGCTTTAAGTATGTGCCTTAGCCAGTAATAGGCAGTTTCCTATTGTAGCCATGCCTAACAGACATAATTATGTCTGGGCTGAATACAATAAAGTTAGATTATGTCTCCCTTCTTTCATTTGCAATTTTAACCTGATTGTATAGTATAATCTCATTATGATTGAATACTATGAGATCATTATGTAGATTATACACAAATTATTTTATTATTTAACATGATCGCTTACTTTAAATCCCGTTTGAGACTTTTGTAAAAGTTATTACTTTCACTCTGTATTCATATAATATATATATTTCTACTTCTGTATTCATATATACCTACATATTACTTTCTACTTATCTATATTAACTATATATTACTTTCTACATCTGTATTCATATTTGACCTACATATTATTACTTTCTACTTCTGTATTCCTTTACCGTGGAAGCTATCAACGGCTACATCTGGGGATCTCTGCCAGGTCTGGACCTGTGTTACGATGAGACTGTCCAGTGGCATGTCATGTCAGTCGGCACTGAGCTAGATGTCCACACTGTCACCTTCGACGGAAACGGTTTCACTGAAGACGGACAGAACAGAGACGGCCGTCACCTGGTGCCTGGGGAGACTGCGACACTGACCATGAGGCCGGACACCCAGGGTCAGTATTTTTTTTTACCTAATACGGTCTCACAAAAAAAAAAGTTCAATTTAGTATAGAATATTTTGTTTGTAAATCAATAATGCGAAAAAAAATCTCTATTTAAATAATACATACCCAGCTGTTTACATTATTAGTACAAGCTTTACGTTCATTGACTGGACTATCTGTGTACCATGTGTTTATTGTAGAAATAAATAAACTTACAATAAAACTCCAATTATCTTAACATATCATCAAACAAACATCCTTCAGCTAATGATAAATTCAAAAAAGCGTCATATTTGGCACTCCTTATAACAAAAATGTATACTATAAATAGATATTTTATGACGTTTGCATTTTAGGAAAATTTAGGGTCTACTCTCAGTCGAATTTGGCCAGATTGAATGGAATGTTTGCTTATTATCATGTGGACAACTGCGGCAGCTACGCGGAGAAAACAGATGATTATTTGAAGGGAAACTACCGTGATTATTTTATAGCGGCTGAAGAAGTTATGTGGGATTACGCCCCTTTGCAGAGAACAATTGTGAATGGTGAAGACTTGAATGATCCTAAAACGTAGGTGGACTGACTTATAGTTTCGAAATAATTAGAGCATTTTCGAAAAAAAATGCTCTATTGTCCCCGTTTTGTCTGTCTGTCTGTCATCACCCTAGATCTCAATAACCGTAAGTCCTAGACCCATGATGTATATATCATTTTGTAGGTCTTGGCCTGCCAAGAAATGACTTTTTTCCATTTCGTGATCTGACCTCTCAGGGCCGTAAAAGGGGCCTTATAAAGTACCGTTTTTTACTATATAAGCTATATTAATAATGGACCGCCCTATATCTCAGCAACCATAAGTCCTAGACCCATGATGTATATATCATTTTGTAGGTCTTGGCTGCCAGGAAATGACTTTTTTTCCATTTCGCGATCTGACCTCTCAGGGCCGTAAAACGGGCCTTATAAAGTACCGTTTTTTACTATATAAGCTATATTAATAATGGACCGCCCTATATCTCAGCAACCATAAGTCCTAGACCCATGATGTATATATCATTGTGTAGGTCTTGGCCTGCCAAGTGTACATCAAAAGTCCATTTTGCGATAAGACCTCTCAGGGCCAAAATATCAGACTTTGTTATGTACCGTTTTGCTTATATTTTAAATATAAATAATAAAAGCTAATCAAAGGGGCGTAATCATTATTTATTTTTGTAACAGTTATTCAACATGACTTACTTGTCCTTTTAATATCTTTTTTTCAGATATATGCAATTGAATTTATAAACATTTCCAAAATTTACAAATATTTACTGAAAGATAACAAACGTACTAATGAAAATGCGCTAACACGTCCTGTGTCCAGAATGGAACAGGCTTAATTGCTTTTTTTTTTTTACCAGATGTTATATCGTTTCACTTCCTTGTCTTCTGCTTTGATATTCCATGCTCAAGGGCAGTTGACATATAATATAATGCTAAAACGATCATTAAATTTACCCAAACCCTCCATATGATAACAACAGAAATCAAAATTCAGAGCACGCACCCCCCCACACACACACACACACTCATTAACAATAACATAGAAAGGGCAACGAAGAATATGTGGCTGAAATGGCACCAAACAAGGGAAGGAACGACAGATTAGATTTGTTTTCAGATCCCAAGAAGGGTCCAAAAAATTTAACTTACACTGGACGACATAATATGTAGATATAGCACAGTTTTTTTTTAATAACAGAGACAACACACACACACACCCACACATACATAGACACACCCCACACAAATTTTTTTTGTTTAAGTGCCTGCTATTACCCCCCCACACACACACACACAGCTAATCAATGAATTATAAACGAAAACCGCCAACATACCCACAATCACACAACCACCGCACAGCCATTAGAACAAGGTCACTTATAGCTGTGTGTGTTCACAATGTTTTCTTTACGTTAATAATGTATGTTCCAACGTCGTCAATGCAACAAATAATGTTTGATAAAATGCTTTGACAGGGAGGGGAGCATCTTCGTTCGCCACGATGAGAACTTCATTGGACACATTTACAAAAAGGCCGTCTTCAAAGAATATAGGGACAGGACATTCACCGCACTGAAGCCAGGTGAGGATCGCGATATTCTTGGCCCAGTCATGTGGGTAGAAGTTGGAGACACCCTACGAGTGACATTTAAAAACAAAGCCTCGAGACCTTACTCTATCTACTCTCACAGACTGAAGAAAAGGTTAATTTTTTTTATTTCCTTTTTCAATTAGTATGTATATCAATGTAGTGAAAATATAGTCTCATAAATTAAAAAAAAAATAACAGTAGTATTTGTTGAACGTATTAAGCGCTGCATCATTAACTGTGTAAATTATCGATATCTGTATCGCCAAAGTGAAACTAAAAAATTGCCTAGTTTGAGAGTTACGTCATTTTATTTACCATGTCGTTTTGCATGAAAAGAATTTTATTTTTCTTAATCGCGATGTCTTAAAGTTTGTTTTTTTTTTATTTTTTCGTGTTATTTTTTATTATTGTTGTTTTTTTTTTTTTTTGGGGGGGGGGGGTGTGTTGGAGTATGTCTAGTATAATCAAACCTAACAACCTAACCTATTTATCTTATACCCCCCCCCCCGCCTGTCCCCCTCCTTCCCCAACTCCGACAAGTCGAAATTCCTGTAAATATGATCTGAAGTGTTGTGACTATTGGATTTGGGGGGGGGGGGGAGGATTCAATATATGTTCATCATTATAAAAGAAACAATATATTATGCTGTAGTGTGGACTTTGCTCATCTCTACATTAGCAACAAGTATTTTTATATCCAAAAAAAATAATATTTACTAATAAGCTGTAGCCTTGCAAAACCTTTGCATAGAGTTATATCCCCTTAAGCTTGAGCGGTAGGCTGGGTTATTTTTTTGGTTTCGGGCAGATCCGATTTTTACATCATTGTATTTTAAACAGGAATACTGTTGTATTAATTCTTTACTTTCGATTTAACGCAGAACCCAAATCGCTATTTTTCTATTAGATGTTGAAGAAAACTCCTTCCTCTAATTTCATCTATAAAAAGACTTTAATTTTATGGGCGCACCATTTTGTATAAGTTTCAATATTTATTTCCCCAAAAGACGTCAAACTTCACTAAAAACATGTCCGTAAATACAATTAAAGTTCCTTTCTCTGTATTTTCCTCATCTCAAGTAACAATCTATACATCTTTGCTTCGACTTGAACATAAACAGAAAAGATAAAAATATATGGATATGTCTACGAAAATCTATTCAATAATCTTTACAGATCAAGTAAACTAATCTGTCTTACAATAACCAATTATTGAGGCCACACACCTAGCCCAAAGGAGGGAAATAACTGAGATAATAAAATGCAGAGTTTAAAACTTTACATATGCAAAGTGGTTTTTTTTTTTGTTTGTTTGTTTTAACTCTGTTAAAATTCTCGCTTTGAAAAAAAAAATGGAAACTTATGAAACATTTTAAAAGTAATAGATACAGGGGATGGTGGGGGAGGGGGGGTAATTTAAATAAAAACAAAACTAGGAGCCCTGGGGTGAAATGAGATGAAGAAATGATCTGTTTATTATGTTTTTAATATCTGTGAACACACACAAACATTATCATTATAAATGTACCAGGAATATGTACAGTGGGTCACTCCGTCCTAAATGTATAGGCTTGGCTCGTTTAGTTTGCAAGTATGAGGCTAGAGGAGGGGTTAGGTGAAGTGCATTAATTAATCTGCATCAAAGCTACAGTATATATATATTTGAAATTATGGGTTGGCAAGCAAAACATAATGCCCAGCCACCTGGGTTTATTTACACAACTTTTCGTCAAGCTTGGGTGGACCTTGGGGGGAGGGGGGGACACTACCTGCATATGATGAAAATCTCGGGGGATTTCACAGCGGTTTGAAAAAACAGACCCTCAGGTAGACAAATCGCGAGCTGGACACGGCACACGGCTGTAAGTCGAAGTAACTCCAACGAGACCCTCCTCCCCCCACAACGCAAGAAGAATATAAAGATTGATAGCAGTTATTGACTCAATCACTGACACAATCACTGACACAATCATTGAACATTTAACTAAGTTTTTTTTCTAATTGACAGCCTGAGTGACAGTGGCGTTGACAAGGGGGAAGTCGCTCCCGGCCAGGTTCACCAGTACGTGTGGGAAGTCCCGGAGCGCGCTGGACCAGGTCACAATGACCCCAACTGCATACCCTGGTTGTACTATTCCTCTGTTGACCCAGTTAATGATACAAACTCGGGACTTGTAGGGCCTCTGGTAGTCTGCAGGTAAACACCATAGGTTGAATTAAAAGTTTATGGCAATGATTAAGTCTTCAATACTTCAGACAGACTGACATGCGGCAGACAGACAGACAGAATGACATACGGCAGACAGACAGACTGACAGATGGCAGACAGACAGACAGAATGACATGCGGCAGACAGACAGACAGACTGACATGCGGCAGACAGACAGACAGACTGACATGCGGCAGACAGACAGACAGGCGGCAGGCAGACATGCAGACAGACAGGCGGCATGTAGGCAGACAGACAGGCGGGAGGTAGGCAGACTGACTGACAGGCAGCTGGCAGATCGACAGGCAGACAGGCGGCAGACAGACAGACATACAAACAGACAGGCGGCAGGCAGTCATGCTGAAGGAAGGCAGACAGACTGACGGACGGACGGGTGGATGGATTGATGGTCCAATGTCACTCATCTATGTATTGACCAACATTTCCTGAATCTACAGGCCAGGTGTACTGACCGGTGACTCTAGACGTGGCGATGTGGACATTGAACGTTTTGTCTACATGAGTGTCATGAATGAGAACTGGAGCCACTACCTGGATG
Source organism: Bulinus truncatus (assembly GCA_021962125.1). Lineage (NCBI taxonomy): Eukaryota > Metazoa > Mollusca > Gastropoda > Planorbidae > Bulinus > Bulinus truncatus. The sequence goes on along the minus strand of JAGDYQ010000436.1, from coordinate 83,797 downwards.
AAAATGTCAGACTGTATGCACCTGGACGTGTAGGAACAGATTACAGGTATAAATAATGAATTCGTTCACAGTTATTTCATCAGATCAACATGTTAAAAGTTAACGTTGGTGATACCTGATACACACTGGTATATAACAATTTGTTTTGCTTTGTTGTTTTTTTTTTTCAAATATTCGTGTCACAAATAATTTCAAGAATTCATTAGAAAGGAGACGTAAAATGAAATTTAATCGTGTGAGTTCACTGATGGGTGGGACAGATGTGTTGATCTCTCTCCTCCAGGGGCCATTGTTATAGATAGGTCCAGTTGGCGGCCGTGTTTAGACTTTATTTTGCTATTACATACTGGACAGTTGCAGACGGGAGGGTGGTAGGAGGAACATTGTTGTCAAAATGTTATCCGAGTCCAAGAAATTTAAAGCGGTGATCTGACTGTGTTTTACCCCCACCCCCAACCCCCGATATCCCTTGGGCTTGATCCCCTCCCCCAAAGGTTCATTTGACTAGGGCTAACAAATGTACCATTTTAGCCCCCCCCCCCTAAAACGTTAGAACAGCTCTGTCTATTGCTGGTACCGTCCACCCTAACCAAGGTTGTATTGATAATATCCTCTTGGTTATATGTTTTAAAATCGGACCTTTAAATTTGGCTGGGGGAGGGGGGGCGTGCTTTGGTAGTGAGCCTTGATCTTCATGCTGCAGTCCCATCTGCATGCTGTGGGCTGCGCGTTCGACTCCGGTATGTCCGGTCACCAATCAATCTATGTCTCCCGTGGTGCCTCCATGGCCTTCGCATTGTCAACTATGATGGGATTGAATGAAGGGGGTCATAATACTGTCCCGTTAGTAGTTTGTAGGTTTATAGTCAAAGAGATAAACATCTCATCCTTACAGGGACTTCACACACAAACACACACACACATACACACACACACACACACACCTGGCTTTCGATCCCATTAATTGGCGTCCCTACACCAGGCTTATGATGGGGGTGGGGAACGATTGTTCGTGCTGTAAAGCGCTAGTCTGTCGATCTGAGATTCCCTGGTTCGATCTCCGGTGATTACCAATGGATATTTCAGGTCATGGTCATTGCACTATCGGCAATCTATCTCATAAAAGGACGTCCCCAACTTTGAGCATGCCTGGCGTTTGATCTCATCAAAAGGAGAATATTGTGTAAGAGTTTGTGTTTGTGTACGAGAGTATATAATTTACTTTTGTTTTCTTAATGTTTTGTTTCGTTTCCTAGAAAAGATGAAAATTTTCAAGAAAGTAATAGAAAGCATGCCATTAATGGCCGACTATACGGGAATAATAATAATCTTATCTTCGAATACGGACAGAAAGCAGTTTTGTATGCCATGAGTTTAGGTGCTGAGGTAAGCTAATGTTTTTGTATGCCATGAGTTTAGGTGCTGAGGTAAGCTAATGTTTTTGTATGCCGTGAGTTTAGGTGCTGAGGTAAGCTAATGTTTTTGTATGCCGTGATTTTAGGTGCTGAGGTAAGCTAATGTTTTTGTATGCCGTGAGTTTAGGTGCTGAGGTAAGCTGATGTTTTTGTATGCCGTGAGTTTAGGTGCTGAGGTAAGCTAATGCTTTTGTATGCCGTGAGTTTAGGTGCTGAGGTAAGCTAATGTTTTTGTATGCCATGAGTTTAGGTGCTGAGGTAAGCTAATGTTTTTGTATGCCGTGACTTTAGGTGCTGAGGTAAGCTAATGTTTTTGTATGCCGTGAGTTTAGGTGCTGAGGTAAGCTAATGTTTTTGTATGCCGTGAGTTAAGGTGCTGAGGTAAGCTAATGTTTTTTTTTTGGCACTTTTAGTTTGGCTCATATATTGTGGTCTCCGATTTACAATAACTTTTACTGAATGATATGTACCACTGTTAAAAAGTGTGTATCGCCATTTGTAGATTAATGCAAGTTCTACTAAAATGTATTAAAGTAATATCCTAAGAAATATTAGTTGATTAAAGTGTAGACCGGTTTGGACCCTCTCATATAGTCTTATGTCTATACAATCTGCTATTAGGCAATTTTGAGTAGGTTCAAGAGCTATCATAAAAAGTCTTTGCTAAAGGCCCTCGAAGACTTATGAGCTGTTTCAGGAATAAAGATGTAGGTTAGAATCTATGACATTATGTATATAACTGAATGTTTAATTATCAAGTTTAACTCGGCGAGAAACATTCCACGCTGTGCCTCATTAAGGTAGTTATTCAAAGTGAATTATCCCATTAGGCATACTTAGAGTGTTACATATAAAAACATTCACTGTAGGCCTACATTAAAAGGTTGATGCAAGTAGAAACATTCAATTAAGGCAGGGGTGGGCAAACTACGGCCCGTCAAGGCAAAATATGCGGCCCGTATAAATGCTGTCATGCAAATCACAACCAGTAAACTGGTTCCACAAATCACAAACATTATCCGAAAATGTGAACAGTTACAAACTTCTCATTAATTATAATTGTACTCTGTGGTCAGCTTATGTGTAAATTAAGTTCCTTTGTCTTCATAATTATTATGACAGGTGTAACACTATATATTTTGTATATAATGTTATGTATGTGATGGATACTGTTGTAGACACCAATTTAACGTTGGAAATTGTCAACGTTATGGTACTATCGTTGTTCCACCAAATGCAATACTTCTTGTTCTTCACTGCTGCTTCAATGTGATGTTATGGTTTGAACGTTATGTAGTTTGTTGATATTAGGTTATGTAGTGGCCGATATTCTCTCTGGTTTTACTTCAAAGATGGTAGCGTTCAGTCTCTTGGCACTCACACACAAACACACCATGAATAAAGCCAAGTTCCACGATTCAATAACATTTATTTAAATAATAATAAAACACATATAAATGCACTCAAGTGCCGAAATATTCACAAACATGCTTTAGCAGAATAAACGTTGACTGTGTACTGTTAAACTTCAACTTATCTCTGAATGTATACTGTCTTCTCGTATGAGTAAGAGTACGTATATTTACTAACTTGATTTCTCTATGAACACCTGTATACTGTCTTATCGTATAAGAGTACGTATACTTAATAACTTGTCAATATATGCATACTGTCTTGCGGTAAGAGTACGTATATCTAACATGTATACTGTCTTACGGGCAAGAGTACGTATATCTAGTATGTATACTGTCTTGCGGTAGGAGTACGTATATCTAATATGTATACTGTCCTACAGGCAAGAGTACGTATATCTAATCTGGTGTCCTGATGTCTCTATCTCTATAGTCGTTCTGTCGATCGGTAGGTCTCGACGTCTATCGTCAGTCTGAATGTATCTCGTCGGTCTCTCGAAATTTTCGCTACATCTCTTTTTATGTGATGGTTAATTATCACGTGCCCCAAACGCCCAGAACTTCTGATTGGCTCCCTAACAACCTTTCTAACTCATTTACATATTAATGAATCTTATTCCAGCCTAGGGATTGGTGCGGCTAAAAACTCACTATGGGCTAGTATTTCTTTGTCTCCCTAATTACGTCTTATCACGTACATCCGGTGTCATCGATGCTCATTGACAGATTTATTCCACCCAAAACAAAGATAACACGCTGGAATTCTAATTATCAAAATCTCTGCCTGTGTCTTTGGCCCATGAACTTTCAATGTTGACCACCCAACTAAACCAGTGGTTCTAAAATTGTATGAATCTATCTAAAGCTATTGTTACACCCTCCTTCTCCATCGAAAAAAAATGTTATACATAAAAATACTTTATACAGTACATAAGTCAGTACAAATGTCTTTCTGCATTACAATAGTTTTGTCACATATCATACAGAAATTTGATATGGAGAATAAAATATGGTTATACTGAAACATCTTGTTAACAAAATATGAAACACTTAATTGTAAGTAGACCTTGAATAGGTAAAAAAAATCATGGAATTATCCAATAACTATAATACATAGAAGCGTAAAATTTCTGTAGAATAACATCAAATACTTAAGTTATGAAAAAAATTCAAATGTGAGTATATATTCATCAGAATAATAAATAGTGCTGACAAGAAAAATATAATGATAACATGGCATAGTAGTAAGATTAAATATTAATGTTTGTTAACATGGTCTAGCAAGTCTGGACAAAATATCAGGAATGTGGTTATTACTTCCCTTGATGGACTTTATGGTAAAGGAATAATCTTGCAGAAGCAAAGACCATCTAGTCAGTTTGGCATTGTTAATGCTCTTGTTATTAAAATTCAATAGGGGCTTGTGATCAATTAAGACAGTGAACTCAGTACCTAATAAATATTTGTGCAATTTTGTAATTGACCATACAAGTGCTAAGCATTCTAGTTCAATAACAGAGTATTTCTTTTCAGATTCAGTTAATTTTCTGCTCAAATACATGATGGGTTTGTTAACATTATTGTAGCTCTGTAAAAGACAGGCACCTAAGCCTATTTTTGAGGCATCTGTGGCTAATATAAATGGTTTCTTAAAATCAACAGACATAAGGATAGGAAAAGTTTGAAAACATGTTTTAATTTTGTCAAGGGCACTTTGACAATCATCGTTCCATGTAACAGTCTGCTTCATCGTCTTTTTAGTTAAATTTACCAGGGGTGCAATGATGGAAGCAAAATTGGGAATGAATTGTCTATAGAAACTACAGAGGCCAATTAATGATCTGACTTCTTTCTTTTTCTTAGGGACGTCAATATCTAAAATTTTCTTTAAAATTGTTTCAGTCGGAGTTACCTTACCCTGACCAACGTGAAAGCCTAAAAAATCAATGCTTGAACAACCTATCTCTAATTTTTCTGGTGCTATTGTTAGACCATTCTTTCTGAGGAGCGAAAGCAAATGTTTCAGGGCATCAATATGTGATAACCAGTCTTGTGAAAAAATGCAGATATCGTCCACATAATGTTTAATGTGGGGAACATTGTGTAAAAGCTGATTCATCATTTTTGAGAAAGTAGCAGTGCTGTTGACCAATCCAAATGGCATTACATTCCACTCAAAGAAACCATGATGTGTAATGAAGGCAGTGTAAGGTTTAGATGACTCTTCCATTTCTATCTGCCAAAAGCCTCTTGTTAGATCAAAATGTGAAAATATATGAGCTTGAGACATTTCATTTATGAGATCTTCAATGTTAGGTAAAGGCTGTCTATCTATTTCAGTAATCTGATTCAACTTTCTGTAGTCACAACAGAGACGTATTTTTCCATTCTTCTTTTTGACTATGACTATAGGGAATGCATACTGAGAATGAGATGGTCTTATCATGCCATTCTGTAATAGTTGTTCAATCTCTGTTTCTACTGCTTTTCTATATTGATATGGAACACTGTAAGGTTTTAGCTTGACTGGAGTTGTATCTTTAACTTTAATGGAGTGTTTGATTATATCAGTTCTGCCTGGTATTTGTGATATTGTATCCTTGTATGTGCTGAACAACTCTGTCAGTTCTTGTCTAATGTTATCAGGTATATCTTTGGAAAATGTTATTTGATCTCTGCTATTTGTGTTCTCTAACTCTGGTAAAGGAATCTGATTACAACTGGTTTTGTAACCTGGCTGAGTGACATCTTCACACTGTTCATCGTTAACTATATAATTCAATGAAGGAGTAGTCTCACTGGATGCTGTGTGGTCAGCTTTTAAATGTTGAGAATCATTAGCAATATGTCGTAGTTGATCAATGTGGAATACCTTGTCTTTCCCTTTGATATGCACCAAATAATCTACCTCTGTGCATCTCTTCTTTACTGTGTAAGGACCTTGCCATGTATGCTGAAATTGATCTTTTGATGGGAGCAATACATACACAGAATCATTTGGTTCTAATGTTCTTAGGTATCTATGTTTGTTTTTCAAATCTCTGTGATAATTGTGTTTACTAATTAAGTTTTCTTGAGCAGACTGGTTTGATGAGATGACTTGATTTCTAATTTTATTGACAAACTCATGAGGGGACAATATCTGTTCATCTGTTGGAAGAATGTTGTTTTTAAATAAGCTGAGTGGACCTCTTCTATTGTTGCCGTACATCAGTTCAAATGGCGAGAAACCCGTTGATTCATGTGGTATTTCTCTATAGGAGAACAAGGCCAATGGTAGATGTAAGTCCCAGTCTTGACCGTGTTCTTCCATTATTTTTCTCAACATCTGTTTGATGGTTTGGTTAGCTCTCTCAATGGCTCCGTTTGCTTGTGGTCTGTACCTTGCAGAGTAGACTTGAGTAATCTGGAACATCTTCATAAATGCTTGAGTGACCTGGGATCGAAACTGTGTTCCATTGTCAGAAAGAATAATGTCAGGAAATCCCATTGTAGTAAAAATTGATAAAAGAGCATGACAAATTGATTCAGCTGATATATCTGATAGTGGTTTAGCGTCTAGCCATCTTGTTGAAAAATCTAACATCGTCAGAACAAATCTGTGCTTTCTATGGGACATAATGGACAAGGGACCAATGATATCAACTGCTATCTTTTCAAATGGTTTGGAGGTGGTATCCATGGGTTGCAATGGAGCAATGTGTTTGGGACCTATGTTGTTATGTTTCTGACATGCTGTGCAAGACTTAATAAATACTTTTATATCCTTCAATAGACCCTTCCAATAACAATGTTGTCTGATTCTTTGTAAGGTTTTCTTTGGACCCATATGACTTGCTAAAGGGCTTGAATGTGCTGTTTGTATGACATTGTTTCTCAGTGTGGAGGGAATTAATATTTGTGTGATCACTCCACCTGAAGATTTAAATTTTCTTATTAAGATGTCCTGCTCAATATGGAATACAACATTCTTTTCATCTGCCTGATCTGCTGAAGCTAATTCAAAATATCTTTTAAGGGAAGGATCCTCTTTTTGCAATTGAGACAATTGTTCTCTTGAAATGTTCATGAGACAGTCAGTATTTACAGCTATATTATCAGTTGATTGTGTTTTATTGATTTCTTTCTTTGACTGAGCTCTGGTGACTACATTTAACATATGAGGTGAATCTGATGGATCATGATGTTCTTCTCTGATGTGTGTGAAGAGTTTGTTTCTTGAGGTAAATATTGTAGCACACATATGACATTCCGTGGATTTATTTTGGATATTGTCTTGGTTATCAACTGTTGCAGGGCTTCTCTGTACTTTGGTTGTTTCTATTTCCTCACTGACAATCTTCTGTTTTACTTGCATATTGGTCCTTAATTCTGTCATCATTAGATTGTAATCATGTTGATTTCGCAGGGCTATATTATGAGCCTTTTTATGATTTTGGAATTTGTTAATGACTCCCAAAACTTTGTCATCTTCTTTTATGTTGTGTTGTGCTGCCACACTGTCTAACTTGTCTAAATATTGGTCTATCTTTTCTGCACCATTCCAGTTACTTATGCTGCTAAATTGGAGATAAAACTCTTGTTCTGTTTTATTACTTTTGGAAGATGGTGAATGTAGTTCTTTCAAAGTAGACTGAATTGGTGATTCTTTATTTCTAAGCCACTGTTGATACAATTGCTCTGAGTTATTAGGAACAACATCTGGAAGATTGCCTATGATGACCTGTGCTATTGGTGTGTTCATTGTTAAAGCAGTGACGTGACCTTTCACCCAGGGACTGTCAATAAATATGGTAGCAGTCGGACATTCTAATTTGGTACCATCACCTAATCTAACAAATTCGGAGTTACCTGTCAGTTGTGATGCATCTATTAATGAGGAGTCCACAATCAATGTACTACAGCCGGAGTCACGTAAACATTGGACTGGCGTGTTATCAAGCAAACAGGTGTAAAAAACTAGGTCACCTTTATTTTAGAGAATGGCGGCCATTGAGTGTGTTTTCTGCTGTGTGTCACGTGGTACAAATTGTTGGTATTCCCTGCCCCTGTTTTGGATTTGTCTCATTGGACTGGTATTGTGTGACCTACTTCTGCCATTGTACTGTCTTTGACTGTTAAAAGTAGTATGTTTGTTAAAATGACGTCTATTGTTGTATCTTGGTGAGCTACGGCATTGCGATCGCCAGTGACCAAACGAACCACAACCACTACATGTTGCACCAGAGTACCCGGCTGTTCTGACCGGCATACTTGAATAACGTGGTCTCTGATGGTGGACTATAGAGTTTAAGCTATTGTTGCTAACTACATTAATCATTGGTTGATCTATATGGCTGTCCTTAAAATCTGACATCGCACTAATCAGCTGGGTCTTGTTGTGTATCTTTCTTTCTTTGATAAATGTATACATCTGTGAGCTAGCAAAACTAAGAACTTGATCAACTAGTAAAAGTTCTTTAAAAGCATTTACATTATTGGCATCTATACCTGTCATTTTGATCCAGTTATCTAAATTAGTTTCAAGATTGTTGATGAAGGCTTGTGGATGTTCTTTAGAATTGTATATAGTGTTGTGGAATTCCTTTCTATAAAACTCTTCTGTCTTTCCAAAGTGTTCTAAAAGTTGCTTTTTAACCAGGTCGTAGCCTATTTGTTCACAGTCTTTAATTTGGTTCAGTGCAGCAAGGGCATCATATGTCACAGCACCATACAAATATTTCAGCCATTCTGTTTTTGGGATATTGTGGAGGTGAAATTGTGTCTCCATATTCTGAAAAAATTGATCGATGTCGCCTCCTCTGCCATCATACGCTTTTAAAACTAGCTTGGTTTTAAATGTCTTTTGTTCTATCTGTGGAGTTTCACTTTTAACTTGAATTTCTAGTTTTAGTTTTTCTAATTGGAAGGCTCTTTCTTTTTCATTCTCTGCTCTTTCTTTTTCCTTCTCTTGATATGCTCTTTCTTCTTTAACGAATTTTTGTAATTCTTTACCACTGTACCCCAATTCCTGTCCCTGTTTCATCAACTCACTAACACAAGTTGAACTACCGGCAGTCTCCATATTGGTCAAGGCTCAGTAATGTGTGGGAGAATTATTTAAACAAATGGGAATGTCAAAATTAATCGTAAAATGCAAGGGAATGTCACAATAATAGTAACTGACTATAAGATATGGTGTGGTGTAAAGTGTACTTTAGCGAAGGAAACGATGCAAAATAACATGATCAAAAATAATTTGGTATATAAAAACAGTAGTACAAGTCTTGCAAATAATATGATAGGAAGATATAATGTGAAAGAAATTATTTAAAACAAAACTGCAGTGCTCTCTTAAGTTAAATGAAGAAAAAGAAATTTTGTTAAGTAAAATAAGATAATAAAATAACAAGACGGGACAAAATAAATCAGTTTAACATAAACAAAACAAACAATTGAACCGTGAATTAATACACAAATACAGACTAGGAAATGGGATTATATTTGGATAGTACACAGAAGATTACAAACAATAATGACGTCACAATACAGTTGGTAAAAAAAAAAAATTCTTACAGTAAAACTAACAATTGTACGGAGACAACTTAAATTAAAAACAAAAACAAATTCTATTGTATTAATGGGGGCAGTAAAAATTCTAAAATTAATATCCCAAGATACCAAACACACAAATGGTGTAAATCTCCTACCAAAAATACAATAAAATTTACGCTAAAAGAATTTCCAAACAAAAGCTAATCTTCTGCTTAGATATTATTGGACATAGAACAAAAAAAATGAGAGCACTAGTTATACAGAAAAGTTTAAACTTAAATTAACTTATCTGACGAGCCACTTGTTTACGTCTGGCTGTTGATATATCCTTGGAATTTCACTTTAACTAATAATTATTGTTATGTTCAAAATTTTAAAAATCACATTAAATTATTTACTGTCAATGTACACTTTAGAAAATTTAAAAAAAACTTCACAAAATTTAGTAAATAAAATGTTAATAGACTTCACAGCTTGAAAATTTTTGAATGTCGTACTGCCAGAAAATTCGGAGTATTACGGTATTTCACCTGTTGAGCGTGTAGACTTTTTACTGGGTCATGTTTTGTGTCGCATTCCACAGTTGATGTTTTTTTTTTCACTGTCGCGGGCAGTTCTCTCGCTGGTTTATTGTGTGTTGTCGGTATTATTTCTTCATCAATTCGTAGTCAATTATAGCACCTAGTCTCTTCTTTGTTCACCGCTTAGCCACCAAATGTAACACTATATTTTTTGTATATAATGTTATGTATGTGATGGATACTGTTGTAGACACCAATTTAACGTTGGAAATTGTCAACGTTATGGTACTATCGTTGTTCCACCAAATGCAATACTTCTTGTTCTTCACTGCTGCTTCAATGTGATGTTATGGTTTGAACGTTATGTAGTTTGTTGATATTAGGTTTATGTAGTGGCCGATATTCTCTCTGGTTTTACTTCAAAGATGGTAGCGTTCAGTCTCTTGGCACTCACACACAAACACACCATGAATAAAGCCAAGTTCCACGATTCAATAACATTTATTTAAATAATAATAAAACACATATAAATGCACTCAAGTGCCGAAATATTCACAAACATGCTTTAGCAGAATAAACGTTGACTGTGTACTGTTAAACTTCAACTTATCTCTGAATGTATACTGTCTTCTCGTATGAGTAAGAGTACGTATATTTACTAACTTGATTTCTCTATGAACACCTGTATACTGTCTTATCGTATAAGAGTACGTATACTTAATAACTTGTCAATATATGCATACTGTCTTGCGGTAAGAGTACGTATATCTAACATGTATACTGTCTTACGGGCAAGAGTACGTATATCTAGTATGTATACTGTCTTGCGGTAGGAGTACGTATATCTAATATGTATACTGTCCTACAGGCAAGAGTACGTATATCTAATCTGGTGTCCTGATGTCTCTATCTCTATAGTCGTTCTGTCGATCGGTAGGTCTCGACGTCTATCGTCAGTCTGAATGTATCTCGTCGGTCTCTCGAAATTTTCGCTACATCTCTTTTTATGTGATGGTTAATTATCACGTGCCCCAAACGCCCAGAACTTCTGATTGGCTCCCTAACAACCTTTCTAACTCATTTACATATTAATGAATCTTATTCCAGCCTAGGGATTGGTACGGCTAAAAACTCACTATGGGCTAGTATTTCTTTGTCTCCCTAATTACGTCTTATCACGTACATCCGGTGTCATCGATGCTCATTGACAGATTTATTCCACCCAAAACAAAGATAACACGCTGGAATTCTAATTATCAAAATCTCTGCCTGTGTCTTTGGCCCATGAACTTTCAATGTTGACCACCCAACTAAACCAGTGGTTCTAAAATTGTATGAATCTATCTAAAGCTATTGTTACAACAGGTAACAATAAACTTTAGTTGAGAATTAATATGAATAGTAAAGTCTTATTACCAAACTAGCACTGAACTGATTTAGTTCGATTTTTAAAAATGTAATGTGCTTGTGTAATAGAGTTTGAATGTGAAATAAAATGACAAATACATAGTTATTATCATTAGTTCATACTGTCATACGTTGAAAATTGTAATTGAATTAGACAAAATATATATGCGGCCCGCTGATAGCAATCATGTTTTCAATGTGGCCCTCCATAGAAAAAGTTTGCCCACCCCTGAATTAAGGGCTTTCCTAGCAGAGTGATTCTCATGGAAACATTCACTTGAGGGCTACATTAATTGAGTGATTCAATAAAACCATTCAGCTTCCTACATTTCAGATTGACCTCCACACGCTACATCTCCACGGACACACCTTCGTCCACTCCAGCCAGAAACATCGTGATGACGTCATCGCCATGTTCCCCGGTATGGCCGAGGCCGTGGAGATGGTCACCGACAATCCGGGCACCTGGTTGATCCACTGTCACGTGTTGGACCACATCTTCGCTGGCATGGAGACCACCTACACGGTGTTACCCCCAGGTTGGTGACAGAGTGATCTTTCAACTTTTTTCTTTCTCTTAAATGAATTTGTTATTACAGAGCATTGGCTCTCATTCCGTCACTGGTGTGGAATTTACTTGCCCCGCAAACCAGGTTCAAGTGTCCCTAGAAATATATGTATATTTATTCATTTTTAAATGTTAATGAAATAGTTTCATAAGCTTGAAGATAAACTGAAAGACAGTAGGCCTTTTTTTTTGTCTGTCTTTAGTGGTGTACTTACTTTTCCGATAAAATTTCCTGGTTTTTAAAACTTAGTGTTCCACCACTTCAAACAGTTTCAGAACCACTGAAATAGAAAACACCATATACGTAGGTACATTATATAATGTCACCAATACCTAGACCTTCTACTATACACATTACTGTCTAATTGTCTTAGTTGTTTTTGGTGTCTCTGACCAGTGGCGTCACTAAGGGGGTGCGGGGGGTGCGGACCGCACCGGGTGACACCCTCACAAGGGGTGACACCAAAATGCAAAATATCTAGTTTTAGGCCTACATTCTTATTTTGTAATTTAAAATAATTCAAAGCCGTATATAATTTTTAAAAATAAATAAAAATATCTCCGATTATTAACAGCAAATGAGTTTATAAGGCTTCGAAAAAAAATGAATGCCAAATATAAACATATCTCCGATTATTAACAGACACTGCGTACTTTTTATTATTAATTATTTTAATGAAATTATTGGTATACTTGCACTGACCTATAGACCTTTCTCATAAAGTAGTCCCCTTACTGGGTTGTTTGTTTTGATGTACAAGTTACACTTCCGGTACCAATTAATGTACTTGAATTTGCGAATAATAAATTTCTATTGACGCTATTCTTTTAATTTTAATCATGAAAATCAAATAATCAAAATTTAATATCTTTTTCAGTGTGATTATTTATTATTATTATTATCTTAAAATCATAATGAGGTAGTAGTTTCAAACCTTTTACTACCGATTTTTAATTACTATCTATCGCACAATATATGCTAACCAAAAATATACTGTTTTACATATGACCCTACATAAGTACATAACTATGACCCTACATAGTACATAAGTTCCTCCATTAATCCCTACATAAGTACCTACATAAGTCTCTACATATGACCCTACATAAGTCCCTACATGTGACCCTACATAAGTCCCTACATGTGACCCTACATAAGTCCCTACATATGACCTTACATAAGTCCCTACATATGACCCCGCAAAAGTCCCTACATAAGTCCCTAGATATGACCCTACATAAGTCCCTACATATGACCTTACATAAGTCCCTACATATGACCCCGCATAAGTCCCTACATATTACCCTACACAAGTCCTTACATATGACTCTACACAAGTCTCTACATATGACCCTACATAAGCCCCTACATAAGTCCTTAATATGACCCTTCATAAGTCCCTACATATGACCCTACACAAGTCCCTACATATGACCCTACATAAATCTCTACATAAGTCCCTACATATGACCCTACATAAATCTCTACATAAGTCCCTACATATGACCCTACATAAGTCCCTACATATGACCCTACACAAGTCCCTACATAAGTCCCTACACAAGTCTCTACATATGACCCTACACAAGTCCCTACATAAGTCCCTACACAAGTCTCTACATATGACCCTACATAAGTCCCTACATAAGTCCCTACATATGACTACATAAGTCCCTACATATGACCCTACATAGGTCCCTACATATGACCCTACATAAGTCCCTACATATGACCCTACACAAGTCTCTACATATGACCCTACATAAGTCCCTACATATGACCCTACATAAGTCTCTACATAATCTTATATCGGGACATTTTGTGACTTCAAAAACTTGTCAACATCACAAAAATTAAATTTTGGTATTAAATTTAAAGTCATTTTATCATATATTAGACAAAAAAAGTAGGAAAAATAATCGAGCTAAGTATTAATCAAGTATAAACAAAGCGACCGGAAGCCCATTATGATTCTTTCACAAAGACAGCTGACGCGCAGGAATACAAGTGAGAAAGGTCTATAGATATCAATTATTTATTCTTCTATTGTCGTTGTAAATTTATTTATAAATTTTGCTAAGAATGCTGTATGTCTATGGGGTGTCATGAGAGGGGTGACACCATGAGTTACCGCACCGGGTGACACCAACCCTAGTGACGCCACTGTCTCTGACCTGTTATTGCCAACATAGCTAAACAAACAATTGATTACACAGCTCAACAAAAAAAAAATTTTGCGAATTGCCAAAAATGTTTAAATGAATTTATAACAATTCATGGGTGCTGATTTCAAAACTGCCACTGCTTTTGCGAAATTGGCTCTAGTTTCTGAGATATTGAACATCCTTCAAAATATGATTATACCCTTTGTGTAAAACAAATGAAATAAGTTTGGTGTCTTTTGTTTAATTTAACTATACCAAGTTATAACTTGGTTTATTTTTTTCTCTTTTATGCTGCTTTCTAAAGACATCATGAGTTCATCACGAAGATGCTGCAAAAATAATCCGAATGTATTCTGTTACATCTGTGGAGAATACATGATTGAAAAGCAAAGAAGAAATATAACCGACTTTGTGCAGCAGGCATATTTGGCTTATTTCGGTGTGAAGCTGGGAGACCAAGACAAGTCTTGGGCTCCCCATAAGGTCTGCAAAAACTGTGTGGAGATCCTACGGCAGTGGACAAATGGTGAGAAGAAAAGTCTAAGTTTCGGTGTACCAATAGTATGGCGAGAGCCGAAAGACCATTTTGGTGATTGCTATTTTTGTATTGTGAATGTTAAAGGCTTCAATCGCGACAAGAAATCTAAGTGGGATTATCCTGATCTTGAATCTGCAAGGAGACCAATTCCACATAGCAGTGAAGTTCCTATAACAGTGTTTACTGGATTATTAGAGTTTTCACCATCAGACTCCGACGGGGGGCAAGATCTGGAGTTTTGGCAGGTGAAAATAGTGGAAGCGATTATGAAGGAAGTTCTTCAACACCTCAACCATTCAGCCAAGAAGAACTCAATGACCTAATATGAGACCGAAATCTGTCCAAGCAAGCATCTGAGCTTTAAAGCGTCCAGGCTCAATGAAAGAAATTTTCTCAAACCAGAAGTTAAAATAACATTTTATCGGAAAAGACAAGAGTTTTTCTTCCATAATTCAGCCAAGAGGAAGATCTTGTTTACTGTAATGACATCCCTGGACTTCTGCTCCAAATGGGACTACAAGCTTGAAATGTGTTCTGTTACACAATGGTAACCGTTATGCATCTCTTCCCATTGCCCACTCAATAAAACTTAAAGAAGAGTATGAGAATATCAAAATACTATAGCAGAAAGTCCGTTATTATGAGCATCAGTGGTCAATTTGTGTTGATCTAAAAATGGTTAACTTCTTGCTTGGGCAGCAGTCAGGATACACTAAATACCCATGCTGCATGTGCCTTTGGGATAGCAGGGCAAGGCAAGATCATTGGACAAGAGTGACATGGCCTGCAAGGGAAACCATGACTGTAGGTAAAGAAAATATCATCAACAAGGCACTGGTTGACAAAAATAAGAATTCTCGGACCGCTTCATATCATAATGAAACAATTTGTTAAGGCTTTGGACAAATATGGCAATTGGTTCAAGTATATTTGCAGATCATTTCCCGGATTGAGTCTGGAGAAGCTGAAAGCTGGGATTTTTTACGGTCCTCAGATTCGGAAACTCATCAACGATCGAAATTTTACTAATTTCATGGATCACCTTGAAGCTTCTTCATGGAACAGTTTTGTTTCAGTTGTCAGGAACTTTTTAGGTAATAACAGATCAGAGAATTACGAAGAACTGGTGCAAGATATGCTCGCTAACTTCAGAAACATTGGAACAAATATGAACATCAAGGTACATTACCCGCACTGTCATTTAGACAAATTTCCAGGTAACCTTGGGGACTTTAGTGAGGAACAATATGAGAGGTTTCATCAGGATATGAGGGTGATGGAGGTGAGATATCAAGGAAGATGGGACATACATATGATGGCTGACAACTGTTGGAGCCTCCAGCGCAATTGACCCAACGACACACACAAAAGGAAGTCGAGCAAACAGCGATTTGCTAATGCATTACCATAGACAATAAACATATTAATTTATTAATTAATTAGACATAATTAGTTTTTCAAATGAAAATGTTTTCCTCTATAACACTATTACACATATTTTTGAACAAATTTCTGCATGACCATTAACAGTTTCACTACTATTTGTTCGTATACTATTTTACTTCATGCAATTCTTGACAATTTTCAAACACGGTGCATACATTATTTCATTAATTTTAATTATCTCGAAAAATAGAGCCAATCTAGCAAAAGCACTTACATATTCTAAATCAGCATAGTTGACTTTGTATAAAATGATTCAAATATCACTGCCAATGAATTCACTGTTTACCAGTGTTATTGGTTACAACTACCAAGAATCGAATATTATTTATTTAACTTTTTTTGTATATAGGTCAAACCATAAAGAGATACATAGATGCTAAGAAGAAATGATGCATTCCTGAATCTAAAAATGGTTGCACTGTGACGGACACACCTCTCGATGGTTCAATTATTATACATCAATGACCGTGAAGTTGTTTTTTAATAATCCTGCAGTGATAATGTGTCCTACTGTAAGTTAGATTAAAGTTTTAATACATTTCGAAATGAAATAAAAAAAAATATTTCGTCACTCAGCCAGTGTGTTAAGAGTTATTTTATTTGTTTCTTAACAATTAAAATTTTTAAACGATTCTTAATGTTAAGATGTTTACTTGAAATATCATTTACGATTTATTCATTAGAATATTATCCCTTACTTTCTTCTGTATTTGTTGCTATTTAAAAAAAAAATTCTCTTCCATTTTCTTTTGTTTTTAGTCTGTCTCCAACAAGGTGATAGTTAACATTGAGAATATTTAAAGCTTGTCATGAAGGAAGTTGCAGAAATTCAACTTTTATTTCATTTCTAGCAAAAAATATAAATGCCTTTTTAATGTATTTATTCACTTATGTGTAAGTTTTATTGTGTTTTAATATATCTGACCACAGCTCGTGAGTGAAGTGCAGTTACACCAGGGCTATCTCGGTTATAAAGTTGTCATGGTTACCGATCATTTTACGTCATGAGGGGGCTTTTTGTTTTATTGCTTGGGGGGGGGCTGTATATTATTTATCATTAATGTGAATTATTTTATATTATGCGGAAATATTAAAATCTTTTGTGGCGTTTTATTTCATCTTTATTTCAGTCAGTTACTCATTCCACAATTATGTGTGAGACGTTACACAGAGGTAAAAAAAATCATTGAGAAAGATCTTCAATTACATACACATACATATATATATATATATATATATATATATATATATATATATATATATATATATATATATTATACAGTGCTTTTTTCCCTACTGTTATATTGTTCAGCGTTATTTCTTTATTACACGATGGACGTAAATAGGATGTTACGGTACCTTTATATATATATATATATATATATATATATATATATATATATATATATATATATATATATATCAGTCGATTCCGCTTAATTGGGACACATCGGGACCGGGGCTTTTCGTTCCAATTAAGCGGCTGTCCCAATTAAACATACAAATTTACTATTGGCTTCTTGGTTTGGTTTCTTTGAGATTTGTACCAAATAAGCGGTTGTCCCAACTAAGTGGTGTCCCAATTAAGCGGAATCCACTGTATATATATATATATATATATATATATATATATATATATATATATATGTGGGTGTGTGTGCGTGGTTGTGTGTTTGCATGCATGTGCGTGTGTTAGAGTGTGTGTGTTTATTGAATTTTAAATGTCGTTTTTAATTTTTTCATGCGATATGCACATGGTTATCACAGATATACAACAGGTCACGAGATATACAACAAGTCATGTGATATGCAACAACAGATCACAAGATATACAACAGGTCACAAGATATACAACAGGTCACAAGATATACAACAGGTCACGAGATATACAACAGGTCACAAGATATACAACAACAGATCACAAGATATACAACAGGTCACAAGATATACAACAAGTCATGTGATATGCATCAGGTCATGTGATATCATGACAATGTGTATAAAGATTCACAAATTATATACTGTTAGAGAAAATGCATCCTTCCTTTATCAAAGTTAACGTCTGGATTTTTTTAGTATAATTGTCTGCCAAAATCGACTTCCTATTGTGGCCAGTTTATTTTATTTAAAGACAACTCTGAGGCCAAATTTAAATATTATACTTGTATTTACAAAAGTTAACAACTGAAGAGAATATCCGAATATTTAACCGGCATGAATGTTCGTAATGATAAGACGAAATACAAATTTTAAAGATATGTGTTGAGATTTAAACAAACAAACAAAAAAATAACAGAACCTGTTACAGGATAAGGCGATCGTTAAACTGAACCATAAAAAATCGTGTTACGAAACTATTTTTTCGACCCTAATGTCAAAAAAATTGATAATGCAGATTATTGTCGATTTATTGAGATTATTGAATTCATAGAATGAGCAGACTGGATACAATTTAAATACGAACACAATCCTTAAAGTATTAACGTGACATCTTCAAATTACGTCTAGACAAGGAAAAACCAACGGTACGATAAGGTCAATTGTGCAGACGTCTTTTCAAATATGTGGGTCATCAAGGCCAGAAGGCCAGAAAAATGATGTTTTGCTCCCGGGCGGCAGGTAGGCTAAGCGCGGCTCTGTCTACTGAGATACAAAATTGTATGCTGCCCGACATTGTATACAATTAGGAGAAATAATTGTATAAAAAAGAATAGGCCTAATTGTTGATAGAGATACTAAAAGCGTGGGCGCCATTTAACTAAAAGTATTTCTTGGAATTTATGACATATTAGTGTTATAAAATTATTAACGTTTTAAGATACGACACCGACATTCATTGAGAAATCGAGGGCAGAATATTTCAAACGTTACGTCATTAAATGTCGTTCGCTGATCAATACGTTAATAATCAATGAAGCCGACCAACGGTTTTTACAGACATCATAATTACATGAAATATTTCTATAATCTGAGGTCATTATTAGTTTTATTTACAATTTAATAAATATGTATTTTTAAAGTTTGCTTTTTATAGTTAATTGTAAATACGTATATCAGTTGTTACAGTAAAACCTCCATCTTTCTTTTAATTAAGCCTGAACTGGAAGTTTTTTTTTCCTTGCGCGTTCTTTTCCAGTCCTAAAATAACCGTGTGTAAAATGACTATGGAGGCACTACGGGATACTTACGTGTAAGTAAATGGACTCGATGGGTTTTGATGCCGTAACGTAGAGTACATGTCATGAATCGGACTCATATCTATGCAATTCAAGAAATCACCCTGCGTCTTAATATATATATATATCACCAGATACATTAAGAGAAATATCATCAGATGCTGTAAACAACAAATATCATCAGATGCTGTAAACAACAAATATCATCAGATACTGTAAACAACAAATATCATCAGATGCTGTAAACAACAAATATCATCAGATGCTGTAAACAACAAATATCATCAGATACTGTAAACAACAAATATCATCAGATGATGTAAACAACAAATATCGTCAAATACTGTTAACAACAAATATCGTCAGATACTGTAAACAACAAATATCGTCAGATACTGTAAACAACAAATATCGTCAGATACTGTAAACAACAAATATCGTCAGATACTGTAAACAACAAATATCGTCAGATACTTTGCAAGAACTACTATAAACAGAAACTTTATTTTTCAGATAAAAAAATATTCACATCATGTTGAGCCCACTACACAAAATTTGACTTAACACAAGGAAAGTTGAAACTGGGAATTAAAGTCAAACACCCGTGACAACGGATAAGATGATCCCTTAAAGAAAAAAAAATATATACAAGTCAATCTGATAAGTGTTGTAGGTAAAGATCGATTGATTATTTATATGATTCAGCTTTACTTTTATAGATAGCATGACCTAGTTAGAATGACTAAAAGGACTGTAAGTAGAATTGTAGTTTTTTTTTTTTTGTCTTTGCATGCGTCAACTAAATCAGTCTCCTCCATTTATTGTCGTTTGATCCTCCAGACGCCGCCAGATACTTAAACAGCAATAAAAACTGTAAATCTCATTTTTTTTTTACTTACCAATATCATAAAAATCCAAATCCCCCACCCTATGGTTCTAGGGGGGGGGGGGAAGGAGGGAGGGAGGGGGGACCATTTGTTGGGGAAATTTGTTTTCAATAGTTTTACATTCATTAAAATTAAGTCTTGTAGGTCAGACGCTTCTATTTTTAGAAATATCTTCAATGGCCTAGTCGTGATCATGTCTTCGATAAACAGATTTTTTTTTCTTTTATTATTTTAAAGTAGGGCTGCTGATTAAACTGCGTTAATTTGCGATTAACGCGTCAAAATAATTTTGCGATTAAAATTTTTAACGCAACACCTAAATGCGTTAATTTTACCAAAATGATGAAAGTTCAGCAAAAACGAAAAATAACAGAATTTCTCTCAACATTTTAAAGTTATGGTCCATTGAGTTATTAAGTAGATCTACCACCCCAATCTGTCGCATTTCGCTCACACCCTAACCCCCAGGTATGTCGACAAAAGCCCCACTTGTAAGATGAAATGAAGAAAAGTAATCCTGCTCCCTTTCCGGTCGATGTAAAAAGAGAAAAGTTTCATTTACTCGTTTACATTATGTACAGTAGTGTATTGGTGGAGGTACAACAGTGTATTGTTGAAGGTAAAAAAAAACAAGTGTATAATGAACCCGGTTATAATTAGATCAAAATAACGAGATGCTAGAAATTGTGAATCATTTTTTTTTGCACATAATTTTGTATCGCATTTGGATAAAACAGCATCTTGCTTGTCACATCTGCAGCAACTGCACTAATATTTCCATATACATGACACCTATAATTAGTGTCTAGACAGTACCTAGACATGGTCTAAACTAGGCTATGCAAACATCTGTACAGTAGACAGTGGTTGTATATTTCAGAATAATTGTGACACTGAGTTAAATTTTATATAGGGCTGTTGATTTGCTGCAATTAAAGAGTAATTAATGCGTTAAAAATATGTGATTAAATTTTTAAAACAAACACCTAAATGCATAACATTTTACCCAAATGTTAGCATTTCAGAGTTGCAGAAAAAATCAGTTAATAACCCAATTCTATAACCAGATCAAACTACATTTTTTTAAAAATCAAGAAAAAACACCCGAACACTGAGACTGTTACGTTTACATAAATCACAGCAATATGACCATGAAACAATAAGATTGTCATTTCTTAATTCTAATTTATGACCTTGAATACCATTAGTGAACATCATTCTGTAGACGCGTGCTATATAGTTCGGCACGTGCAATCGTTTGGGACGGAGGGGGTAAGGTGGTTGGGAAGCAATAAAGTAACGTCATCTTTGTAGTGGGAGAGAGAGGCTTCTAAGTGTCAAAAATGAAATTGGGATGGGCGAGGAGGGAAAATAAAAAAAAAACGCGTTCATAATAAGGGAGCAAGTACATTCTGGCTATACTATTATTTAAAGAAAGAAAAAGGCACAAATGACGTGTGTATTTTGGGGGGGGGGGGGTTGGGAAGTGGTGGGGGTAGGTGCGGTAGTGGAGGGTAGGGTGAACAAGACCTACGCGAGGCGAAGTGTTACAAAATATGACAGGAAAAGGGGGGGGGGGGGGAAACAGCGGTTGACATACGTCAGTAGTTGGGAATCAATGGAACGGGAAAAAACATGTTTGTCATTGATGTTAATTTAAAAAGAAAACAATTTGCATCACTTGACGTGATCAGTGACGCCGAGAGCCGACACGGGCCTCAGGGCGGGAACATAAGTCGTGAAAAAATTGACATGGTAGGGGCGGTCCGGGCCTCCTTACAGATGCGGGCCCCCTGGCAATGACCCCCCTGCCCCCCCCTCGGCGTGCCTGGACGTGACTAATACATGTCAATAAACCGGTCTCAATAACCATATCAATAGACATTTGTGCAAATGTTTAATAAATCTTTCTGAATTAATTATACCTCTTTCGTAATTTTAAACTGACTTGTTTGTTATGCCAATATTTTGCAACGATATTACTACATACTAGTTTGAATAGAAACAAATGTATTATATTGTGTCGATTAAAATATGCGTTAATTTGCGATTAAAATTTGTAATCATGCGTTGATTTCGATCAATTTTTTTAATCGAACAGCAGCTCTATTTTAAAGGAAAATTATCTTCTTAATCATTTTATAATTTTGACTCCTAAAACGGACGAATTAGTTTTTACTTCAAGAAATTTCCTGTTTGCTGTCCAGGAAGGATTATATGCGTGTATAATAATCTTCAATCTCACATTGTGGTGCGTTGGAAAATATGATAAATGATGGATGTGTATGTTTATTGAACTATGACGATCTCTCAAATTGAATTTGGTCAGTTATATTTATTAAGTGATAATTGTGTAGTTATTTTGTTTGTTTTTGTTTTAACACATACTCATTTAGGTCAATTTCTTCTTAATATAACACAATACACACACACAAACACACGTACAGACACGTACATACGTATATATATATATATATATATATATATATATATATATATACAAACACACGTACATACGTATATATATATATACACAAACACACGTACATACGTATATATATATACACAAACACACGTACATACGTATATATATATATATATATATATATACACAAACACACGTACATGCACGTACATACGTGTATATATATATATATATATATATATATATGCACACAAACACACGTACATATACGTACATACGTATATATATATATATATATATATATATATATATACGTATGTACGTTTTGTGTTGTTTTTTCTGACTAGACTAGAAATGAAAAGTTGTCATCGCTGAAACGTCAAAAAATATAAAAATGACATGACGAGTCAAGGGGCAGACTATCCAACACTTCCCACACAGGTCAATATTTGATAACGATTTTTTCAGAGTTATCTGTCAATTCGATCAATGGGAAATGAAGGTGTGGTAAATCTTAAGTCATGAAATTTGAAGTCACCTGGTCTGGGTGGGGAGGGGGGGGGGAGTGGAAGAGGAGGGGGGGAGAAAAAGAAGTTTTTTTTTTCCTTTTTAAGTGAACTTATTTATTGCTGGACGCACAGTCTAGGATAGCATATAGTCAATCACATAGAGTGTGTATGTGTGTGAGTGTGTGTATATATAATTACACATCCACTTTCAAGGCCGTAGCCAGATTTTTTTTTTTGGGGGGGGGGGGGGGCTGTGCGGATAGTTTTTTATAAGAAAAAATCGGAACGCAATGATAAAGAAGTATATTTTATAATATAATTTAATTTTTAGAATTAATTTGTGGAAGGGGGGGGCTGCAGCTCCCCAAGCCGGGCAAAGGCCTTGTCCACTATCCATCTATCTTAGATCTTCTAATAAAAAAAAGATCCTTGCATATACTCATGTTTTTATTTTTAGCTCGACAATTTTGATGCAGTCTAAATGTGGGCGTCCATCATCTGTACCGTTTTGTGTGTGTGTGTGTGTGTGTGTATGTGTGTGTGAGCTACGACCTTGCTACGACCCAATGTTCCCACTATTTTTCAGAAAGATGTGTGCGGCTAAGTATACAGGCAGTGCGCAACTTAAAGACGGAAAACAAAATGTCTGTGTGCAAATAGATAGATAGATAGATAGATAGATAGATAGATAGATAGATAGATAGATAGATAGATAGATAGATAGATAGATAGATAGATAGATAGATAGATAGATAGATAGATAGATAGATAGATAGATAGATAGATAGATAGATAGATAGATAGATAGATAGATAGATAGATAGATAGATAGATAGATAGATAGGCATTTTTTCTTTTTAGTGTATCGGTCACCTTAGATCAGTGGTCCTGAACTGCCAGGGCCTAAGATTACTCAGCTGCAAGCCTGGGGGCTGGAGAGGGAGGGAGGGGAGGGCATCCTCATCGACAAAAGTTAAACCTGCCAATCTTTTCTATGTCCACTTAGACCTATTTCTCTAGTACTTCTCTGGAGCTGACAGGTATTGTAGACTTCGAAGCACCTCTCGCAGCCTTAGAAATATTTAGCTACCTAGATACAGCTATCGAAAGATTAGATTCTTGAGAAGCATACATGGAAAAAACAAACTGTATGCAATACTTCATCAGAAAATTTTGTCTGCATAAAAATAAATCAATACAAAAACATTGTCTATATTTTTTAAAAAATATAGTTTTTTTTTCTTATTTTACCTGCCTAAAAAAATATCAATCGATCAATCTAAAAATCAATCAGTCTAAAAAAGTATTTAGCTATTTATCTATAACGACCTATATAGATTTATAGATTTTTATAAATCTTTTTATATACAAATCTTTATTTTCCTGCTGCATGCTTGTGTGTGACGATATCTCCTCTTTAATATTGCCTCTATAATCAAGAATCAAATCAGTTCAAGCAGGTAAATCATTCGGTCTATTCACAAGGATTTCCTTGAGCCAAAGACATTGAGCTACAATAATTATCCGAACGATGAGGAAAAAATGCCTCCATGATAAACGGATACAAATTGGAAGTTTGTACTTTAAATGCCTGCATGATAAACGGATATAAATTGGAAGTTTGTACTTTTATCCCAAAAAAAATCCCATCCCCCTTCAGGTGAGAATGGAGTTGCCTGATTAAATGAATCATTGATGTTTCTCACGTGTCCTCTAGTCCTGAGATATAGCAATTTATTCAGCAAGACAGAATGCAGAAGGAGACTTCCTAAATTTCCCTCAAAGAGGATTAGGTTGGCTTTTAGTGTGTGTCTGTCTCTCTAATCCTCTTTTTTCAAAGTGTCCAGAGAAAAAACCCACATCAATCAAAGTCTTAAAAATAAAAATGACGTCGTATTAAGTGTGATTTGAAAGAATGATTACAAACTGAAATAGTTCTACGATTTTCATTTTTTTGCCACACGTCTGCTTGTGACAGATGTATACAGAGATAACATAAACTCTCTATTCTCATTGGTAGCTGACATTAAGAAGGCGGGGTATATCAATCCATTGATGTTGGTTTTGTGAGAAACATTTCAACGTTGGAGTCGAGAGGTAAGAAATCGCGAAGGAAATTGTCAGGAATAAAAGGTTTTATTTTTTATCTAATACACTTGAATATCTCTTTTCTATTTTATGTTTAATATAATTAATGTTAATGTAATATTGGAATAATTTTTTCTCGTGTATTGTAATCTAATCGTTTATTGAAAAACTGCCCATTTTTATTTTCTTGTGTGTCTATATTCAAAATAGATAAAACCAGTTTGATCACATAAAATAAATAAAATAAAAGACGAGACCGTTCGTTCTTCGTTAGTTTATGTGTCATCACACGTGTTATAGATATCAGTTTCGGAGAGTATCACAAAATATTTTGGCATGTTTTGTGATCTTTCCTTCCTGGTCTGAGAGACATACCATGATCCACGGGGTATGGATCGTAGGGGTTCTCTAGTCAGGAAAAAAAATCAATTACTTGCGAGGGTGGTGGTACTGTGGTCAGTGAGGACTATCCTAGACCTCAGTATCCACAGCTGGCGGTGGTGACGGATGTGGTCGGCACACAACACCCTTCCATTCCGTCCCACTCAAGCACACCTGCGCAGCTTGCCATTTCTGGCTGAGGGTACAGGCACACTACACCCTCCCCTCTGTCCGAGTGGCAGGAAAAACCCCTTTCCTTGCCATTCTGGTCGATCGGCACCACACACACCCTGCTCGTCTGGCCAGTTTGGGTAAGGATTAAAACCCATCTTTCTGCCATCCCTGCAGATGATAGCGGGCACACTCACCCCGCCGCTCTGTAGGCATGGCAGACGTGCATCAGCGCCGCCAACAATGCTGGTGTGGTAGGCGCACTACCATGCTGGCAATGGCGGCGTTAAAAAAAAAATAAAAGCCTTTGAGTTGTTTTCTTTGAAATGAGTTATCAGAATCGATTTGTAATATCGCTAAGCAGGCACCTACTGTATCCTGGAAAACTTCACTTTAAGACTTAACGTTTCTCACTGTCAAGGTGTAATGGCCCAGAAGGTTTTTATGTAATTTGTAAGGTCCTAGCACTCATATAAGATTTGTGCATTGCAAAGATAACATATTTTTCGCAAAGTTCATAATTTTTTTTTTAATCGACAAAAGCAGGGATCCCCACAATTTATTTTTTCTTTTATAGGTCATGAATAAATTAACAGCTGGTTCATTTATAAGGGTTTATTTTATGGGATTGAATCAGAAATTTAATGAGATTCACATATCTTTATTTTTTCCTTTTATAAACAAGTGTGTGCTCCGTATACATTGAAACGACTATCTAATACTAACGTACTGTCACAGCATTATTCGTTTTTGCTGCTGTGTACAGTTTGTTGTTTGGCCTGGCTTCCAAAAAGATGTTGTAGGCATTGTGTTCAATTAAGTGGAGTTTGGGGGGGGGGGGAATGTGTCTTGAGCCAGGGAACGTTTCTTAAGATGTGTGTATTTTGTTGGGATAAAATGATAGTACTAAGGGTCTTCAGACCGACCTCTGCCTATAGAAAACAAAAACAAAAAAAATCACCTAATTATACTAACTGTTTTTTTTTTATCTATTTTTTTTTATTTATTTATTAATTTATTTAAATGTTTATATTAGAACATTTTTGTAATCGATTTTTGAGGCATTTGACAGTTTTTGTTGAAATTCGCAATTAATTTTCCAATGAATTAATTATTTTTTAACAAATATAAGAAAAAATAATCTCTTATACTATCAAGGGATATAACCGTGTTTAACTACGACGAACGGCACAAATAAATGGGCTATTTCCCTTTGCATACTACAACCTTGCGTTTCCAGCTGTGATATTCTCACAACATCAATTGCTGGAAATCGGGAACGGAAAGGTGTCAGTCGACTTGACATCAGGACGAAAAGTCATTGCCCCATAACTTCTGCTAAATTCACTGCAAAATCAAAAAAATCTGGTCTTTTAAATTTCTTTTCTTGGTTTTAGCTCCGATTCCATGGAGAGATGTCGCTTCCAGAGAGCTGCCAACACCACATAGCTATAAATAAAACTTATAGACATTTTGAGATGACACAGAACTCATTATACAATGTTGTTATGTTATTTTATTTTTACAGATAAAATGGCAGCCATGCCCCAGTTGTGGTTGTCTTCCCTCGTAACCATGGTGATGGTGGTCTACTGCCAAGCTGCTCAAAGAGAGTACTTTATTGCTGCTCAGGATATATTATGGGACTACATCCCGGGAGGGGGCCAGTTTAAGGACAATGACGCATTGAAGTTAGTCTGATAGTTATACTTTGTTAATCACATAGAAACTTAAAACTCGCTGATGAACACCAGTGCTCGATTTAAGAAAAAAAAATAGTGCCGGGGATGAAATAAAAATTTCTGCAGAGCCGGGGATAAATGTCTGTGGTTTCATCCCCCGGCATGGATATATTAGCTAAAGCAGAGCCGGGGATAAATGTCTGTGGTTTCATACCCCGGCATGGATATATTAGCTAAAGCAGAGCCGGGGATGACAGGTCTCGGTGCCGGGGGATGACAGGTCTCAGTGCCGGGGGATGACCGGTCTCAGTGCCGGGGGATGACAAGTCTCAGTGCCGGAGATGACAGTTCTCAGTGCCGGGGGATGACAGGTCTCAGTGCCGGGGGATGACAGGTCTCAGTGCCGGGGGATGACCGGTCTCAGTGCCGGGGGATGACAGGTCTCAGTGCCGGGGGATGACAGGTCTCAGTGCCGGGGGATGACAGGTCTCAGTGCCGGGGGATGACAGGTCTCAGTGCCGGGGGATGACAGGTCTCGGTGCCGGGGGATGACAGGTCTCAGTGCCGGGGATGACAGGTCTCAGTGCCGGGGATATCCCCGGCGGTAAATCGAGCCCTGTTGAATACTACATATGACTAAAACTGTTTTTAAAACAGAAAGACCCCGTCTTCATATTTGGAATGATCCTTAAACCGATTCCAAAAAGTTCCAGTCGCTACGAACACCACCAGGGGACGGATGGTCGTGTGGTCTGAAGGTACCTGGTTCGATTTCCGGTGAGGACCAAGGAAATTTTTTCGGGTCTAGGCTCAAGTTCCCGATATATCTCCCGTGGTGCCTCCATGGCCATTGCACTATCGGCTATGGTGGGGATGAAAGAAGGGCACCATAAAAACAGTCCCATTAGTGGTTCATAGGGTCTAAGGGATGTAATCTCATCCTTACAGGGACTTCACACACACACAAACACTACCCCGTGGTATGACATGACCCCCCCTCCCCATACAAACATATATCAACCTTTGAAATAGAAATAATCTGAAGGAGATAAAATCAATTCAATTCAATCATAAAATTCAGATTTTCGCTCATCTTGAAAAACACATTTTTGGATTCATGTTTCTATTTATTACACCGGTTATTGTAGAGGTAGGATAGTCGTAAGCCGAATAGTCAGGTGTATAGTGCACATATATAATATGCACACACATAAATGTAAGATTCCATTTGTCTTCTTTACCCCGGGGGCCCATAATTTCTCCCTGTCTGTACCCATGGGTCATCATTGCACAACAAAAGCTTAAATAGAAGCGTGAGAGTGCAGTGCCGTAGCGAACTTAACTCACGCCCGGGGCACAGCACCTTTCAAGCGCCCCCCCCCATTCGAAACCATATAATATCATACGTAAAATGTACTACTTTGCGCCCCTTTGTGAGTAGCGCCCGGGGCACGATGCCCCCTTGCCCCCCTCGCTACGCCACTCTAAGAGTGACAGCTGTTTTAGTACATTGTGTTCAAATATTTACTTGATTCTTTTTTGGTTGCGTCCAAAGGTTCGCTGAGCCTTGGACCACCAGGAGCTTCAACAGGATCGGCACAGTGTACAAGAAGGCCGCATATTTCCAGTACACGGACGGCACATTCACGAAAGAGATCCCTAAAGCGCCTCAGCAGGGCCTCCTGGGGCCGCTGATCAGGGCCGAGGTCGGTGACGTCATCGTCATTCACTTCTTCAACAACGCCTCTGGGAACTACTCCGTCCACCCCCACGGGGTGTTTTATGAGAAGAGACATGAAGGTGGGTACTGATTGGTGGAAATGGCATCCAATGAAATAATCTAACACACATTTAAACATTAAAGTAATAATGTTGGGGAGAGGGGAATCGAACGGACGCGATACAGTGTTGTTTTATGTAATGCACAGAAAGATCGTGGAAATGTGCGGATGGATAGATAGATAGATAGATAGATAGATAGATAGATAGATAGATAGATAGATAGATAGATAGATAGATAGATAGATAGATAGATAGATAGATAGATAGATAGATAGATAGATAGATAGATAGATAGATAGATAGATAGATAGATAGATAGATAGATAGATAGATAGATAGATAGATAGATAGATAGATAGATAGATAGATAGATAGATAGATAGATAGATAGATAGATAGATAGATAGATAGATAGATAGATAGATAGATAGATAGATAAGCTCCATGTTGTGATGGTTTAGTTAGTTATCCTTGCATCTCAAAATCATCCAGGTGCTCTGTACCTGGACGGAACCTCCGGTGAGGACAAACGTGACGACTCCCTGCCCCAAGGCAGCACCGTCACTCAGATCTGGAGAGTGACAGAGAACAATTCACCAACAGCCAGTGACCCCAACTGCCTCCCGTGGACCTACCACTCACATACGGACTCGGTCAGAGATGTGGCTACTGGACTGCTGGGTGTACTGGTCACCTGTAAGAAAGGTAAAAAATAATAATAATAATAATAATACATGTACAGTCATTTTAAAATAAATGTGAGTTTGAAATAATTAGCATTGCTGCAAGTTTCGATTTATCTTTTTAGATCAAAGGATTTGAATGGTGAAAGGATTTCATCGTTAATACAAAATTGCAGGTGAAAAGATCTTTTTTTTTTTTTAAAAAAAAAAAAGGCAGTTTGCTCAGAGTACCATGAGCCGAATCTGTCTATCCGACTTACATGGTAGATGTAATTGACGTCATTATTTAGCCCCCCCCCCCCTGCATGACTTTAGGGCCCCCGACAATGGGAGCCCCTAAGCTGTTAGTGACGCGCTAGAACACAATAGCGATGAATAGCTTTCAAGAAAAATAGTACAAATAACGATAATAAGCAATAGGTATTAATTTCAAATCAGATAAATTAAACTTTTTAAGAGAAACCCAAAATCTTACAAGAGAGAAACAGAAAAATTTGTTAGAAATTATTCAGAGTAGCATCAACTAACTGGTACATAAACAGATGTCAATTTTGGATTTTTACTACAGATTATCAGGCTTTGTGTCAACCAGTTGAATATTGTTATAGAAAATATCAGCTTATATAAAGAAATAACAGTGTTATCAGACTAAAGGAAATGTTTACAACCAATGTTTCGATTGTGTAACTTTCCATAGAAGAGTTAGAAGATTTGGAAATATTTCACTACATAAAAGAATTAGACTGCAGAAAAAAAAAAATATGAAAAATTCATAGCACTGAATAATGTCTGTCTATTCGTGGGAATCTTGGATAAATATAACACTATGTCTGTCTATTCGCAGGACTCTTTGACCAATATAACTGTATGTGTATGTCTGTCAATTCACAGGAATCCTAGACCGATATAACCGTATGTGTGTGTCTGTCAATGCACAGGAATCCTAGACCAATATAACTGTATGTGTATGTCTGTCAATTCACAGGAATCCTAGACCGATATAACTGTATGTGTATGTCTGTCAATTCACAGGAATCCTAGACCAATATAACCGTATGTGTAAGTCTGTCAATTCACAGGAATCCTAGACCGATATAACCGTATGTGTATGTATGTCAATTCACAGGAATCCTAGACCGATATAACCGTATGTGTGTGTCTATCAATTCACAGGAATCCTAGACCAATATAACCGTATGTGTATGTCTATCAATTCACAGGAATCCTAGACCAATATAACCGTAGGAAGGATGTTACTGAGGACTACCCAGTGCTGGTGATGAACTGGGACGAGAACCTCAGCCAGTACATCGATGAGAACATCCAGAACTTCTGTGGCGACCCCAAGACGTGTTTCCAGCTTCAGCAGAATGCCGACCCTGAGTTCGTCAGCAGTAACTTAAGGAAATCCATCAACGGTCTACAGTTTGCCACTTTACCTGGACTTCAGGTAAACATTACTTCAGTCTCATTGCTTACTGAATGTTAAGATCATGCGAGAGTGGCTAATGTGAATATGTAGCCATCTAACAAATTAACTCGCACTGTAACAGTTTCGCAAAAATACTATCACAGGCAGAGGCGTTCTTATCGTTACGTAATCTAGCCTGCCGCTATACTTGTTATGATATTGAGAAGTATATGTTTTTTTTTTTTCCAACTATATTGTCGTGTTGATATCTTTTACCATTCTAATATAACGCCTAATACCGATAATTATCGATGAGCGCAGATTTGGATTGGAGCTAGTAAGGTGACCTATTTAATGATGAATTTTTTTTCTCGGACGGCTGGTACTAAAGACAGATAATTGAGGGACGAAAAGTTGAAACTTTACAAATACGGGACTTACGGGTTCTCTCCCCTTTAGTAGCTTGACATACACGAACAAAGATATTTAAGTAAATTAATTGAAACACAAACATACATGGGAATGATGTCGGAGATAAACTGAGCTGTCTACCCGGAAATAGATCAAAGTTTCATGATCGATAAGTTCAAAATAAATTCAAAATCATTGAGCCGTTCATTGATTTAATTTTTTACAGTTGATGAATTGCAAAAAAAAAAAAAATGTAGGTTTTCGCCATAGACCTCTGGTGCATCTAATCAAAAGATTTTTTTTAACTGTTCTACTGACTTATTTTTACTGGTCACTCTCATTAATTATGTATACAGAAAGATTTAAATTAATACAGGAATATTAAACTTAATCCACCTTTATTTAAAAAAAAAAACAACTCTTTATACACAGGTGCGACTGTGTGTGTGTGTGTGTGTGTGTGCACCAGTGTGTGAACGTGACTGTGTGTATGTGTGTGTGGGGGTGGGTGGGTGGGGAAGGGTGGGGGAGGGGTCTGTGATTGTATAATTCTTCAATTTGACTTGCTCTTGACATAATGTGTGCCAGTCTGCCTTATGTACTGATAGCAATTCAATGAGTCTATTTGTACTGTATGACACTGGTGCGACACTGTTGAAATAGTTTGAAGTACATTATAAGTACATTAAAAGTACATTATAAGTACAAGTACATTATAAGTACATTATAAGTACAAAGTACATTATAAGTACATTATAAGTCTTGGAGTGCCGACTTCATTTCATAATATTCATAAAAATCAGCGTCTAACTTCTTTTTTTCTGTAAAATTTCTTAGGCCTAGCTTTTCAGGGTCGGATGTAACTGCGGGCAAATCAGGTCCGCTCCTCCCCTGGGACCCAACTTGGTAATTATCCCTACAGCAATCAAATTACCACTTTGATATGTTTGTTTTTTTTTGCCATTTTTTTTTTAAAATCCCAAAATTTTGTTTTGTGCTCGTCAAAGAACGTTTGCGGCAAAAGATATTGGTTATTGCCAATAAAGATATTGGTCATTTCCAATAAAGATATTGGTTATTGCCAATAAAGATATTGGTTATTGCCAATAAAGATATTGGTTATTGCCAATAAAGATATTGGTTATTGGCAATAAAGATATTGGTTATTGACAACAAAGATATTAGTATTGGGCAACAAAGATACTAGTTAAGGGCATAAAGAAATTGGTTAAGGGGCAATAAACATATTGTTTATAGTCAATAGTCAATTGATATAGTAATATGTGTGCGCAAGCTCGGTGAGTTTTGCCACCCCACACGCGCACAGCTTCTTGCAACATTGACATTAACCTCTCTTAATCCACCTCTTTATCGTTTGTCCTACATGTATTAATACATGTTCATTGTTTATTTTCGAGAAATTTATTTAGAAGCTTCAGAAATCGCTCGCGAGTACATTCAGTACAAAACTGGACAACCCCTGATATAAAGAAATAAACTGTTGCAGAATTGCCTGTGTGATTTCGTATTCTCATACGCCAGTGACGCACCTAGTCTCTTTAAGTCACCCAATTACAACTAGAATGTTCTTTAAATTGAAATTCATTCATTCATAAGGTCGGATTTTGACACTCCTGACAGGGTGTTTTGCCTTTTGGTTCATAGTATGGCGCGTCTCTTCGTCATTAATCGCTATGTTGGGATTTAGATGAACCATTTATTTGTTTCATTTTAATTACTTTAAAAAAAAAAAAAAAAACTAAATCTTGATAAATTGACTATGGTGCGGCCCTTTTTTACGCATGATATGAACAACCGACATCGTGCAGTCGCCAACCCTGATATATAGATGTATCTGTTTATAAATTGAGTCTTTTTTTTTTTTAAAAAGACCTCTCTTATCCAAGTTTGACGGGACGGATGGCCGAGTGGTGTAGATGCTTGACTGTCCCACAAGTCCACCCAGCTTTAAATGTTGGGGAAGTAAAGGCGGCTGGGCGTTGTGCAAACCACACATCCCACACAACAGATGAATTCTACACTTCATCTGTCCCTATGGCCCGTGAGGGCTAAGGGAACTTTTTTTATCCATGTTTGGCAAAAATAATTTCGACTGAAACCATCTGGGGGGATCATTTTAATATAACATATTGTTAAGGAGTTTTTTTCACAGTAATGTTTTTTTTTCTAACTTATGTAATTCCTTGCTACTGATGATTGACGAAAGTAAAATGGTTCATATAAATAAAGAACTAAAGACGTTAAAACAATCTGATAATATTAGCTTGTTATTTATGCAATCCATCGATCACTATTTTTATGATTGGCCACTGTTTCATAATTTGACAGCTATCATAAGTTCATAACTATTTCATTAATCGATATAACCACGCCTCCCTATAAATCAGAACTTAATTTAATTTTGACCAAAGTCACACCCACCTAGATTTCTTGCCCATTGTCTATTCCAGTGTCTTGTCCAGTGTCTTGCCCAGTGTCTTATCCAGTGTCTTTCCCACTGTCTCCTCAGTGTCATGCATACTGTCTTGTCCAGTGTCTTTCCCACTGTCTTCTCAGTGTCATGCATACTGTCTTGTCCAGTATCTTGCCCACTGTCTTGTCCGTGTCTTAGTCTTCAATTGCTAAGCTAATTTGTGTCATTTAACACCTATTATTCTTGACTCTTCTATCACAGGCCTGTGTCGGTAACCCTGTCGTCTTCTACAATGTGGGTTTCGGTAATGAGATGGACGTACATGCCATTCACTTCCATGGCCAGGATCTGAAATACCAACATGTCAGGTGAGACTTGGGTTTGTTCAGCTATAATTATACAACCTCTTACTTATGAAATACCAGCATGCTAGGTGAAACCATAGATATATAAGACTAGATCGCTTATGGGCTATGCATAGACATATATTGTGCGGACCATAACTTTAAAAAGAGAAGAGTACAATTCTGTATAACCTGATGACGTAGTACGCATAGAAACCTCAAGTAACCGAAATAAATAGCAGAAGACATTTTGCATTGTTTTCCTTGACAAATTTTCAAAAACTTTTTTTTCAATTAACTTTGAATAAAATGCCTTCGTGTTGTGTACCCGGCTGTTTGATTATATTATTACTAACCGTCAAATATAATTTTTTCGGACACATCAGTAGATTTTAAAAGCGCCAACCTCTAGCATGAATGGGGATTTTTTTTTAATTAAAAGGAAG
This sequence comes from Bulinus truncatus, assembly GCA_021962125.1. Classification (NCBI taxonomy): domain Eukaryota; kingdom Metazoa; phylum Mollusca; class Gastropoda; family Planorbidae; genus Bulinus; species Bulinus truncatus. The sequence goes on along the minus strand of JAGDYQ010000436.1, from coordinate 48,960 downwards.
GAAATCTTTTTCGGTAAAAAAAAAAGAACTCTACAGAATAGTACTCTTCTCTTTTTAAAGTAGGGGTCTCGAATACAACACTTTTTCGGTCTCTATTAAACAAGCATAAGCGATCTAGTCTTATATATCTATGGGTGAAACCTCCTGTTTGGTCCACTTTACAAGTCATGGAATCCCATACCTTGTCAAATGGCAAATATCAGAATGTCTTTAACGTGAGTGAGATATCTCAACTCCATCTAGATCATGTGTGCGTAATAACTGTATCAACTCTTCAATGATACACAAAAAATAACCGATTTCAATAACGATAGTTGCATTATCAATATACACCTTTACAGCCTGTATCAAAATTTACAATCAATTACCAGATTGGCTATTGATTTTTTTTACCTACTTTCAAACGTCTATAAAAGTTGATGTTTTTACATCAACAGAGGTGACACTATCTCCGAGTACAGTGCAACCTTCGCAGCAGCCGAGACGAACCCCTTGATTGCTGGAGACTGGCTTGTCACAGATATGGTGGACAACTATGAGAGATGTGAGTAGGCATTTTTTAGAGATATGAATAGACATTTATAGAGTTGTGAGAAGACATTTCTAGAGATGAGAGTAGGCTTTTATAGAGATATGACTGAGTAGACATTTTTAGAGATGTGTTAGGGTTCACTATCACCAACTTTGCAGTGGCTTTGGCTATCCACACAAGATAACAATTCATATCAAAATCTACTTTTTTATGCAAAAAGACTGCAATGAAATTATTTCAATATAGTGCATATGTTTTTTATTCATCTATGTCCCTTCACCAACGAGTAGCTGGTATCTCTGCCATCTTCAGTGTCTATGACTGCGACAATGCCCAATACAGTAAACCAGCCCCTAAAGAGCCAAAAACTATCAGACAATATTTCCTGGCCGTTGAGGAGACTCTCTGGAACTACGCCCCGTCGGGTAAAGATCTGAGGACTGGCGAATCTTTGTCTGCACCGGGAGGGTGAGATAACTTTTTTTTTCTGGCGGCTTCACTCAGTATGCACTTGTGTTACCAATAGTTTACATGTGTTACCAATAGTTTACATGTGTTACCGATAGTTTACATGTGTTACCAATAGTTTACATGTGTTACCAATAGTTTACATGTGTTACCAATAGTTTACATGTGTTACCATTAGTTTACATGTGTTACCAATAGTTTACATGTGTTACCAATAGTTTACATGTTACTTAGTTTATATACCAATAGTTTACATGTGTTACTAATAGTTTACATGTGTTACCAATAGTTTACATGTGTTACCAATAGTTTACATGTGTTACCAATAGTTTACATGTGTTACCAATAGTTTACATGTGTTACTAATAGTTTACATGTGTTACCAATAGTTTACATGTGTTACAAATAGTTTACATGTGTTACCAATAGTTTACTTGTGTTACCAATAGTTTACGTGTGTTACCAATAGTTTAAATGTGTTACCAATAGTTTACATGTGTTACCAATAGTTTACATGTGTTACCAATAGTTTACATGTGTTATCATTAATCTACATGTGTTATCATTAATCTGCATGTGTTATCATTAATCTATATGTGTTATCATAATTCTACATGTGGTATCACCAATCTACATGTGTTATCATCAATCTATATGTGTTATCATTAATCTACATGTGTTATCATTAAATCTATATGTTTCAAGTATGAAGTGATATTGAGTTAAGTACAAAGTAAAATTCTTTACATTTTCCTCCTGTAAATGTGTATATCTGTAAATGGATACAATATTATATGTATCATTTGAACAATATAAAAAGTCTGAAACTCATGTTGTCTAAAATGTGTCCACAGCTTCAAATAGTCTTTTTGATCAATTCAACAGTCCAAGACATATAAAGACTACTTTAGACTTGTATATGCCGTCCTGTATATTACATAGGAATATGTTCAAAGAGTATATAAACAATGTATATGCTAATGCACCACTATTTAAGTACACATGCTAGTGCACCACTATTTAAGTTATATGCTAGTGCACCATTATTATAGTGCGCATGATAGTGCACCACTGTTGAAGCGTGTATATGCTAGTGCACCACTATTATAGTGCACATGCTAGTGCACAACTATTATAGGTTATGTGCCATTGCACCAATGTTATAGTGTGTATATATACTAGTACACCACTATTATAGTGCACGTGCTAGTGTACCACCATTTAAGACGTCAAGACAAAGATTATTTAAATAAAAATAACGAAAGTGATTTTACCAGGAAAAATCCAACTCCCACGTGGGATAATGAATTCGGAACAATAGAAATGATTCCTATGACGTGGTGTAAAAATATTTTGTATAAACTCTCAGTTCATCCCTATGTGACATGCATTGCAACTTTAATTTAATACATTCTTAGCACTGCAAACACTTGACAAATAATGTTAGACGACGTTCACAGACTATCACAGTTATTAAATTTAGCATGAGAAGGATAACACTTAATATTGACGTTTTAATATTATAACCTACCAGATCAAAGACAAGCAAAGATATGAACCAGATGGCCAGCAAAGGTCAACCTACCTACCAGTACTATGATAAAGATTCCAAATATCCATCAGCCGTCCCTGTCCAGCAGGGCAACTACACATCCAACTATCAAGTGAACGGTCAGTCATACGGTCAGTCCACCAATGATCAGTCGTCACAGTCAAGCTGACATTGCACCAAGGCCAGGTTTTGTCCAGTATTCTAACAAGTGATTTTATAGCCGGTTTCCAGCCACACCCGGAACACCTGGGTCTCCTAGGGCCGATCTTGAGGGTCGGAGAGCTAGAGGGGACAGATGACCTTTTGAAGTGCACCATTCCCCTTCCCCGTCTCCTTACCCCCATGGGATGAGGTTATGACTCCTCAGAGGAATTCCCCGTCTCTCATTACTTCCCCATGGGATGAGGTCCCATGACTCCTCAGAGGAATTCGGAACATTGTAATCATTGGAAAAGTTGCAGTAACAAAAATATATACTTTATTTCTAAATGTAATTAAAACTTTTTTTTTTTCATTTCTTTCATAAAATCTTATGTCTCCGTTTTGATGTTTAAAAAATAATAATAAAAAAAAACAACCTATACTGGTCCTTTAAAGTGTTAATATTTTAGGACAAATTTGTGCGAGTTTTTTAGGCGTTTACAGAAGTATTTATGTTTAGACAAGGGGTTTCTACCTGAATGTTGCAGACCCAGACGGGGCCATAGAACTTATCTTTTCTTACTTCACAACACTGTAAAAAATTTTGTTCTTCTCTGAAAACAACACAAGAAAGCTACGTTATCTGGCCGTTATTAGTTTTAAGAAGTTTATCTCAAAAGACGATCATTTTCTAATACATGTAAGTTGCAAATTTGTATAATTGATTGTTAAGTTTACAGTATTTTTTTTATTTGCTGTGTATTTATTTATTTATTTTGACATTCAACATATATTTGTAAAAAGTTGACGCTGCTAATGATTTCAAGCATTACTACAAAGGTATCGATCAATTAGCCATATTGTATTGTGGTCAATGAGTGATCATTATTATATGTCACATTTTAAACTTTAACGTCTGTTACTTGTGTGTCATCAACTATTCACACGTTATTGCTTGTTTTTTATTTAACATCATTTTTATTAACCATAATCCTTGTAATCAAATTTAGAATAATAGTTTCGTGATGAAATAGCATTCCTTATTTTTACAAGTACACAAACTCATGATGTAATTATCTATAACAATATGTCCCACCCTGTCTTGGAATAGTGTAACATAATGCATTAAAATCCATTAAGACATACTTCTATTTCAAGAAAACATGTATATAGAAAACTATACGACTTATTTTCTACTGAAATATGGAGCTGGTAACATTTGTAAATGGTACATTATGGTATCAAAGCCTTGAAATATATTGTGTAACCTAAAGCAAAAACAACTTCTCTACATTGTTATTGTATCAGTAAATTATGATCCCATTCTACATCCTTCTTATTGATAGGCGATCGGGGAGTAGGGAGGGAGGCTTCAAATGCCCCATGTCGTGACTATCATTTTGCCGGTCACAAGGAGAATTAGCAGCATATGTCAGAACAGACTTTAATGATTTGACTGTTGAGGGATTTTCAGAGGGATCCATTGTTATAAAATGTTTCAGGGGCCCAATATTTACAAGCAGGATGGCCTTGACAGAAATTTTGTTTGCCCTGTGTTCCAAATTGTGCGTTTACCTTATCCCATCCCATTCCACACTCCAAGAGAATTTCGTTCTGACACGATACAGTACCATGGCATGATACAGCACCATGGCATGATACAGTACCATGGCATGATACAGCACATGGCATGATACAGTACGCAGCATGATACAGCACCATGACATGATACAGTACCATAATGATACGGCATATGTCATGATACAGTACCATGGCATGATACATCACCATGGCATGATACAGTACCATGGCATGATACAGCACCATGACATGATACAGTACCTTGACAAAATACAGTACCATGACATACTGCTGTACCAAGGCATGATACAGTACCATAACATAATACGAGTACCGTAACATGATCAGTACCTTGACAAAATACAGTCCCGACATACTGCTGTACGATGGCATGATACAGTACCATATCATAATACAGCACCATGGTTTGATATAGTACCATGCGGTGGCGCAACTAGGGGGCATTGAGGGCATTTGCACCCTCCGAAATATATAAATAATGTAATTTTAATACAAGTGATTTTTGCCCCCCTGAAAGTTTGGTCTAGTTGCGCCTCTGATACCAAGATTTTAGTGGAAGGGAAAATTCACAAAGATAATTATAAAAAATGTCACCTCGGTAGAATGTGATTTGTTAAGAGTGAGAGTGGATTGATATAATCTGGATTACATAAGTCGTTGAATATATGTTATATATGTACATTTTCTTTTATTAAAATGTATATTAAAAAAAACTTTATGTTTTATCATATTTTTGTCAACTTATATATATGCCTACATATAAAAATTTGTATTTTGGTATTGACAGATTCGGTAACAAAAAAATTCAGATGACTGAATAAATAAAAACACGTACAACTTGTATGTGATGGATATTCGAGAAGCAAGTAAGGGGGAAATAACCTTTACATGGTTTGCAAGGAGGCAACCTCTCAAAACTAAACTCCTGAGCTGTGTCAAGTTTAATTTTTTTCACAATAGAAAATATTTTGCTTTGAAAGAGACAATCAGACACAGTTTACCTCCCATGGGTCCGCAGAAGATACATGCATGGCCAGTTTTGAGTTATTCCCCTTCTACGAAGGATCAGCTTTCTCTTTGTACAAAGGCCTGCTCAATGGCAAGGTTCACTGCGGGGCGAGTTTTGCGTGGTCAGGACTACCATTGAAGGAGCGGTGGATCCCACAGTGTGGAGGGGCTACCTGCTGCGTTCAGCGGAGGCCAGTAGCTTAAGCCGCAGGATTTAACAAGCACATCGGTTGCCGGGTCATCTCTTTCCAGTCGCCAATGTTGACCAAAATAGACACCGTGTCCGACTTCACGTTCCTCTTCAAGTGCCTGGTCCCCCACGACAAGCGGCTCCACCTGGAGGAGTACGTCGTCCTGGAGCCTTTCATACAGGGCAGATTCCGACGCCAGTTTGACTTCCAGCCACAGAGGTCTGACGGATACTGCTCCTATCAGACATCAGCGAAGATGAGTACTGCGAGGAGGAGGTGGGCGAGGTTTCCTCAAAGTAGGCGGCTTCTCTCAGTGGCCGAATCTCGCCGGGCTTTCAGTCACGCACCTGGCATTACCACCCGCTCACTCGTGGTGTGGGCTCAGGAGGCGTGTTCAAGGACCTGGTTTATTCATTCGCGAACCCTACCATACACTCAGTGGACCTTCAGTTTGGGGATACGGACAGGGTTGCGCTGCCATAGCAGAGTTCTTCGCCGCTCACTCGTGCAACGCCGTGTGCAGCAAGTGGGGGAGATGTACAGGCCCGGCCACCCGGTCCCACCCAGCGTTGCAATTCTGAGCGACGGTAGACTGAATAAGATCAGGTGAATGCCTTGTGTACCGCGGTCAGGCCTAAGCGTTTCTCAACATACTTACCCTCAACCAAAACATCACCAACATTTCTTAATCGCCTCTCGTACCATGGCCCATCTGACCTAATTAATACATCACCCATCTACCACACTCCTTGCTCCCCAAATGACCCCCATGTCCATTCCTTTAAACAGCTCCTGGCAGAAAATGATTTCCAGCCAAAAGTCAGACGAGGCGCCGAATCATGCAAGGTGTGGAATAAATTAGTTTTCCCTGAAAAATTATCAAACCAACTTTCCAGTGAGCAGCTACTTCCAGCCAAATTCCACAGCCAGCTAATACTGACAAGCAGGCACCAAAACCAGCAGCCTTTACTTCCAAAAAAATTTCCAGCCAGAATTACCTATCAGATGAACATGACCGCAATAAACTTTCCACCAGCCGAGAGATCGATCCAGCCAGAGGTCATCGCTGACGGACACGACCGTCAGATAACAGACAAGATGGACGACCGCAGCAGGAAGAACGTCAAGACATTGAAACTGTCAAACATTGAAACCAGCCAGTCCGGCAGCTCTGAAGATCAAGCCAAAGATCCGCCTCCTACTACAGTTGCAATCCGGCGAGCCGATCTCGCCCTTCCCGAGAAGAGACCCTGGCTATCAAATATCTCTGGTATAATGACACGTCACCTTAAATTGCTCAAAGATTATATCTTTATTTCACATTTAAATACTGTGGATAGTTTAAATATTTTATAAGAATGTTAGTTTTATAATCTATTTGACTTCATGAAGTAACAATATTTTATATGTCAGCCCGCTGAGTAGTTTTAAGTATGCCGGGGCCTTAACATAATATTCTATGAAATATTTGTAGGCCCTCAGCAAAATTACCTGTCGGGGCCTGGTACCATCAGATTTAATATAACTGTGAGTGGGCTTTGTGATTGAATTCCTGGGCCGTTGCGCCCTGTGCCTGCTCTGATGGGACTATAATATGCTAAATCAAATACAGCATTAACGTATTTCAGCTATAAAAAGCAATATTTTTTTTATCATTCTGAAACGTTGTTATATTGTCAGACATAGACTGGTTTCAGGTAGACAGACGTCTTCTAAAATAAAGCATAATGCTATATGAGCCAGACAGACCCTTACATGTTGTGTGGATCCAGAAGTGCTTTTTATCCGTAGATTTTTCTTTTTACATTTTACTTCTGTCTGTATTATTTTAATAATATTTTTCTCTTCAACTTGTGTTTCGTTAAAAGTAACTATAAGCATCCATGGAGTTAAAAAAAAACAATAACATGAAAATCAAAGTTAATTAGTCCGATTTGTTTAAAATCAATTTTTTTAAATCGAAGTAAGATCCAATCAAATTATGTTTATAAAAACGTTTTGGATAAGATCCAATCAAATTATGTTTATAAAAACGTTTTGGATAAGCGAGACACGCTTTTCAGTTTAGGGTTTTCATTTTCGATTTGTATAATGACTATTGACCAATTGCATATGCCACTTATATACTTTTCCCCCTACAATATATGTGTTTATGTTATGTGATGAATACAAAGAACTATGTATAAAGTCATATCCAATGCTTGCAGCCCCCATCCCCGGTTTATTTTGAATTTACACTTTATTTCATATAATGTAAAACTATATATCAGCCTTTATTTTACTTTCAGATATTTTTTGTTCAAAATAAATTAGTGATCAGTATTGTGTTGTGTTTTTAAGTTGCAACTTTGTACATATGCAGTGTATTATCTTTTTTTTTTAATATAATGCATACTAGTTCTTTATCAGCTATTTCATTCTTAACTATTTATTTATTTTTGATTGATTTTTCTGGCTGTGTATTCATTTATCCTATTTATTTGAATTAATTGATCAACTCGTGCAATATTCTTAGTGCAATCTATACAATAAATATATAAATGATAAAATCTTTGACTGTCACTCCAGTGCTTATTTTGTTTCAGTCGTTTGTTATTGACTGTCACTCCAGTGCTTATTTTGTTTCAATCGTTTGTTATTTGACTGTCCTCCATTTACTTATTTTGTTTCAGTCGTTTGTTATTTGACTGTCACTCCAGTGCTTATTTTGTTTCAATCGTTTGTTATTTGACTGTCCTCCATTGCTTATTTTGTTTCAATCGTTTGTTATTTGACTGTCACTCCATTGCTTATTTTGTTCCAGTCGTTTGTTATTTGGGTAACACCCATGACACGCCTATGACATATGACTTTAAATATGACCAAAATATTAAAGGCACTGGGCCCACAGGTAAATCATACAAGCGCATCTCTATTAAAAAAAACTAAAATAATACCGCCATTTATGTTATTTTCTTTTTAATTAAGAGGTTAACACCTAAATATTGTTACACAATAGTGTAGCACCAGTGTAACTCTAAATATTGAAACACAATAGTGTAGCAGCTAAATATTGATACACAATAGTGTAGCACCTAAATATTGATACACAATAGTGTAGCACCTAAATATTGATACACAAGAGGTTAGCACCTAAATATTGATACACAATACATGTAGAATAATACACATATATGGCGGTTTTCCGGAAAAATCAGTTTAAATTGACGATGCGCACTCTGTATAATATAAATTATAACAAAAGTTACCGGTAATTTAAAAATACAACGGCCTCAATTTAACAAAGATATATCCAAACATATCAATGACACCCATCCTCCAGCACCTTTCAAAATAACGAAATATGATCTATGCACCACCATGGCTATATTAGAGCAATTATAAATTATTTATTTAAATAGCCAAGTAATCATTAGCGTCATTGTGCCCCATCCCAACCCTATGCCAAGAAAAATCACACTCGCCCTAAGCCCAGCGTACTGCTAAGACCACTTTTTGTCATCCTTATGGCAGAACTATCGACCAATATTTTGAAGAAGTTCTACTAATTGCACCTAGTGGATAGTTCTTAGAATTTCTAAAATAATTCAACTTCCTTGTCCTATAAATGTTATGTAGTTAGGCCAAATGGGATTTAGTTTACGGCCACTAGTTCGGACATATAAACAATATATCGTACCTTATAATTTAAAATTAATTAGATTGTTACAAGTTTGTTAAATAACAGTTCGTTCACATGTACAGTTAGCATTAACGTATTTCTCTGTGATGAACGTATTTCTCTGTGATGAACGTATTTCTCTATGATGAACGTATTTCTCTGTGCTTAACGCATTTCTCTGTGATGAACGCGCTTCTCTGTGATTTACGTATTTCTCTGTGATGAACACTTCTCTGTGATGAACGTATTTCTCTGTGATGAACGTATTTCTGTGACAGACGTATTTCTATGTGATGAACGCGCTTCTCTGTGATGAACGTATTTCTCTGCGATGAACGTATTTCTCTGAGAAGTTTAATCTCCAGCCCTATATCTAGACGTCCCATGACTCAAGCTATTGAGATACACGTTTTACAGTTTGTTTCCTTCACTTCTTTGCTAAGAAGACTGAGACATAAAGCTTATTAGTTATAAAAAAATCACTTTCATTGCTGAAATTCGAAAACTAGATATAAATATATTAAAGAGACAGTTCTTGCTGTTATAGAAATGTGTTCACATTGTTTTCAATTGGTTTAGTTTTTAGAGTAGAAGTTATATATATTGACACTGAGTTCTGTAAACAACCTTTCTTATAAATAGGTCAACTAGGCAACTGCTTAGGGACCCTTCAACTATTAATTCTGATGCGAAAAGGTCCTTAAATTCTAGAATTGCCTAAATCTCTGCCCAGGGTTTACAACTATCCTAAAACTACCATTGCTAAGAATATATCTATTATATGTTCTATTATATCTATTATATTTATATTATCTTCGTATTCTAGTGGACATTCTAATCCCATCCTTTTCTGTTACAATTTCCCCCACCGCCAGTGCCGTCCTTAGACATTTTTGTGATATAGGCAAGGACAGAAATGCCGCCCTTTCTAGTTTCATTTTCTAAGAAAACTCTATTAATGTTATTTATTTTTAAGTAAATCCAAATTATGAAAATAAAAATATGACATATTTATAGTTTTATTACTGGTCTTCATTATTCATAACATTTTTTTTTTTTTAATTTGGAAACTTTATAAAAGTTAAAGAGTTTTAAATATACGTAGTGTATTTTAGGAAGTTTTTTGCTAAGTTAAAAAAGTAATGAAAAATAAAACCAAATGAAATGTCATGTTTAATAAGCATTAAAAGATTGAAGAGAATTCAAGAAAAATATGCTTTTCTAGCTTTTGCGAGGCAAACTCTTCCATTACTTCGGTCAGATCCAAAATCTTCTGCAATCGTTTTCTCTATAGATATTAGCTAAACCAACCAAACGATCCTGAGACATGGTAGAACGAAGACATGTTATTATGAGTTTGAGCTTCAAAAAGCTTCTCTCTGCACTCACCACTGTTATCGAAGTGTAAGCAAAATTCCTGTCCACCACGTACACATTCGGAAAAAGACAATCAAGCCCATTCCACAGATAGTCTAGTAACTCTAGGCAACCACGTCCATTCCACACAGATAGTCTAATATAACTCTAGGCAACCACATCCATTCCACACAGAATGAGTCTAATATAACTCTAGGCAACCACGCCCATTCCACACAGATAGTCTAATATAACTCAGGCAACCACATCCATTCCACACAGATAGTCTAATATAACTCTAGGCAACCACGTCCATTCCACACAGATAGTCTAATATAACTCTGAGGCAACCACGCCCATTCCACACAGATAGTCTAATATAACTCTAGGCAACCACGCCCATTCCACACAGATAGTCTAATCTAACTCTAGGCAACCATCCATTCCACACAGACAGTCTAATATAACTCTAGGCAACCACGCCCATTCCACACAGATAGTCTAATATAACTCTAGGCAACCACGCCCATTCCACACAGATAGTCTAATCTAACCTAGGCAACCACATCCATTCCACAGACAGTCTAATATAACTCTAGGCAATCAAGCCCATTCCACATAGATAGTCTAATATAACTCTAGGCAACCACGTCCATTCCACATAGTCTAATATAACTCTAGGGCTTGATTTTTTCTGTAATTCTCCTTGCCAAATCAAATAATTCATCGCACAGTTCTGTTGAATTAATATCTGCAGAATCTTCGTTTTCAGATGTTAAACATGTATTTTCGTCGACTCAATTAAAAATCGCAACACATCCAGGTGCAGTATAATTTTTCGGTTGCATCAGACGATAGCTGTTTTGTTTTTTAAATAAAATAATTATATCAACTACTTGAAGTTTTAAAAAGGTTTTCGATTTATTTCATTTTTAAACAAAGGATCGTATATGATTGAAGTAAGACATGTACAACATGTGTTAATAGTAGGCATATCTAAGACGATGAGGACCATTTATGTATCGATTGCTTCCGTCTAATGATAGAAATCGGAACACAAACATACAGTCATAACAAGTTATAATTATTTATATTGTGCTCCTTTATTCAGAATATTAACACTAATTCAACTTAGCATAAACATTTGGGGCGTTCATGAAAACCAACGCGGCAATCGATGGATGTGAGAGGGTGTGTATCCCCTGTAAGGATGAGATTAAAATATCTTAGATCCTGTTAACTACTAATGGGATGGTTTTTGCAGTATCCTTCCTTTCATCCCCACTGCAGCCGGATAGTGCATTGGCCATGACGGCACCACCGGAGCATAGCGGGGACTTTAGCCCCGACCTGAAATATCCATTGGGCTGCGAAGATTGAATCAGTGACCCTCAGGTCAACAGTCGAGCGCTTACCACACGACCTCCGCCCCCTTGGCTGTGAGTGGTAGTGAGCTCAATCACCTTAGTTCTAAGGGATATGATCGAAATTCATTTATGGGTCACCGTGGCCCTTCCATGAACACAGTAGGAACTTGGTTAAGGTCCTATTTGGTGAAGGATGTAATAAATGAACATGAGATAGACATCCCATCCAAGAAAACGTATCATTTATAAAGTGGAGAATATCATTTCTGAGGCCTGGGGAGAGTATCATTTGTGAGGCCTTGGGAGAGTAATCATTTCTGAGATCTGAGAGAGTACCTAGAGAGAGTATCATTTGTGAGGCCTAAAGAGGAGTATCTAGAAGAGAGAGTATCATTTGTAGGACCTGGGTAGAGTATCATTTGTGAGAGAAAGTATCGTTTGTGAGACCTAGAGAGTGTATCATTTGCTGGGCTTCATGGAGAGTGTCCGGAATATCGTAAAATTATGTAACAGTCAATATCACTGTTGAGGACCCCTTTGAGGGTATCCTTGGCTTGCTACAGATATGAGGGCTGATTCAATGATGACTTGTATTAGTATTTGTGTTTCTACCATTGTCACAGTCTCACCAACAATTAAAAATCGTATAACGAGTGACGAATAATCAATTTCACAAGTGTGTACAGCGACAAAATATATTTATTTACAGAGACACCAGTCCGTAAATAGAGATCTGGTGGTCTTTAAAATTAAGGCAAGTAATCCAAATGTCAAAGATTAAACCAGTATCAATGACTAGAATTAAAGCGACGCTCTCTCTCGTTAGATCACCCCTCTCTCTCTCTCTTTCTAGCTCAATCAGAGACACATCAATCGACTAGCTTACTCACTTGGCCGGAATTGCGACTCACAAATCGACTCTCTCAATCCGAGAGCCCACAGTCGAATCTCTACGAATACATCTTTCATTCCTCATATCACTTTTCCCACGTGACCCTTAGCCAATCAAATATAATATATGTTTCTTTCAAACTTTCAAATTAGGGGGGTGGAGCCTAGATGGAGGGGGGGGGGGAGAGTACGTCGTATAGACAAAGACAGTAGTAACTGGACATCCATCCCTTTGTCGGCAATTGACCCGGGCCGAGTGACCAGGGAGTATTCCCCGTGGAATGTAACGTGTTTCCTGTTAACTACCGTCCTACTCAACGGCGGAGGTTTCGCCGTCCACCTGGCTGATGACGCAATTACGGGGGTGGGGAAAAAAAGGTGGGGAGAACTTGAGAACGGGAACGTATATTATTATACATGGTAAATAGTTCGTCCATCGTATTCGATGAAGACCATCTAGTCATCAGAGGTTGGAGTGTTGGTTGGTGGGTGTCGGTGTGTGCGCAGATGGCTGACTAGTCCAATCCTTGCGTGGAAATGTCTATGACAGTGGGGACAGGGAATGGCGGCTGTCAGATGGTAGTCGGCAGCGCGAGCTTTACGAACCTGGCGTCGCGTTTCTGGCAGCAACAGTTCTATTTGCCTCACATAACCCAGCGCCTATGTGAACAGAGTGACGCCACAAAGCTCTGTCCTGGGCATCTTCCTCCAGCAATCAGGATCCATGTTGAAAGCCGCTTCAAAGAGGACTTCAGCGTGTCCTTGTAGCGCTTTTTCTGGCCTCCGCGAGGCGCTTTCCCTGCTGCAGTTCTCCGTAGAAGATCTTTCGAGGCAGTCGGTGGTCTGGCATGCGAGCGAGGGTGGCCTGCCCTAGCGAAGCTGAGAGCGCATTAGTATGGTGTAGATGCTGGACATGTTGGCTCTGGCAAGGACTTCAGTGTCGGGAACCTTGTCTTGCCATCTGATCCTCATTATGCGCCTGAGGCAGGTTGTGTGAAAGTGGTTGAGTTTTTTGGCATGGCACTGGTAAACTGTCCAGGTTTCGCTTGCGTACAGTAGTGTTGGGAGGACGATGGCGTGATACACCTTCAACTTGGTGGGTAGGCTGATACCTCTTCTGTTCCAGACGTTGGAGTGAAGTCTACCAAAGGCTGCACTGGCTTTATGGATTCGTGCGATAACTTCGTCGTCCATTACAACACAACGAGAGAGAGTGCTGCCAAGGTAGGTGGAATTTCTCCACCGTGTTCAGTCTCTGGCCGGTAACGTGGATGTTGGGGTCAATGTATTGTTTGCCTGGGGCTGGTTGGTACATCACTTCGGTTTTCTGTGTGCTGATGGTGAGACCAAAGATTGAGGCATGCTACGTGAGGAATTGGTCGACGTAATTGTTGCATGTTGGTTTCTGAATCTGCGTTTAGAGCGCAGTCGTCGGCGAATAGGAATTCTCTCGTGGTGTCTGTCAGGACCTTTGTTTTGGGCTTGGAGCCTTCTGAGGTTAAATAGGCCACCATCAGTGCGGTATCTCAGCCCAATTCCCATCTCACTACCTTTGAAGGCATCTGTCAGCATTGCGGAGAACATGAGACTGAATAGGGTCGGCGCTAGGACGCAGCCCTGTTTCACTCCATTTGTGACTGCGAATGGTTGGGATGCTTCACCGTTGTCCTGCACCCCTGGCCTGCATGCCATCGTGAAACTGTCGCACGATGGAGACGAACTTTTGAGGGGACATCCGTATTTAGCCAAGATCTTCCATAAGCCATCTCTGCTGACGGTGTCAAATGCTTTAGTGAGGTCAACATAAGTAGAGTACAGATCAGTGTTCTGTTCCTGACACTTCTCTTGGAGCTGCCTGGCAGCGAACACCATGTCAATTGTTCCCCGTTCTTTTCTGAACCCACACTGACTTTCAGGCAGGAGACCTTGTTGTTCCAGGTGTACGTTGAGTCTGTTGAGGAGGAGTCGGGCGGGGACCTTCCCTGCTATGGATAGCAAGGAAATGCCGCGGTGATTGTCACAGGCATGGCGATTTCCTTTTTCTTGTAAAGATGTATGATGGAGGCATCCTTGAAGTCCTGGGGTAGTGTCTCTGTTTGCCATATTAGAATGAAGAGCTGAAGGAGATTTTTTATCAAAGCTTGGCCACCTTCCTTATAGATTTCTGCCGGGATGGCATCTGATCCAGGCGCTTTGCCGTTGGACAGCTGTCTAATTGCTGTGGTGATCTCAACAAAGGTGGGTGGATCAGCAAGTGTGGTATTAGTGGCGACCTGAGGTAAAAGCTGGATAGCTTCGTCGCTGATGGTAGACGGGCGATTGAGCACGTTGTCGAAATGTTCCAGCCCATCTCTGCAAATTTTTTTTCCTTTTCTGTAATCAGGTGAGACCCATCTAAGCTGAGCAGCGGTGACGCAAACACGTTTGAAGTCGGGCCGAAGATTTCTTTCAGACCAGCATAGAAATTTTTCATGTCGTGCCTGTCAGCAAAAGCCTGAATCTCATCTGCCCTGTTGCTCAGCCATGTGTCTTGCATCTGGCGAAGTTTGAGTTGATAAGTTCTGCGCGTGTTGCTCAAAGCAACTTTCTTGGCCACAGACCCAGCGTCGTCCAAGTGTGTTTTGTGTGCGCGGTATTTCTCATCAAGAAGTAGCTTGATCTCCACGCTGTTGTCGTCAAACCAATCCCGTTGGTGCCTGGGAGAAGGCCCTAGGAAGTTCAGCGGCGGTGCTGTAGACGGTTTCGCGTAGTTTGGCCCAGGTTTCTTCCACGCTCAGGTTGTTCAGCTTCAACGAGGCTCAGGTGTTCTTCCAGTGTCTGTTTTAGTGACTGCCTGATGGTTTCATCACTACGTTTGTTAACGTTTAATCGCTTCGGTGGCTTTGCTCCCCGAGGTCGCCTCTCTAGGCAGGATGCGGATATTCATCTTAGACATAATTAGACGGTGATCCGTCCAGCAGTCTGCACCACACATGGCCTTGGTCACACGAACGTCCTGCCTGTCCCTCTTCCTGACAATCACAAAATCTATGAGATGCCAGTGTTTGGGAGCGAGGGTGCATCCAAGATGTCTTGTTGCGCGTTGGGAGGCAGAAGATTGTATTAGTGATGAGGAGTTCGTGCTGGGAGCAGAGTTGAAGTAAGAGAAGCCCGTTGCTGTTGCATTTTCCAACTCCGTGTTTGCCAATGACTCCATCCCAGGACGTGTTGTCCGCTCCGACTCGGGCATTGAGGTCACTGAGGATGACAAGCTTGTCAGATTTGGGGACTGCTTTGATGGCTTTGTCCAATTCTTCATAAAATTGATTCTTGACCTCGTCAGGATTGGTCATAGTAGGAGCATACGTACTGATAAGGGTTAGGCATCTTTTCCTGTTATCAAGGGGGTAGCTTCATGGTCATGAGACGGTTATTTATCCCCTTAGGCGGTCCTAGCAGTGTTCTTGCAAGAGTGGTCTTGATTGCAAAACCTACTCCTGCCTCGCGTTTCTCCTCACTGCTTCGGCCGCTCCAGAAAAGGTGTATCCTGAGGCACGCTCGCAAAGTTCACCTTCGTCGGCTAGTCGGGTCTCACTGAGTGCTGCGATGTCTATGTGGTACCTTGCAAGCTCTTGTCCTATAATGGCAGTTCTTCTGTGTGGTCTGTCGTTGTCGGTTTTGTCCATGAGTGTACGTAAAAATCGGTCAATGGCCGAGTTTAAAGGAATGGTCCTTTGTTTTTTTCAATTTGTTAGTTTTTCGACCACTAGAAAGGGGTTCCCTCCAGCTGCGGTATACTGGTCAGGAGTGGATGGAGCAGGCCTGTTTAAGGCACCTTTTCTAGCCCGTTCCTCATGCCACGGGGGGTGAGCAGTGCTTAACCTAAAGAGGGCATGCTCAGTCGCTCGGAGGTATAACATATACATCTTAACGTTAGTAATACCGCTATTAAGCTTAAGGGTTGGAGTAAGGGGGATGGTTTCGACATAGTAGTCACAACCCGTAACAATCACCAAATGTGGGGGGGCCTTGGTTAGGCGGTCACTGGCCCACTTGTTACCCTCTACGCCTCTACTGCAACAATCGACAGCTTAAGATCACAGGTTGGCACCTGTATAAAAAGTTTTTTTATTATTTATATATTGGTAATTAGTTTGTGACATGTAAATGCGATTCTTCCCCCTATTACAGATAAATCAATGTGTTCCCCTCTCAACGTATCCTGTACTTAACTGAAGCTGTAGGTGTGGACAGTAAAACTCTTATCTCCGGAGATCTAACACTAGCTAACCCTGTGGAAAGGGATGGGGGTAAAAAGAGAAAGTAAAATAATTGGAAAAGCAATCACAAATTGTGAGAAAAAATATCAAATTATCTTTTTAATACAAGAAATAGTCATCGGTTTTTATTCATTTTTTTTAGTTATATGTTTTATTCTAAATTTGGATTGTTCAATGATTACGTACCGCCTGGGAGGCGGGGAAGAGGTGGAAGGCAAAAAGTGTGTCACGAATTTGCATAAAGAATGGTAAACATTATAAAAAATAAAAAAGCATTACGCGGAAATGGGGCTTGGGTTCAAATCAAAGAATTAAAAAAAAAATGCTACGTAATACGATAATATTGTGAAAAAAGTAATTTTGTTCTGTTTTTCTTATTTTAGGAAGAAAAAAAGCGTTGCCACCAAGGTTTATCTCGTACTTTGTCGGACTATCTGAGGATATTAAAAATGCTGTGAACTGTTTGCCATCCGACAGATTCTTTTAAGGTTCCAGATGTTATCTCTTCATCCTATATCAATTTTAAACCACCAATGAGTCAGTGTCTATATTTTTACACCCTTTTGTATATTATACACATTTAATGTTTAATTAGTGTGTGTAAGATCACTTCCTGCATTATTATATTGACTGTATTAACTGTTTTGTACGTAGTGTATCTTTCTCTCTACTCTAAAAATAGCTCCTGGAATATCCATCTTTTATAACTTTGTCTGTAGCCCTTGTCATGATTTCATTCCTGTATTTTCCATACTCCTGAAATCAGGCCTCCTTTGTGCTAAACTTCCAAGCATCATAGCTGTAGTGCTATTAGATATGTCATTGCTTCCAGTGACCTTCAGAACTGGTCAACCATTGACGACAATCTTGACAAACATCCCATCATGGGCCGACAAATTAATGGGAAATCACTTAAAGGTACTAAGTTGGCTGTTCCAGATTTAATATAAAGTTACGACCCGCATACTCTGACATATCATGAAGTGAGACTATACACTGCAGTTACTTCACTGCACAGTGTATTCACTGCAGATACTCATCTCCTAGTGTAATGTGTAAATTTCAATGTTACGTGTACAACTGATAATACTTTTTTCATCGTAAATGGACGTGATAAAAAAAAAATTTGAGAATCGACTGAACAGTCAAATTCTTTCTTCCATTTTTACAATAAGTACTGTAATCAAAAATTAAGTTCAAAGTGTAAACAGATCTTAGCACTTTACTCGGAGACTTACACATCTAGCACCTTATGATTTGAGAAGTCCGATAAGTTGTACTTGCACATAGAGCACGCGCCGAGGGGGGCAGGGGGGGGCCACTGCCAGGGGGCCCGCATCTGTAGGGAGGCCCGACCTCCGAACCCATGTCAATTTTTTTCACGACTTACAATTTGTTTATTAAGGGGCCCGCAATGATGTCCTGCCCTGGGGCCCGTGCGTTGGCTCTCGGCGCCACTGCTTGTACACATTGTAAGGGCAAGTCACTGCGCTCCTTGCAAAGTGACACCTACAGATCCTTACTTACCCATTTTGTCTTCTTATTTCAACAACCACATCTTTTCATGTACCTTTTGTAGCACGCTTTCAGAAGTGTATTACGCAACGAAGATTACAGATTTTAAAACACGGTAAGGACACACTGAGTTCTTAAAATTGTTCGTTGTAAATGAACCGGAAGGGTCGGATCAAACGGCTTTACTGGCTGTACTTGACCGCAGGCCATAGATTCAGTGGCGTAGAGAGGGGTGGGACCAAGGAGGCATCATGCCCCGGGCGTTACTCGCTAAAGGGGCGCCAAATGGTATATTTTACATATAATATTATATGGTTCTCGGATGGGAGGGGGCGCTAAAAAGTATTGTGCCCCGTGCGGCAAGAGTAAAAAGCCCGCTACGCCACTGCATAGATTGCCCATGTTCCTGGCTGAAAATTGTTTTCAAGATCACTACTTCGTGGCGCTCCCCTGCAAGCTCGGCGCCCAATGCGGACGCACAAGCCCACTGCCCTTCCTATGATACTGACTATCTGGAATTATAATCAATATTTATCCACAATAAATGAAAAATGATTTATAAATATTAAATACTGATGAAATATACGCAAAAATGTATTATAGAATTAATTTAAGAAATGTTTTTGTCCAGGGTTATCAAAAAATAAATTGTTTTCGCTAGTTTATATCAGCCTAATGCTAAGTCCTCCATTCAACGGATCATGACATTTCACATCTTAAAACTTATTGTACCAGTTTTTAGATTGCTGAATGAGTACTCTGCCGACAGAAATATAGACAGAATACGCAGACTGATACACCTATTAGGCAATTCAAAAAATAAATTACTATGTTGAATGTATAAAAGTACTAAATATCATTGAATATGTTGAATGTATAAAGTGCTAGAATATCATTTGTTGACTATGTTGAATGTGTAAACACTAGATATCATTGACTATGTTGAATGTGTAAACTACTAGATATCATTGACTATGTTGAATGTGTAAACTACTAGATATCGTATTGATTATGTTGAATGTATAAAGTACTAGATATCATTGACTATGTTGAATGTATAAGTGCTAGATCGTACATTGACTATGTTGAATGTAGGGTAAAGTGCTAGATATCATTGAATATGTTGAACCTGTATAAAGTGCTAGATATCATTGAATATGTTGAATGTATAAGAAGTGCTAGATGTCATTGAATATGTTGAATGTATAAAGTGCTAGATATCATTGAATATGCTGGAATGTATAAAGTGCTAGATACTCATTCAATATGTTGAATGTATAAAGTGCTAGATATCATTGAATATGTTGAATGTATAAAGTACTAGATATCATTTGACTATGTTGAATGTGTACCCGTAAAGAAAAGGGTTTTTTCAGGCAGTACAATTGAGAAATGCCTGCACGTAATTAACCACTTAATTGAAACGATAACTCGAAAAATAAATTACCAGTTTTGAAAAACAAAAGTCCTCTGAAACACGAAGTGAATGCAATAAATTAAAGTTGTTTGGGGAACAATTTCACGTGTTTCATTAGTTTATACAAGATAGACAGGTAGGCAGACAAATAGACAGCAAGGCAGGCGTGGCGTGCTGGCTATTAGAGATAGATAGATAGATAGACAGACAGACAGACAGACAGATAGACAGACAGACAGACAGACAGACAGACAGACAGATAGATAGATAGATAGATAGATAGATAGATAGATAGATAGATAGATAGATAGATAGATAGATAGATAGATAGATAGATAGATAGATGGGTTGTTATGGTGATGGATGATAAATGATGATGGATAGATGAGAGAGAGGGAGAGAGAGGGGAGAGAGAGAAACATTATGGGACACAACTTAATTTATTATTTATTCATTCAAGTTCACGTACTTATGCCACGAAATGCCATTAATGGAAACCATTTCCTCCAGCTCACGGTTTACTGTAGTCCAATCGCATATGGGCGTCACCTAAGACAGGGTAGCACAATGGTGACGCATTGGAATGGGGGGAGGGGTGGAGTGGAGGCCTTTGTTTAAGTTTCTTTCAGAAAAAAATAACCATCAAGCAACAACTTGTAATGTTTTCTTTAAAAACTATCGACATGCACTTATTTTTTTTTATTATTTTTTTTTTATTATTTATTTATTTTGTTATTGAACAATAGCTGACACTTTAACGTGGCTGTCTAAGTTATTTATCTCCTTCACACGGTTGAAACACACGTAGTTCAAAAGACTATTGTTCTTTCAGTACGAGGACACACAAAAAGAGACTTCAGTTATCAAGGAATGGGGC
This sequence comes from Bulinus truncatus, assembly GCA_021962125.1. Lineage (NCBI taxonomy): Eukaryota > Metazoa > Mollusca > Gastropoda > Planorbidae > Bulinus > Bulinus truncatus. The sequence goes on along the minus strand of JAGDYQ010000436.1, from coordinate 28,123 downwards.
GTGCCTAGGATTAGCTGTGGGGACCGGGCATACTGATAGCCTATAATGGTGACAAAAAAAAAAAAAAAAAAAAAAGGTTGGGCCCAAACCAAAAGCAAAGCATTTTAAATGCCAATATTTCTGTACCTGGACCCCCCATCCAACCTAAGTTGGGGGGGGGGGGGACGCCCGAGAAAGAGGGGGATATGGGGAGTCTATTGCTAGGCCCAGATCTGTAAGGGGGCGGGGCCCGGCCGCCCCGACCATGTCAATTTTTTCATGACTTATTGTTTATAAGGGCCCGCAATGATGTCCTGGGTCTGGGGGCCCGTGTTGGCTGTCTCGGCGCCACTGGGGGGGGTAGGAGGATTTGAGACTATTATTACATATTTTTGACAATTTAGTTGTGGTTTTACTTGGATTTGTCATTTTTTTTTGGGTAAATGATTGGAAGGGACTTACAAGGCCTGGTTCCCGCGTCATTTGCGAGGTCATAAATTGGTCAATCTCATATCATGAGCTCATGTTAGTAGTTGGAACGTGAACTCATGGGCGCTAGTTTGTTTTGTTTCGTTTTTTTTTTATTGAGCTTTATTTTTTTATTTTCTTTCGACCGAGGTATTTATTTCCACTCCGTCACTTCAGCACTAACCTGTACAGGAATGTTTATGACTATACGCACTTTTTCACCGGGTATTTGGTTTTAATTGATATGATAATGTAGCAATATAGTTGTTGTTGTTTGTTTAATTTTGATGTTTGCACCGCCTTATATATATATATATATATATATATATATATATATATATATATATATATATAGGGCTACACAATTTTAGTCATTAGGCCAACCGACTGCCATGTTGCAATATTGTTCTTGTTGTTGTAACTTGTTTAATTCTTTGTAGTTAGCACCTCCTTATAAGCATGTCGCAATAATTTTGTTAAGCCTATTGATCGCAGCAGTCACGTTTTACGTTTCACAATTCATTAAAATGTTTTACCTATTAATCATTCCAGGCCTTGCGGTAAGTCTCCAACCCATACCCACACCACCATCCCACCACCATAGCACAATGGTCTTGTCTATCAGTCTGGTCTTCAAATATAGTAGTAAACAATGCGATCAATACTTTTTGTTACTTGATCAGTGCCGCCGAGAGGGGGGGGTGCAGGGGGGCAAATGCCCAGGGGCCCGGCGAGTTTTAGGGGCCCGGACTGAGCTGGCCAATCCAACTTTAAAAATATCATTATCAGCATGGGGGGCCGTGACAGCCCTGCCCAGTGGCTGCGAAATTTATGTTCTTGATTTAAATAATGTCAGACATCAGAGGCGTAACTAGGGATTGAGGGGGTCCATATTCAAAAGTCCACCCGGTCCCAGTTTGATAGGGGCCCCCAAACATTTTTTACATAAAATATTAAGTACATGTCATGATGTCGAATGTCAAAATGCAGGGCCCCCCCAAAGAGGCTAAGCCCCCTGGCCCCCAAATTCATCTAGGTTCGGCACTACCAGACATCACAGATTTCCTCATCAAACTGTAGATCTCACTTTCAAATGTGATTTATTCCGATTTCGTCAATTATGGTTTGTTTAATGTACTCGTTTTGTTCTTAAAATATGTTGTTTATATATATACCTTTTTTTTTTTTTATTTATTTCCTGATCCAACCCTACTTATGGTGTGTGGATGATGCATCAAATAAAATGTTGAAATAAAAGTTCCCATATATATATATATAATAATATATATATATGTGTGTGTGTGTGTGTATGTGTGTGTGTGTGTGTGTGTGTATACTCCAGTACTCATTGAACTTAATAACAGTTGCCGGATGTTGTGATGGAGCTAGAATCATCAGCAACAATGTCCGATTGGGTCATATTAGCAAGAATCTCATTGGTTATATCTTTTTTTGTGGGGAGCGTCCTCATAAAGTAAAAAGGTTTCGCCTAATTATTGCTTTACGTTCGCCCATTAGATGCACATCATGCGATACGTTGTTATCGGAACATCTTTGTCAGCTCCGATGTCGTCTGCTGTTGGTCTGAATAAGGTCATGAAGAATCAGGACGTTCTTGATGGTTGAAACTGATGGGGTTCAACCACTCCCCAGACACTGATATTAAATATTTAATAACATCCTGTCAGATGTGTATGACATCCCTTCCTATTGAGTTTATCAGTGATTCTCACATTGAGATAAGATAAAACATTCTCCTTATATAATAACATGCAGTGTCATTCTTTCGTTTATAGAGATGGATAGATAGATAGATAGATAGATAGATAGATAGATAGATAGATAGATAGATAGATAGATAGATAGATAGATAGATAGATAGATAGATAGATAGATAGATAGATAGATAGATAGATAGATAGATAGATAGATAGATAGATAGATAGATAGATAGATAGATAGATAGATGGGTGGGTTGGGTTATGGTGGATGGATGGATATTTGATAGTTAAGCTTTGGTGTACACGTCGCTTTCGAAATTTCAAAAGAGAGATTATCGTTATAGGCAGTTGAGCTTGGGGCTCCATAATAAGCGGACTCCTAGTAGCGATGATGTTATGAGTTGTAATAATCAACATTTAAAGAAACCTGTTAAACAGACCATCAACAAAAGTTCTCCGCAGTTTGATTGATTAATTCGTGATATTTGATTTGGCTGAGTGTTTATTTTTTGGGGCTGTAATTCCTTATAAGACGGCCTTGGAACAAGAAGGTAAGTACATCAATATGTAGCCATTGATTTATGATTTGTGTAAAGGGCTAATACAACATTTCTCTTGAATACTTAACATACCTATACAGTTAAGTTGCTGAAACTTTTCTTTTTCTAAAAGGACTGATGAAATATGAAATGTAACAGAAATGTGACAGAAATGTAACAGAAAATGAGACAGAAGTGTAAACAGAAATGTAACAGAATTGTAACAGAAGCGTAACTGAAATGTAACAGAAGTGTAACAGAAGTGTAACAGAAGTGTAACAGAAGTGTATCAGAAATGTGACAGAAATGTAACAGAAGTGTAACAGTAGAAATGTAACAGAAATGTAATAGAAATGTAACAGAAGTGTATCAGAAGGCGCTCAACAGAAGTGTACCAGAAATGTAACAGAAGCGTAAATAAAAAATAGAAGTGTAACAGAAGTGTAACAGAAGTGTAACAGAAGTGTAACAGAAGTGTATCAGAAATGTGACAGAAATGTAACAGAAGTGTAACAGAAATGTAACAGAAATGTAATAGAAATGTAACAGAAGTGTAACAGAAATGTAACAGAAGTGTAACAGAAATGTAACAGAAGTGTAGCGGAAATGTAACAGAAAGCCTAACTGTAAACTACCCGAGATAAAGGCACCACGGTTTTCCGTAAATCAAACAGAAAGTCTAACCGAAAACGACCAGAGAAAGGGACAATGGCTGCCCGCAGATCACCAGCCCCCCCCCCTCCTCACTTCGCCGCTGCAGGTTCTTTAAAGAGGCTGTGATTGGCTAGATTGATGTGACACGAGGAAGTGTTTTGACCTCAGTGTGTTCTTCTAATGAACGTGAAATGTAAAAAAAAAGTTAACCTGTCACTTTAATCCTCCGAGAACCAGATATAGAAACTGTGAACACGTTCAATGACGTCTGTGACGTAAATGGTGTTTGATTTCATTGCCACACGATCTTGAAATGTGATGCTGAATTTTTTTGCTCAAGTCATAAAAAATCCTGGTCATGTTACATATATATATATACATATATATATATATATATATATATATATATATATATATATATATATATATATATATATATATATACTTATAAGACGCATTTGTTGTCTGTCTGTTCCCTTATAACTCAAGATCCAGAAAACCAAATAACGTGAAATTTGTTACACATACACATAATTACATGGGAAAGGTTATAGGACATGTTTCGTTTCATCTCGATGGGTAGTTTAATTGTAATTAATATTTTTAGTATTTTACTATATTAAAGTAATCTCGACGGCGCCATAGATAAAATTCCTCTGTGACGTCATTCCCTATGATACATTTTTAAAAGAGGGGTAACTCCCGGAAACTCCAATTGTAAACATGATGAAATCAATAGTCATATCTATTTACCTATCGTTTTATGCATAGATATATAGTTTTATGTATTCGGAAGATTAAAATTAAAGGTGCACTTTAATAAACCGAAATACGTTAATTAAAATGTTTCTGTGACATTATTAACATTATTAATACAATCTCAATGGGTAGTTTTAATGTAATTAATTATTTTAGTATTTTACTATATTAAAGTATTCACTGTATGGGATCGCCTTCACTATAAATAAAAATCCTCTGTGACGTCATTTCCCGATGATGAACTTGCGCGCGGTGCTTTAAATGTTATTGCATTCAAATTCCTGTATCAATGCACAGGGAATTCCCTGTATTCGCGCACCAAGTGAATGTGTAATTGAACGGAAGGAGAAGAAAGGGTTAGGGACGGGAAAAAAAAATATTGTTGTTGTTTTTTTTTTCATGCTGCAAGTACCCGGCGTTGCCCGGGATTAAAATAAGGTTTTCTGTTTATTTAAGAAGCGTAATTTGACGTTTAATTGTACAGAGAGAGGGAGGGGGAGAGATAAAGAGAGAGGGGGCAAAGGGGAGATGGAAGGGAGGGCAGGGAGGGGGAGAGAAGGAGGGGGAAAGGGAGAGAGGTGGTGGGGAGGGAGATAAAGGGGGGAGGGAGGGAGAGGGATGGTTGGAGAGAGAGGGAGAGAGAAAGGGAGGGAAGGAAAGAGAAAGGAAGGGAGGGAGAGGGGGAGTAGGGAGGGAGATAGAGGGGAGGAGGGAGAGAGAGAGAGGGAGGGAGAGAGAGAGATAAAGAAAGAGGGAGGGAGATAGAGATAAAGAGGGAGAAGGGGCAGTAAGGGAGAGAGGGGGGAGGAGGAAGGGAGGAAGGTGGGGAGAGGGGGGGACGGGCGTGAGAGGGAGGAGGGAGATGGGAGAGTTAGGAGAGGGAAGGAGAGGGAGGGAGGGAGAAAGGGAGGGAGGGAAAGAGAAAAGGGGAGAGCCTTGAGGGGTAGGGAGGGAAAAGAGAGGGGAGGGAGGAGAGAAAGAAGGGAGAGGAGGGGGGTAGGGAGAAAACAAAGGTAAAACAGAAAACCTTATTTTAAAGCCGGGTACTTGCAACTAGTATATATATATATATATTAGAGAAAAAACTGCTGTTCGATTAAGAATTTTAATCGAAATTAACGCATAAATTAGAAAAATTATCGCAAATTAACGCATATTTAATCGAAAAAATACTTTATTTATTACTGTAACATTTTTTTTAATTTATCAACATGTCATTTTAAAATAATAACAACGTGTTATTTTTTCGCACTTACTTGGCCTAAGCAATAGAGTATTAAACCTTTGTATGTGTGTGTGTGTTTGTGTGTGTGTGTGTGACGTCTTTGACAAGCCAGACCTTGAAATGTTCGACTCATTTTTGACGCGAGCAAGTAAGCATCCTTGTTCATTTGTTCTCAGTCTCACATGTGGGTCGCGACGTTATAAAGTGTGTCGTCAACAGAAAAGAAAGAACAGAAGATGAAAAATGAAAGCCGGACCGAACACATCAAAGAGTGTCATTTTACACAATATTTTTTATTAATATGACTGACAGACCGATAAAAATAAACTTCTTTTTGTTCAGCCAATTTCACACAAAACACATTGAACAAATAGTTGATTAGTAAGAAAGTAAATGAATGAAAGAATATAAGAATAACATTTATAGACTGCGACGCGCAAAGCAAAAACTTCAAAAGAAGATTAAAAGTAAATTTGTCCATCAACTCGCAGACTGTGGTTGTATAGATGGGGAGGTGGGTAATGTTCTAATATTGGTAGATGACGTCACTTACCAACCACAAGTTACATTGTTTCAAAGCTATGACACTTGTCAATCAAACTATAACACGTGCAGATGTTCATTAATTGCATCATTCAGGGTCATAAGTTTGAATTAAGAAATGGCAATCCTTATTGTTTCAAGGTCATTTAAGCTGCTATGATTTATGTAAACGTGACTTTCGGGTTTTTTTCTTCCTTTTTTTTAAATCTCGTCTGATCTAGTTATAGAAATGGGTTATTAACTGATTTTTTTATTTCCTCTGCAACTCTGAAATAACACCATTTGGGTAAAATTTAACGCATTTAGGTGTTTGTGTTAAACAAATGTAATCGCATATTTTTAACGCATTAATTACGCTTTAATTGCAGTAAATCAACAGCCATATATAAAATTTGACTCAGTATCACAATAATTATGAAAAATACAACCACTGTCTCGGGTACAGATGTATTAGCAAGATGTTATACTATTAAAATACGATACAAAATTATTCGCAAAAAAAAAATGATACAAAATTTCAAGCATCTCGTTATTTTGATCTAATAATAAACGGGTTCATTATACCTTCAACAATACACTATAGTACCTTCACCAATACACTACAGTATATAATGTAAACTAGTGAATGAAAGTTTTCTCTTTTTTTATATCGACCGGGAAGGGCAGGAGGTTTACTTGTCGAAGGGCTAAATAACCAGGAAAACATCTTCATCATATATTACAGGTGGGGCTTCAGTCGACACCACCTGGGGGTGAGGGTATGTGCAATTGCGGCAGGGTGGGTGTGGTAGATCTACTTAATAAGTGGACGGAACTTAAACTTCAAATGGTGAAATTCTGTTATTTATCGTTTTGGTGAACTTTCCGCATTTAGTCAAATTAACGCATTTAAGGCGATTCTCGCTGCTAAAAATAGACAGGGTTGTTAACAATACTCTTAAATTGTATCGTCAATACCAATACCAATACTTCATGAAAATAGTATCGCCAATACCAATACAAATACTCAAGCAAAAATGTATTGCCAAAATCGATACCAATACAATACCAATACTTTTGAGAACAACAAAATATTTTTTATTTAAAATATAATGAGTGCAAGTTTTTTCAAAAAAAGTAAAAAAAAATAAAATACAATGTCAAAGCGCAATTTTAATGCTAATCATTTCACCACTTGGCAGCACGTAAGAAGCCCATCATTTCAAAATAAACATTGCTTAGCCTAGGACATAATGGCAAAAAACATGCCAACTCAATGAAAACAGGCGCTCAACTGCAGCACTAGCCGTAAGTCCAGTGTTCAGTTGCAGGTATTGTTTCTCAATGCTTGGGTAGGGTGCTAATGACAGCATTTCTGATGGGCTATCTTCAAGATATCTGTCTACTTCATCAGAGCTGTCACTATTAAACGATTCGTCCTGGTTCTGCCGCCGTGCAGTAAAACAAGCAAAAAATCTGTAGATTCAGATATCTGTACTGTTGACTGTACTGAAGCTGCACCAACCGGCCGAGTAAGTTGAGTGGGAACTGCACTCAGTGCACTGCAAGCACGCTTTAAGGTTTGTACAACTTCAGCCTAGTGATCGAAGTTGTCTTGGTGGGGAGGTGGGTGGTGTTAATATTGGTAGGGTTGATGGCTATGATTACTAGCAGAGATTGAATTTATAGAGATTGCTTATTAAAACGGTATTAAAATCGTTATTGTTTTTTCTGCAAATAGCTAATAGTGGCATTAGAAAAGTGGCAATAGAAAAGTATTGGTATCGAGTATCGAAAATATTTCGTTTAAAATGTATCGGCGATACACAAATCAATACTTGATACAAAAAGGATCGGCAATACAGCAACCAATACTAAAAAAGTATCGCCGATACTGTATTGGCCGATACCGATACTTCGATACTAACAACCCTGAAAATAGATTTTTTTTTTAAATGGTCGATTTTTCAAAAGTGGTATATTCCATTAGAACGATATCTTAGTTATCTTTTTGTAAAGTCAGAAACTAACATTTGTATCATTATTATATTGAAAATAATTAATATTGGGGGTGGGGGTCTGTGTTTTTTCGCGTAAACTTTACAAAAATGAAAATTTTCAACTTTCGGTACTATGAGAAATAACCTGTCTAACCTAGTCGCAAATGGTATCGCCTGAATCGTCAAAATGTGTAGATTATATTATTGATAATGACGTTTTGACCTAAATACCAAGACAGTCAAGGAAAGACCTTGAACTGGGTGTGTATTACACATCACACATCATCACAAGAGCATCCGTGCAGATTTGATTCGGTTGATAGGTCTTGTTGCCGGGATTACAATTGTTTATTATCCCATAACCACACACGACAGATATAAACTATAAAGTTATTTTACGGTCAATTCAACTGTTTATCTGCTAAATATAAGCAAATTATTTAAATTAGTACTGAATCTGTGTTGTTTTTGAAAGAACTTATCATTTCTTTATCTATTTTGGATGGATATCGCAAATGAAGTTTCTTTTCTTTTTCGTTATTTCTCTTACTATTAGTATTACTATTTTTCAAAACAATGCAATACATACTAGAACATGTACATTAGGGTGATATCAACAAAAAAATTTTTTTTTTATGAGAACCACTTGCAATCGAGGAACATTTATGTGTAATTGAAGAATATTAATTGCATTTTTAATTTTTTTGAAAAAAGTTCCCCCACCTCCCCATTTTTTGGAAGAAAAAAGTGAAAAAATATTTTTTTTTCAAAAATGGACATGTTTTTTTTTAGCTTAATTCAAAAGGGTAATAATAATAACTAATCGCTTTACTAATAATAATAGTATAGAACAGTTAGTAATATGTACAGAATGTACAAGAAATGTTCAAAAAATATTTTTTGTCCTATGAACTTCAGATTCAAAAATTCAATTTTTTCTCGATTAAGCTTGAAGTTCCTCCACCAGTTTCACAGCACGTCCAGCAATTAGGGTTAGATCTTGACTGTGTCTTTAAACACTTAATTGCCTTCTTCCAATTTATCCTGATGAGTGAGATAAACAGTTCATTGAAGGACGCTTCATTGTAGTATTGCGAATCGAACAAAGCTTTTGCCCATTCGTAGCATATGAAGTTGCAGGCAGAAGCGAGAATGCTGCGCCACTCTGGTATCAGAAATAATGCATAACAGTAAATGTTGCACGTGAGTTCCATCTTGCCTGGTGTAAATTTGGTAATTTATTTCAGCTGATGCGAGGCCAACGTGGGTTCTCGCCTGTGCTAACATCTTTTGTCGCAAGAAGCGGTAATCAGCTTGAAGAGTGGCATAGTTTTGTGTTAATTTGCCAATGAAGGAATAGTTGAGTTCTGGTTTGCTCGTTGGCTCTTGAATAAGAAAGTCATGAAAGCATGTTTCAGAAGGAGGTCGAGTACATGGTGCTGACAGTCAATATATTGTGGCTACAGAAATCCATTGCTCAAGACATCATCCAGTATGAGCTTTACAATCCCGTGCAAATGGTCAGTATTTCTGCGGTCGTGGTGCAATTAACATACAAATATTTTCTAAAGCATCATATTCATCAATTAGCTGAGTGTAGTTCATTGTGAATGGCCGCCGTAGAACCACTCTCACATTTGAGAATACCAAGTTTGATTTCGGTTGTCATATTTTTCTAGGCAAACCTATAGATACTCTTCCTCTTTCCCTCTTTTACCATCAAACTGGAGACATTAAAGGGATCTTTGCTTTGAAGTTTTTGAACAATTTTAGTTTTCATTTTCCGTTCTTCAGCGATTACTCGTTTCCGGAGCACACACCCGCCTGGCTTGGAACCGGCACATCGTGACCTGTTTAGCTTAATGGTTGTTAAGAACGTCGTGATGCTTTATGTGTGGAAATGTTTTTCAGTACTAGTAAACCCGCCGTTCTAGTGCTTGCTCTTTAGTATTTCTGGCTTGCATTCAGAAGATGACGTTTAAGAAATAGTTGGCGACTCGGGTGAAGAAGCAGAGGTTTCAAAATCCGAAGATTTTTGAGACAGTTGTATGTTTTTGTGTAGGTTTTGAGACAGTTGTATGTGTTTGTGTAGTTTTTTTGAGACAGTTGTGTTTGTTTAGTAGGTTGTGAGACAGTTGTATGTGTTTTTGTAGGTTGTGATTGAGAAAAGCTGGCTTGAGATTGAGTTTTTGATAGTCGGATTCGTTTTCTTGAGTGGAAATGAATTCAAAGGGGCTTGTTTGACAATTGAATAACCAATCTTTCTTCCCTTGTTAACATGCCTCTGGTAGAGCTCTTTATCATTTCATTCTGATTAGTGCGCTGGATAATAGTGGAAAGATCTTTGAAACTCCCTCCAGAGCAATTCTATATCAGTAATCATAATTTTGATTCGATCCAGTCACCGTTTCTGGCTAGTTGAACAGAAAAGTGAAGTTTCCAAGAATTTGACGGTTTGTCGGCATCCATGTGAGATTGATTAGCTTTTCAACAGATAGAATTATTTGGACACCTCTTCTGTTTAGAAGATGAGGGAAGATGAGTATAGTAAATGCCTTTTTAATAAACAAATGGAAACAGATGACTGGAATGTGCTTAAAAGCAGTCAGAAAGTCATATAAAAATTCAGTGTGAAATTGAAATGAGCGTCCAAAATAAGAAAACAAAAATTAAAAGGTGGGGGAACTTTTTTTAATTTAAAAAAAAAAATAATGTTGCTACTGTCATCTACATACAATTGTTCCTCGAATGTAAGGGGTTTCAGTTTCGATTTACAAAAAAATGAAAATAGTTATCACCCTAATGTACATGTGTAGTGAAAGGTCAAATAGTGCCATCATAGAAACTACCCGAAAGCTGGTTCACAGCACACATTTTTCATAATTTTGCATAATACCATTAGGGCCTAGCACCTAACTGGTTCACATACTGACCAGAGCTGGTGGTTATGTGCAACATTAGACAACAGTCTTCCCTGGTTGGTGTTACATAACACTAGAACACCCAGTCTTCACTGGCTGTAGTTTTGTGTATCACTGCATTCTAATTAGGTCAAGGCGGCAGTGATAGTATGTGTGTGTTCTGTTCAGTTCATAAGTAGCGAAATGGAATGCAGACATTTTTTTTATTATTATGAAATGTTTTTTGATAGTTTTTTGCATATCATCAAACTAAAATTCTACTTTTTATACAAGAAAAAAAGAACTAACAGCTGTAAATAATAGGTCTACAAGAAAACAACATAGTTTTTTGTATCAATATTAATGCAGACCAAACTCAAGGATACAATGACTGGAGATGTATTTTTATATATATTGGCATATGTTCATTATATAGGGTGTGTAACTAATAACAAGTCAGTTTTTTTTTGACATTAATTTCAACTGAAAAATGATTCACTTTCTCATTCCTCTGATGATTAATAAACAAATTTTAATCATTAAATACCTTTCAAAGAGCTTCAATTTTTTTTCCTCGACGTTTTAAAGTGTTTTTTGCGTTTTTCTCAAAATCAAGATTTTTTAAATTTTCAACGCACACTTTTTGAAATTTTACCAAAAATTCTACAAGATAGAAGCATCAAATTTTGTTTGCTTGTTCTTCAATATATTGTTTACATTTCCTCAATTTTTGTTTTTCGAAAAAAAGTGTTTGAACTTTTTAAATCTTTTTTTTCTAACCTATCCCCCATAAATTCACGTTTTTACATAGGCTCCTATAGTAAATAATTTTTATTTTTTTATTTTTTAATATTTCGAAAAAACAAAATTGAGCGATTGTTGGAATCATATCTGTTTATCTATGTACAAAATATGCTATCTAAATAAGCAATACTTTTTGAGATTTTTCACTTTGAAAAAATGTCAAAGAAAAGTAGACTTTTTACCTAAAAAAGTCCAAAAAAATTTTTTTTTGACAATTTGAAAATTCTATTGGTCTTCTATTGGCCACTTGATTGTGTGTGCCAAAAAAATGGTTAGTGTATTTCAATAAAAAATACCAAGATGCGCGGCACTAGAGGACTACCTTAAGTGTTGCGTTAAAAATTTTTAATCGCAAATTTTTTTTTTGACGCGTTAATCGCAAATTAACGCAGTTTAATCAGCAACCCTATTATATACCAATATATATATATATATATATATATATATATATATATATATATATATATATATACAGTGGATTCCGCTTAATTGAGACACTGCTTGATTGGGACAGCCGCTTATTTGGGACAAAAAGCCTCGGTCCCGATTATACCCTCTGCCGAAGGCGAGCGCCGGCTACGCCGTCGAATTTACAAGTCTGTAGTAAATCCGCTTGAAAGATATGCGGCGCTTGGCTGCTAATTAGCCGCTATATTTCGTTCACATAGTGTGTTGACTGTCGCATTACTTAATCTTATTGCACATGACTTTGCTGACCATATCAGCTCTGTCTTGAAAAGCTTTTTTGTTGATCACAAAATACTAGCTGCCATGATGGTGCTGCAATTATGATAAAGACTTCGAAAGCGTTTGAAGGTTGACTCTTATCAGCACTTTACAGCACACGTATTGCACCTTAATATTGCCGACAGCATCAATAAAAAATGAAGAATTTCAGGACCCGCAATTACAGAAGACGATGCAGCATTCACAGAGGATAAAGAAATGATACAGACCCTCAAAGAAGGCATGTTAAGTGTGTGAATTGCTTCTTGTAGATGATCAGCTCCAGTGCATCAATAATGGATGCCTCTGAGAGCAGCACTAACGCCATCAACGACAGTCATAGATTTACAATGATAAATCAATAAAGGCATCATGTCCAACGCGTTGGAGTTCAACCATTGAGGATGATTCAGTCAATACTTGACTTGAAAATATGATGATGATGACAAAATACGAATGATCCAGATGTCAACTCTCAACCCAGCTTGACCATCGATTTCCCTGTAAATGATCACATTGCTGCATCAGCTGCTTGATCCGAATTTCAAATCATTGATTCCACGGACAGAAGCAACCACAATTCTGGAGAACCGCAATACAGTCAGCAATGGCCCGTGGATTCAATGTCTCTAAAGCTGATGTATACCAATTTCGCAGCTAGGTTAAGTGAACATGTTTCTGAAGAAAGCTGATGAACTACATCGTGTTTGTTTTATTCACGCCAAACAAATTCTAAGGACTGATATTTTAAGTGCTTATTAAGGTATTGAATGACAGGAACTGATGCGTGGAATGTACTCCTGTACTGTATTAGTAGGACAGCTATATACAACTGTTTATTCCTGAAACTTTAAATAATCAAACCTTTTCCCAAGGTACTCTTAAAATTGTTTTATTGCTGAAGTTTTTATCAATTCAATATTTTCTAGGCGTTTCAGCAATTTAGGCAAACATCGGTTTGTAATATCCCAAAAATCAGCCGAAAATCAGCCCTTGATAATGCAAGTTATCAATTTATGGTCAAATTCGGCCCACGCTGGTTCTATTAGACAAAAATTATATCAGCCAGCCGAAACTTTAAAAAATATTGGCTAGCAGGTCTAGTCTCGATCTGTCCCAATTAAGACGGAATCGACTGTATAGATTCGAAGTATGACTTGCGGCAAACTACACTGTGTTTTGATAGTTTCGGGTCACAACTGCTGAAGCTAGCAGTGTACGTTCAAAATTTAGCAATGTTTTTTTCAAAATAAATAAAGGTTTTGTGTTCACGTTCCATCAGGTTTTTAAATGTTGGTTTTTTTAAAGTTATTAACTTAGTGGCTTTAATTTACGTTATTTTAATTCTACTTACAAAAAATTACTCTCAATCATATTTCCCTAATGTTTTTGTTTGCTTAAAGAAAATAAACACGGCTCTAAAGCGAAATATAAAAAGCAAGACGAAACTAACCGAGACTTTGGTTTTGGAGAGCATACGCATGTCAATAACGGCAAATTCAGTTTATAAATGTATAACCTTGAACTCTTACAGTCCCATCAGCAATGGATTGGTTATTCCTTATATTTACCCTTCAAACGTTCACATCAGGGTTAGCCGTTTCGAGAGTTCGTTGAAATCATTAATGTCCTGGTGTATTTTGTAATATAAGGTGAACAAGAAAATAGAAGTAGGCTTACGGGCAAAATAATTGGTGAAATGATTCTCAAAACTTAAAACACGGACAGTAGCTTACACTGGACGTAGCTCCCACACTTGGCCTACTTACACTGGACAAACATACACTGAATATAGCGTACACTGGACACAGCTTCCAATGGAAAAACACACTGGACATAGCCCACACTGGACGAGCTACACTGGGCAAAGATTACACTGGACATAGAGAAACCTGCAGCCCGAGGACAAAGTACAGTCAGTTAGGCCGAATGATCTGGCCCACACCTCCACTCACCAACGACGCTTACATTTAATTTATAATATAAAGCTCATATAAACACTTCATCCATCTTTTTCTTGGTGCCACCCATCTGTTAAAGTTAATAGCCCTCTGGTCCGCGTTTCAAAACGTATTGCCCACCCGTGGTAGTTAACTTTGAAAATGAGAGCGACCGAGTAATCCGGATCGGTATCGATTATCGGACCGATATTGGCCCTATCAGTTAATATCGGATCGACGAAATTTTAAAGTGAGCGATAATAGTCTAAGACCGAATATTGGCACTATGGGTTAACTATCGGACCGGCCGTTTTTTGACTGCCGATACATTATTTTTTTTTTTTACAAATAGAGTTGCAGAAAAAAAAATCCTTAAATATTTCAATTCTATAACTAGATCAGACAAGATTTTTAAAAAAAAAGGAAAAAAAACCCGTACAGAGAAATGGTCATGTCCACAAAATTGCATCAGCGATATGACCTTGAAACTGAATAGCGATTGGCATTTTTAAATTCAATGCATGACCTTGGATGGTACAAGTAGGTGAACATCTGTGTGTCAATGTTTTGTGGGATGGGAAGTTAAGGGGGGGGAACAAGACTTACGTGTGGGCGAAGTGTTACGAAATATGACAGGGAAGGGGTGAGTATGGGTTGACATACGTCATTGAAAGCTGTAGCACGAGAAAAACACGTGTTTGGCATTGTTGTTTATTTAAAAAAATATCGGGTATCTGTATCGGTAAAAATGCTGGGGAAAAATATCGCTATCGGACTATCGGTAAAAAGGCATATCAGCAGTGCCGGCCTTAGACATTTTTATGATATAGGCAAGGACAAAAATGCCGCCCTTGTTAGTTTCATTTTCTAAGAAAACTCTATAAATACTATTTATTATAATACATTTTTTTAAATTTGGCAACTTTATAAAGTTAAAGAGTTTTAAGTATACGTAGTATATTTTAGGAGAGTTTTTTTAGGCTACGTTAAAAAAAAATAATGAAAAAATAAAAACAAGCAATTAAGCCTGTTCCATTCTGGACACAGGACGTGTTAGCGCATTTTCGTGTTAGTATCGGTACGTTTGTTAGCTTTTCAGTAAATATTTGTAAATTTTGGAAATGTCTATAAATTCAATTGTGTAATGCATATATTTGTAAAAAAAAAAAATTATAAAGACGTTTCTTTATATTTGAAAAAAAATTATTGTCTCTTAAATCTAACTACAAGTGGTTTGTGGTTACTGAAATAGGACTCATAATTGAAAACATTCTAAATTATAGTCATTTAATCGTCCGAAAACTCCGTCAATTGTTGCGCATAGCTCTGATACTTTCAATTAAACTCAGAACACAAGCTTACTTTTTCATTTGATGAGTTTCTTAATAAATCTTGGTGAAACTACGTGCTGCAGTATTTCGCACCAAATGAACGGGTTATTGAACGTATCAAGGTGTATATATAATATATAAGCCCCTTAGGGAGCCCTGAAGCCCGGCCCTCAGAAGGTCTATCTTTGAAAGTGAACTTTTGATGTACACATGGCAGGCCAAGACCTGCAAAATTATATATACATCATGGGTCTAGGACTTATAGTTGCACGAGGATATAGCGTTCCTTTATAAATATAGCTTATATAGTAAAAAACGGTACTAAAGGCCTTGCTTTTACGGCCCTGAGAAGGTAAGATCGCGAAATGGAAAAAAGTCATTTCTTGGCAGGCCAAGACCTACAAAATGATATATACATCATGGGTCTAGGACTTATGGTTGTTGAGATCTAGGGTGATGACGGACGGACAGACATAACGGGGACAATGACGAGCATTTTTTTTTTTCGAAAATGCTCTAAAAAATAATGAAATGTCATGTTTATTAAGCGTTAAAAAGTTGAAGAGAATTCAAGAAAAATATGCTTTTCTAGCTTTTGCAGAGGCAAACTCTTCAATTACTTCGGTCAGATCCAAGTCTTCTGCAATCGTTTTTCTCTATAGATACTGTAGCTACACAGCAACCAAACGATCCTGAGTCATGGTAGATCGAGCAGATATGTTTTTACTGAGTTCAGAAGCTTCAGAAAAGCTTCTATCTGCACTCGCTCGCCACTGTTATCGTGTCAGGTGTAAACTGAAATTCCCGCAATGCCAAGTACACATTTAGGAAAGAGCAACCCCGCCCACTCCACATAGATAGCCTAATATAACTCTAGGCAACCAAGTCCACTCCACATAGATAGTCTAATATAACTATAGGGCTTTATTTTTCTGTAATTCTCCTTGATAAATCAAATAATTCATCACAGTAAACTGCCGCACAGTTCTGTTACATTAATATCTGGTGAATCTTCGTTTTCAGAT
This sequence comes from Bulinus truncatus, assembly GCA_021962125.1. NCBI lineage: Eukaryota > Metazoa > Mollusca > Gastropoda > Planorbidae > Bulinus > Bulinus truncatus. The sequence continues at coordinate 11,530 of JAGDYQ010000436.1, read as the reverse complement.
GTTAAAGCTAATTGAAGGTCATTGCAATCTTTTGTGAAAACCTCTCTTTTATCACATTTTTCTCCAGTTTTTTAATGTCATACAAAAATCCAAATAAAATCGCTATGAGATGTTAAATGCATAAATCGATCATAACCTGATTGAATTGCGGTATACAATATCTGGTTGAAAAAAAATTCACTCTGAAATTCATTTCTGGCTCGAGAATTGGATCGTCTGAAACTTATAGTCAAATTGTCTCTTTCTTAGTCGAGATCTTATTTGTATTTACGTAGGTAAATTGCACTCAATACCAAATTCTCTTTCATAGTCAAATTGTCTCTTTCTTAGTCGAGATCTTATTTGTATTTACGTAGGTAAATTGCACTCAATACCAAATTCTCTCCAGCCAATGATTTAGCTGTTGTAATTGCTTTGGTAAAACCTTCATCTGTTCTATAATTCTGGAGCATTGTTTTAGTTGTGTTCAATTGTTGAATAGATTTTTTTTAAATCAAGATCTTTTTCTTGAAATGTTTTGCTAGATATATTGATCTCAAATAAACATCATACCAAATCACTAATGAACAAATAAACTTGAACATAAACTTTTGGACATATTCTAACAATACATTCCAGCAGTACCATTGGGGAGGGGGGGGCTGTTCCAAGTTTTTAAAGCCAAATATTTGTCATTTTTTTATAAAGAGTTACTATCAGCATTAACATTTTTATTTATTTTATTTTTTTTAGGGGGGGGCTACAGCCTGGGTACGGCCTTGCATTTCAGCGATGTGTTGATGCAGAAAAAAGTTGTATATATTTTGAATTACCTAAAGAAACCTTACTGCTTTAAACAACAGTTTACGGCATCATTCACCACCAAATTCAACGAATGCGCATTGCATGGGAAATAAAGGCTCTTTCTAATTTAGCTCTTTAACTATTGCTTGGACACCACTGTATTCCCCGCATGTTCGCTCCGTTATCGTAGATTTGTCCCCTCTTATCATTTAGAAATTTGCCTGAATCTGACAGTTCTTTAAGTAATATTTCCTACATACTTGCACCTGTAGATTTTTTCAAGTTCTGCGAATCCAATGAAGTGTTCATTGATAGAAACTTCTGAAGGTTTGTCATTTGTCGATTCATTGCTGTAACAAATCTAACAATCATTGTCATCTGTTCTTTGTGACTGGCGTCTGGTGTGCACTCGAGAACTATAGCGTAATATTTTGCATTTTTAGATCATTTATCACTTTCTGTTTTACCTTCTTACTCAACAGTTGAATGATCTCATTCTGAATATTTTTTCCCAAATAATGGTCATGAATTTCATCTGATTGTATACGTCTTATATGTTCTTTCATTACCGGATCAAAGTCAGCAATAACTTCAACAAATTTCAAAAGTTTCCATTATGAGATGTATATAACCGATCAGGCTGCCCTCTCAGGGGTAAATTTTGAACTTCATGTACTCTGACCAAAGATATTATTCTTTCTAATACATCCTTCCAGAGTTGTTTTGCTTCACGATTTATAAGGCGCTGATTTACGTCATCAATAGTTTTATTTGTTATCCTCATTTTTAGTTCTTTCCACTCATGATAACTGGTTAAATGATCTGGAAATTTTTCATGATGCTGCAATATACTTGACAAATTTTTACAGTCACAACTGCCATGTGCAGCTAAGGCAGATTTACTACTGTTATATATTCTGCAGCAAAAACAATATACGTTTTATACTGACGTAGAATAAATCAACCATTTCCTTTTTAAAGTTTCTCCGTTAGCCAGTTTGCGCGTATAGTGGTAATTAGAAAAGTGTCTCCCACTTTCATCTTTTGAAAACAAGACTCTCAAATTTGATCTGCTTTGGATCATGCTGAATAAGAAAACAACGATCTGGTCATTTAGCAGGCTGCCTATATCGCCTATACCTAAAGCCGGCACTGCATATCGGTCGCTCCCTACACTTTAGAATGATTTTTATTACACTGGAAAAAAAGATCACTTGCAACTAAAGTGTGTGTGTGTGTGTGTGTGCGTGTGTACATACGTGCGTGTCTTAGTGCTTTGGTAACGTCTTTGTTTACATTTAATTTATGAGCCCAGTGCGATAAGGAGCTGTTATGGTGGGTTCGTTCGCCCCCAAAACTAAAGTTTCAAGGCGTACTTAACAGTAATAGTTTTTTTGGCGCCAGTCTTGGTATACTAGATTTAGCAGTAGTATAATGGTAAACTCATTGCGTGACATTTGTATGAAGAACAATGTTATACTATATCACTAGACTCAGTAGACTGTATTGTTTTAAAGCCAGAAGTCTACCTAACATTCGGGGCAGGATAGAATGTCCTTAATTTCTGGATTTCCTGGGCGTGGTAGATTACGCCTAGTGATACTGAACTAAAAAATGTCTATGTTACATTAGTCGATAAGTGACAGTTAATTCATAAATAATTTTCTGCACATCAGATGGGCTTTACGCTTATATTTTGAGTAATGATAAATGTAATTTGATAGGTTTATATAGGCACTTTAAGTGTGTATACAAAGCGTGTGTGTAAAAAGCGTATGTATACAAAGCGTGTGTGTACAAAGCGTGTGTATACAAAGCATGTGTGTACAAAGCGTGTGTATACAAAGCGTGTGTGTATAAAACGTGTGTATACAAAGCGTGTGTGTACAAAGCGTGTGTATACCAAGCGTGTGTGTACAAAGCGTGTGTATACAAAGCGTGTGTGTACAAAGCGTGTGTATACAAAGCGTGTGTGTACAAAGCGTGTGTGTACAAAGTATTACATAGAAGATATTAGAAGTACGCGGGGCCTAGGGCGATATTTATGCCGGTCTATCCAGAGTGTCGTATGCCGGGGGGGGTCTGAAACAAATGTTTTGATAGTCTACTTTTAAATAACAATAAACATCTCCAAGCACGGATTCCCTCAGGCGCGGGGTCCGCTTGGGTGTGGGGCCTGGTACAGTCACCACAATAGCTACTCACCAAGTCTGCTACTGGGGCAGTCACCACAATAGCTACTCACCTAGTCTGCTACTGGGGCAGTCACCACAATAGCTACTCACCTAGTCTGCTACTGGGGCAGTCACCACAATAGCTACTCACCTAGTCTGCTTCTGCGGCAGTCACCACAATAGCTACTCACCTAGTCTGCTACTGGGGCAGTCACCACAATAGCTACTCACCTAGTCTGCTACTGGGGCAGTCACCACAATAGCTACTCACCTAGTCTGCTACTGGGGCAGTCACCACAATAGCTACTCACCTAGTCTGCTTCTGGGGCAGTCACCACAATAGCTACTCACCTAGTCTGCTACTGGGGTAGTCACCACAATAGCTACTCACTTAATCTGCTACTGGGGCAGTCACCACAATAGCTACTCACCTAGTCTGCTACTGGGGCAGTCACCACAATAGCTACTCACCTAGTCTGCTACTGGGGCAGTCACCACAATAGCTACTCACTAAGTCTGCTACTGGGGCAGACACCACAATAGCTACTCACCTAGTCTGCTACTGGGGCAGTCACCACAATAGCTACTCACCTAGTCTGCAACTGGGGCAGTCACCACAATAGCTACTCACTAAGTCTGCTACTGGGGCAGACACCACTATAGCTACTCACCTAGTCTGTGTTACTGGGGCAGTCACCACAATAGCTACTCACTAAGTCTGCTACTGGGGCAGTCACCACAATAGCTACTCACCTAGTCTGTGCTACTGGGGCAGTCACCACAATAACTACTCACTAAGTCTGCGACTGCGACATTTTAAAAAACACTTTGTATTTGAATGGTACTAGTACTAAGTTGTCTGTATGTTAAAGAAACAAGAAAAAAAAGCATCAACTTTTTTTAGAAGTTGCAAAAATTATATCGGATACAACAACCAAAATGCAGTGTTTTATCCAGACCATTTCCGGTGGTAGTTTTCACCCCCGGAATTTGAAATTTCACTCCCGGCTTTTTTCCCTGAACATGATTACGACCAAACAATACTGTAGTTTTCACCCCCGAAATTTGATATTTCACCTCCGGCTTTTTTCCCTGAACATGATTACGACCAAACAATACTGTAGTTTTCACCCCCGGAATTTGAAATTTCACCCCCGCATTTTCCCTTCTCACCCCCGGAGGTGCGGGGGTTGTGGATAAAACACTGACCAAAATGGCATAACTGTGGCATGCATGGTGGCCAAGAGAAATGACCACATATACAAATATGCACATATATCATGCCTGACTTTCGGGTTTTAAAGCACTTTCGTATTCTAAGGTTGTTTAATATATTTATTTCGGTTTCCAAGTTGTTCAGCTTTTAAGGTGTTGGTATTTCTATAATGGGCGGAGGGACATTTCTAGAGTCCACTCAAGTGGCACACACGCTTTTTTCACCACCGCAATATGACAGCACGGACACAGGAAACAATGTTGTCTAAGCAACAAGGAAACGTTGAGACATAATGTGCCGTCAGACAATGGTGCTCCCAAATATAACCATTGCATACCAAACTATAAATGTCTGGCAGTAGCCCAGCCTTTTGATCTAAATATAAAACCGCGAGATTTGACGGTATGACCTTATGAGCTTGTTAAGTCTATAAATATGTATGTCAGTGATTGTACAAGTCATCCATAACATTCCAGTGTGTCACAGCTATACTTTTTTTTTTTGGTGTACTCGTACATGCAATCACTTGCCAATGAAACCACACACACACACACACACACACACACACATCCCCCAAACACACACACACACACACACACACACTCTACAATACAGGGGGAGGGGGGTATGGTGGCAGGGGGAAAACTTACCTGAGGATAATTTTCAGATGCGTCACCGCCAGCAGGGAATATTCCTCTGATATGAATTGTTTTCTTTATGATTTTAGGTTTTGAAAAATCGGGAAGATGGCCAATTGATCTGGATTATGTATACTTTGGTTTGATCTGCCAACATTTTCTTACCGATACGTTGTTTTTTTTTTTGTTTTTTTTTTGTAAGATAAACTGTTTGTGCAGTGGCACATATCAATTAAGAAACTGGTAGCCGTTAACACTTCATAAGCCTAATAGGCCTAGCTTACTGTGTTAATTTACAGTCAAAACCATTAAGAGGTTTTAACACATTGTAAGCCTCCTATTAAAAAGTGATAATTAGGTCCAGTGCTCGATTTAAGAAAAAACCAGTGCCGGGGATGAAAATAAATGTCTGAAGAGCCGGTAATAAATGTATATGATTTCATCCCCGGCTGGGATATATTTGCTAAAGCAGAGCCGGGGATGACAGGTATCAGTGCCGGGGATATCCCCGGCATCCCCGGCGGTAAATCGAGCCCTGATTAGGTCTACGTGTTACAGGCCTATGATGACCAGGTTACACGTATTTTGACGTAATGAATGGGCTGATGGATGTTGTTATCACACCTGTAAAAAAAAATTGTATTGCAATTGTAGAACTATGTGGTACGAATGTGTGTGTGAAGTAAGAATGAGATGAAATCTCTTAGATCCTTTAAACCCACTAATGGGACTGTTTTATGGTGCCCTTCTTTCATCCCCACCATATCCGATAGTGCAATGACAATGCAGGCACCAAGGGAGATATATCGGGAACTTGAGCCAAGACCTGAAAAAATTTTCCTCGTTCCTCATCGGAGAGGTGAACCAGATGCCTTCAGGTCGACAGTAGAGCGCTTTACCGCACGACCATCCGTCCCATATTTATGTGGTATGAGTAGGACACATGATCAACAGCAGGACATTCAAGTTGAAGGCGACGCTACTATCTGATGGACACTTCACGTAAATGCATAATTTTTATTCAGACTCTTCTCCCTTCAGTTACAAAGAGGAGACCCCCCCTCCCCTACCCCCCTCCACACACACACTGTTGCGTGCTGGTATTTACTTTTGGTTACAATGACGATGTACAAACACCAAACAACAGAAGAGTCAAATGCAGGCTTTGTATTTTCCTTCTTTAATCTTAATGTTTATCTTACAACATCAAATCTTTACATCAAAAGTTCATAACATCACATAATCCAATAGTCTCTAACGCCTTATATATATATATATATATATATATATATATATATATATATATATATATATATATACTGCTGTCTTTTACTACTAAAATTATGCTCTGACCTAACTGCTAGAATCATAGAAGACTACATAGTGGACTTCGTTCACATCTCACGTCCACTCTCTGCGCTCGCCTCAGCCCCATTCTCTTCTATCTATTTCAAAATCTACTTTTATATCATTGGGCCCTCTAAATCTGTTCCATACTTCCCACCATAAATCAGAGTCAGTTTTCAGACACAGGTGTGGCTATAAATTACATTCCATTCCATCTCCTGACCGATCAGAACAGGGTACCATATTAAATGATAATGCACGGACACTCCGGTATCCAGACGTGGTACCTGTGCTGACCTCAATCAATTCACTACATCCATCGTCACGGGCTATTGGTTTGATTCGTGCCACTATTAGGAGAAGAAGTGGTGGGGTTGATGCTACATGGAGGGATGTTTTACACAGTCCGTGGCAGTCCGGTGATTTATCTGTTTCTTGGAATGTTAGATTGACTCTCTATAACCAATGTGTGAGAACCCTGTTCTCCACACACACACACACACATCCTTCAAAGTATTGCCACAATATTAAATTTGTTTATTTCTTCTTCGATTGTGATATAAAAAATGCAGATCTCCTAAATGTTTCGTATTCATGTATTCAACTTGCATTGTTTAATTAGTTCTTTCTACCACTAGTCCCTTCATTTTATTACCGGATAACTTTAAAACCAACACATCCCCCCCCCCCCCCAACAGCAAATAGACCCACCCCCTATATGGCCATCTTTCTATGGCACACAGGAGACCATCACCACCCCCATTCCCACCCAACGCCCCTTTTCGAAGAACATTTTCGGATTGTTATAAAGACACCCCCCCCTCCCCGAGCCCTGATCACATTGAACATGGTCGGCGTGATATGATCAAGACCTCTACATAATGGCATTCTCACCCTGCCGCTCTATAGGCATGGCAGACACTCAGCATGAGGCCGCCAATAAAGCTGACGTGGCGGGTACACAACACTCTGTCAAGCCAGCACTGCGTGTAAAGAGCTCAATGATAAAACTAACATTAACTACCACCCCTTCCTGTGCAACGAATTTATGACGAAGGCCTCACCCTCATGTGTTATGTAATACGTGAACGGCTGCAGGCTGCAATGACCAATAGAGTGAGTAGCCGACCAGGCTGAAATCTCAAGAGCAACATGTCTAATTTATCAAATGAGACAATACAAGGAATATTGGAGATTTTTATATAAGACTTCACAAACAGAAAAAAAAACAAAACAATCTTCTTTTTTGAATAGACAAAACTAGGCGACTGCTTAGCTTCCCCCCCCCCCGCCCGGGTCGTCTCCATACCGAATAAAGGAACTATTCAAGTATTTGTTCGTTTAAAAATCTGATGCTGAGAGGGCTCCGAAAAGTTCTTTGCCTGTGGCCCCCCCCCTAAAAAAAACACCCCTGGAAGTCTCTTCATAGAGTCCCTAAAAATCTTAGGACCGCCTCTGGTTTACAATTCTAAAACAGTGATCAAGTTGACAATAGCATTCCATTTCATGATGTTTAATTGTAAATCGTAGTGGGAGTGTGTTTCTTATTGTGTCTTTATATTAATGTCATGCATGAACAATGGAATTACAAGTATTTACATTCTTCACTTCAATACAACAACATTCTTGGCCACCATATTGAAAACCACAAAGGGGTGGATTTTATTGAACTACGCGACACTAACCAGCTAAATAACTTCACAATACAGGTAGCGAGGGGGTGTGGAACTCTTGTGTGAAATATCTTTTCATTTGGCCCACACGAGGAAATAAGTGGGTGTGGCTCGTTATGAAATGTAAAGTTCAGAAACTGTAACAATTCACAATGGTGGTGTTTTATTTCATTTCCTAGTAGTTGTTGTTGTGTTTTTTTTTTACACTCACGGAATTTAATAAACACGTATCGATACTTGAACAACTTTTGAATATAGAGAATTATGTATATGTTACAACGCATTACAATTTTAGAGGGGAAGGGGGGAATTTCGTAAAAAAAAAAAGGACTGATAAGATATGAGTGGATCATGTTCTCGATGTTACAAGGGGAAGGGGGGTGAGGAGGTATGAGAATTTCAAACAGGCTTCGGTGATGCTGTGAGGCGTCGTACAAAAAAGGTTAGAAAACATATGAGTAGATTGTATACTGGAAATGAGTTATTTATGTTGAGTCACACAACTTGTATGAATGAAACCCTCAAGCTTTGTTTCGGTTAGAGAGTATGGGAAACTGTAACTGGCTGCATCCGGGAAAAACAATTATGTCACAATGAGGACGAAGGGTCGTTGGTTGGGTTCCTGTGAGCAAGGTCCTGTACTCATCTAATGTGTAGCACAGTGGTTCTCACACTTTTATGCTTTGCTGTAAACTGTTGTGCATTTGCTATACACCAACTAAACGTGTTTAAATTCCTATACCAACCTCAAAACAAAAGTTACGTTAAAGAAAAGAGAATAAAAGGTTTAGATTTTCCTGTTTTAATTAGCCACTTTTAGATTGCTAACATTTCGACAAAAAGAGTTTGTGATTATATACACATGGCGACAAGTTAAACCTCATCCGTTACCCACAATTTAAGAACCACTGAAACCTGACACATCCAACATGATCTCCAGTTTGATTCATAATTAGCCATTATGCATAGTGATTGTGTGAGTGACTTCTGTGGCTCATAGAGTGGTGACATAAATCCGAAAATCTCGAGTGTGTTTTGAGACACATATTAAAATTGAATCAACTGTAAACACAACGTTTTTTTATTTATTTATTTATTCTTGAAAATTGTAGTGAATTGAAGTGCTTGTATTTTGCTCAGTAATACACTTGAAACCTAATTATTAATAACTAGCAGGCAAAAGAAAACTCTGACCATAAATCTTTATCGTGTTAATAAATTAAAACTAAACCAAACTATGTTTAATAACATTTTGGTAATACAGATTAGCAAACAGTGATGCTTGACAACTGTCTAGATAAAATACGTAAATGTTCACTTTATCAGACATCGATTATGAGCAAGGTTTAACAAGTTAGAGACATCCCACCAAACGTACACACAAGTAGATTGTGATTTTAATGTCTAACTAGCTGTACCCTGCAAAACCTTTGCATATTAGTTATATCTCCTTAGGCTTGATCGTTATAACAGGTTATTTTTGGTTTCGGGCAGATCCGATTTTTTCATGGAATAGTGAAGTCCACCCATACCTCGCTTTACGGCCTAGATACGTTCCACGAAATTTGGCCGCTAAGCGAAAAGCCGTACAGGGAATCAATTATTCTAGTACAAATCCAAATAAATTCAACGAGATCGGTTCCAGGTTGTTTAAATATGTAACATGGTTTATCATTCAAAATGTATTTTCTCTTTTTATTTCATTTAAATTAAAGCTACATACATTTGTACATAAAATAATAACAACTCCAACAATCAACAGTAGTCTATAAACAAAAATTAAACAATTTCATGTTACATAAAATATGAATCTGTATAATTTTTTTTTAAATGAAGACAATGACGAAATGGTAACCTGCCGATCAATGACGTCATCATTTGTCGCTGGTAAGGATGGGCTTGGCTTGCAAAAATTATCCAACGTTGTTTGTCTTGCCTTCTTGTTTATTTCGTTCTTCAAAGAGTTATAACAGCTAATGGTTTAGTTAATTCCTCGAGAAATTGTGCGCTACGTCTGACGTCAGGATCGTTTTCAAGGAGGAGGTTCTCTATCAACTTAAAGTAGAGCAAGCACATCACGTTCGTTTAAACCTTCCAAGCTGAAATCTTCTACTAGATCCAAAATATTTTGCCTAATTTCAGGAAGAAAATTAACTTCTGTATCCAGTGCCGAACCTAGAGATTTTAGGGCCCCTCTTTGGAGGCCACTGCATTTTGACATTCGACAACATGACATTAGATAATGTACTTTATATTTAATATAAAAAAAATTGGGTGGGGGGGGGGGGCTCAAGCTAAGGCCGGGGAGGGCTTTTGAATTTGGATCCCCTCCCCCCACCCTAGGTACGCTTCTGTCTGCAACAGTACTTTTTACACATTCTGGCCATATTTTTTCCATACATAGTTCATGGTTGTCAATTTTAATTCCTTCCATCATTCACTGATGCTGTCAACAGTATCCTTGATGTTATAGTTTTTTCCAAAATTGAAGATTCACCATCGGTTTCCCTTATGCTGAGCTTACGGAAAGCTCAGTCGTAGGCATGCCTTAAAAGTGACTATTGCACCCTTTTCCATTGGTTGGATCAGTGTTGTTGTATTTTTTGACATCTTCAGATAGTTCTGGATAAATTAAGTAGGATGCCCTGGTGTATTATCCAAAATTAGCAATATTTCTCTTTTTTTTCACTTCTTTTGGGCTGTTATAGCGAAACATTTTAGGCCGTAAATCGAAAACGTGCCTGAATTGATGAAGGCCGTTATAGCGAAATGCCGTATAAAGAGCGGCCGTATAGCGAGGTATGAGTGTATTCATTCTTTACTTTCGATTTAACGAAGAACCCACACAGCTATGTTTTTAATATAGAAGATATTTTTTTTTAAAAATACGATATTTGCGGAGACTGTTTCACGTAGGATTCACTGGAGTTCTCTTTTTTTTTTTAGTTATAGCACCACATGAAGTGGCCCCCACGGAAATGGCCTGACTTGTGGTATATGAAAATAAAAACCGCCTAAGAAGGCCTTCTTAACAGTAAGGTCATAGTGTTTTTAAATTGGGGCGATAAAATCAGGCTTGTGGGTTAAGGGGAAAGGTGAGCGCTTAAAGATTGTTTTAGTCACTTAACTGTAAACTTAAACGGTCCTTCCAGACCTAATAAATAACTTTGACCTAGGACCGGGCAAACTACATCGGACCCAGGCCCAACGAACGGTCAAATCCGCCTCTGCCTACCTATAGACTATGTCTGCCTATTGACATGTCAGTTGGAGGTATCAGTGAATATCTTGTTGGTATTCTCGCTAGACAGCAATAAAGCCAACCACAATAGAACTATCTACGATGAAAGCTTCACTGCCGCGTTGATAATACGTCCCTCACAATAGCAACTTCAAAAAATTGCCAACTTTCTTTTTTTTTTACTGTAATTAAAACTGTGCAATGTACAGCTGTTGTTGTTGTTGTTGAATTATTTTTTTTTTAATTTATTTTATTATTTTTAAACAACAACAAAAAAAAACACATTTATGCAGGGGCGACCTCTAGCTTTGAGCAATAAGTACCTGGCAGGACCATTAAAGCATAAAATTCGGTAGGGGTGTGTGTGTGGAAGTGGAGGGAGGGGGCAAGACGATCACATCATTTGCCTACCCATGAAACCGCCTCTGACCGCCGCCATTACTTTAATCTCATGGCTG